>JAYEPQ010000008.1:600000-945000 GCA_036321105.1 Dracaena cambodiana
GGAGACAAGTGTACTTTGTCTTTTGGTTCTAAAAAAATTAGTGGAATGCGGGGACCTGGTCTCCAGAGATTTATCTCAAAACGATCAAAGAAGACAAGTAAAGAACCATGCACTTTGAAGATAATCTAGTACGCCATGGAAGTTTAGTGAATGAACTCATTATATTAGCAACTAAAACACAAGACATCCTCAAAAAAAAAAAAAAAAAAAAAAAAAAAAAAAAAAAAAAACTACAAAGCAATTTGGAAATATTGAACATACCTGCCTTGCTTCAACAGGTTCTTTAGAAAATGCATCCATATCTTCACCTGCAGAAGCAAAAAAAAACTATCACAAGAGGCTCAATAGCACGTGGTTACTATTTACTACCAAAAAGCTAGATCGAGACATGTCCATATTCTATCTAAAGAAGGAAGTAAAAAAGGTAAAGCACCTTGAGCAAAACATCAGATCGTAAAAGTGCAAAAAAGACATGCAAGATTTAAGGATTAAAAAAAGAATCTAGACTATTTTCCAGCCACAACAAAACAAGTTATAGAATGGAACAAGCTTACTTCTACAAGCTACAAAATTATTGGCCAACAATCTCCAGATACAAGAATGAAAAAGGTCAACCAACCACAAGGCCATTTTGTGATGGTTGGCATTCCAAGTGATACAATGTATATGCACACAACAGCCTCAAGAATTAGATGCAAAGCTTACATTCCATGAACAACAAAGGAACAGACTATTGATGTTCAAGGTATAACAAATGCCAAATAACACAAAAATACGATCATTATTTATGGTGCAAGCACGTGGTACATATGCATGCAACAACCATGTGAAGTGAAAAGACCCAAAGAACACATCAATACCAAGTGTGCTTAGCTTAAGCATTTTGTCGCTTTCTTCTCTTATAGAAGGTTGTGGGTTTGACTTCTCACATGTCATGGCATGGGTACTTTTGCATTAAAAATGCAAAGATGCACTGTAGCAGGCCTATTATGTATTGACTTAAGTTCATAGCCCAAGGATACTACTGGTGGTTCATGGCAGCCTAATGTGATTCTTACATGCACTTTGGATTAATTAGGATATTGAAGCAATAATTCTTCCCTTATGGGGAGTTCATTCTCCTCTCATGAAAGCTTTTTCCCCCAATGAGGTACTTTATTCTCCTTTCTTTAGAATGTCTCCCAACTCCCCTTCAAGTCCTTCACCACCCCATTGTGCAAGTTTATGGCTTTCTGGATCAACAACAACAACAATAACTAAGCCTTTTATCCCAAGTACTTGGGGAATCACGCCGGATCAATCATGTTGATAATCCTTCTCCATTCATATGTCCTTATTTAAACCTCTGGAATCCATATTTTTTTCGTATCACCTCCATCTATATTTTTTTTTGTCATCCCTTCACTCTTTTAACTTATTTTACATTGATAAACTTCTCTCGTCGAACTGGTGCATCTGTAAGTCTACGTTGCACATGACCAAAATCATTGTAAGTGATTTTATCGCATCTTCTCTTCGATGGGGGTTACACCTGACTTAACATGAATATGTTCATTTCTCATTTTATCTCTCCTAGTATTGTTGCATATTCAACGAAACATGTGCATCTCTATTATGCTTATTTTCTGTGAATGGCATTTTTTTATAACCCAGCATTCCGTACCATATAATAAAACTGACCTAATAGCAGTCAAATAAAACTTTTCCTTTAGACTTAACGGAATGGTATAATCGAATAAAACTCTCATTGCACTCTTCCATTTCAACCAGTAGCTTGTATCCTATGGTTCTCACTATCAATCTCTTCATCATTCTGAATAACAGAATCTAAATATCTAAACTGACAGCTCATTTGTATCACTTACACGTCCAGTATCACAATACTATAGTGTAGGGTCCGTCGTTTACTAAATTTATACTCCATATACTCTGTTTGAACATATTCAATCTAAAAACTCTATATTCTAATGTATAACTCCATAACTCTAACTTGGTATTCACCCATGCTCATCTCATCAACTAAGATAATATCATAAGCAAATAGCATACACCAAGATATCTTATCATAAATAGTTTAAGCTCATCCATCACTATAACAAATAAGAACGGGCTCAATACAGATCCTTGATGCAATTCAATTATGAGTGAAAAAACACTTGTTAAATCACCACATGTTCAAACATTGATCATTACTCCATCATACATTTCCTTAATTATATCTGGAGACTTTTTTCTTCACCAATATCCACCAAAACATCTATTGTAGTACCATATTATAGGTTTTCTCTAGATCAATAAAGACCGTATGCAAATCTCTATTTCTTCTAGGAATCATGCTATAAATTGACGAAGTAAATAAATAGTTTATGTCATCGACCGACCTGGCATGAATCTAAACCGGTTCTCTGGTATTTTAACAATCTGCCTCAGTCTATATTCAATTATCATTTTCCAAACCTTCATTGTGTGACACGAGTTTTATTCCACGATAGTTAGAATAACTCTGAATATCACCATTATTCTTATACAGAGGTACTAGGGTACTCTTCAACCATTCATTTGACATTTACTTAGTTTGCCAAATCTTGTTAAAAAGATCTGTCAGCCACCTCATACCCATCTCTCCTAAGTATCTTCATATCTCTATACGAATCCCATCTGGACCAATAGTTTTTCTTGATTTCATTCTCTTCAAAACCTCTTTTAAAAGTTCCTCCCACTATATGGATTTCATCATATGGCCTTCTGGATTAAGCAAGAAAAGAAAAAGAAAAAACAACTATTAAAGTCCCTCCCACTATATCAAAACTCTAAAGTTCTGGCGAAGATTGAGGGTTATCGACTTACATTTTAAGATGTCCCTCAATGTTGAGGGTGCTCTTGGGTCGAAACTGGGCTATTCTTAGTGGCATTTAAATGCTAATTTTTGTTAGTTCTTAAATGTCCTATACCATAGATTTGAACAACTTTGTAAGATATTTGTACTTACTCGATTCAAAGGTAAGAAAAAAGTTAGAAAATTCAAAAAAAAAATTGCCTTTAGACACTCTGAATAATGTAGATCGACTTGAGCCATTCGATATGATCTAAGCATTTATTACACAAAATCAAGAGGCAACAAACCCTTCAGCCTATGCATCAATGATATTAAAGTGAAAGACACTTAGGCAATCCAAGAGCCATTAATCATGTTTGCTTGGTGATCCATAAGCTAAAGTTTTTAAAGTGCTTGATTTTTTGTCCTTATCGGTATATAGTATGTGTACATAACATAGTACAATTTAGATTGTTGTTTGTCGTAAATTCTGTTGTGTATTTTTCTATAGATGTGGGTAAGATGTTATATTACACCATGTATATAATTAAACCTTTATCCACTAAATTATAGCGTTAACAGTTTACATTTGAAACTACCCAATAATGTCTTTTTTCTAGCAATGTAACCCCATTTGGTTCCTTTGCTTGTCGTGTCCCTTCAAGATAAACATGATTCCAAATAGCAATAACATTATCTTACCTCTTCATTTAGACGCCTCCCTTCATGCTATAAAAGAATTCAATGGCCTGGTTTCCTAGATGTGCAAGTTTAGCCACATTATTGATTGAAAAACCTAACTCCAACCTATCAAAATTTTATGATATATGACTCTCACTGGCTACTAGTTACAAATAACCACTTGATGCCAAGTTCCTGATTGTCCGATATCAAGTTGCTAGCTTATTTAAACACTTGATCAACTAATTCAAGAGCTTTATCGACTTGTACGTGAGCTCCATACCTGACTCACTTTGATGGAAAAGACTCAGATGGTAACCATCGACAGTGACACCATAAGTTCTATATCATAAACTAAGGCCTATGTTTATGCTAAGAAAATGGAGGCAATCTTTCTCCTACCCGCAAACACCCAAGCAAGCTCAAAAAATAGTCTAACCACTTAATAAAAAGGGCCAATAGAATTATTAAGACGACTACTTAATCTCTTTACAAAATTAATCTTTTATATTTCAAATTTCTAAACATTCTTCTTTTTCTAATTTACTCCCCAGATAAGAAACAGCACTCCAACAACCCAATTTTCTTCAATTCTTTTTCTCATTATATTTGCACTTCTCACCAATCAAATATCCAATCCAACAAGCATCACGATCATCACACCACCTACCAAGACACTAAGACTATATTTGGTTTGATAGAAAATGAAATAAAAAATGAAATATATATATATATATATATATATATATAGAGAGAGAGAGAGAGAGAGAGCAAAAGAAATAGAGAAGGAAAAAGGATTCCTTTGCTGTTTGGCTCAAAGAGAAACTAAAATGAAATATGAAAAGAAAAATAATAAATTTTAAAAAATTGGAAAATCAAGAGAGAAAAAAATTGTACCCGACTCTCTCGACTCTCCTACCATATAACTTCATAGTAGCACTAAATAATATTTTCTCTCATTTTTCTTGTGATAAAAAGAAAAGGAGAGAGAGAAAATATCTATTTTCACTTGCATTCAAATCTATTTTCTTCTCTTTTAAATTTTCTCTCAAAACAATAGAAAATATTTTCTCTTCATTATTTATTTTTGGGTATTTACTGGTTTGTCCCTCAAATCTTTATATATTATGATTTAGTCCCCAAATCTTCATATTTAGGATTTAGTCCCCAAATCTCCTAAGTTACTGCAATTTAGTCCCCTCCCTAACTTTCTTTAATTTTTAACCTAACTTTCTTTAATTTTTAACATGATATTAACATTTTATCCCTCCTTATTCATTCTTTCTCTTCTGCTCCTCTCTTCCTCTTCTCATTTTCTTCGTTATTCCTCCTTTCTCTTCCTTCTCTCTTCCTCCTCTTTTCTATATTGGGAAAAGAGAGGAGGAAGTGAGAAGCAAAAATGAGAAGAGAGGAGTAAGAGAGAAGGAGAAGAGAGGAGTTAGAGAAAAAATATATCGGGTCAAAAATTATTGGAAGGTAAAAAATTATTGGAAGTTAGAGAGGGGACTAATTTATAGTAAATTAGGAGATTTGGGAACTAAATTCTAAATATGAAAATTTGGAGACTAAATCATAATATATAAAGATTTGAGGGACAACCAGTAAATACCCCTTTATTTTTTTTTTCCTGCATTATCCATTCTTTCAAAAATTAAATAATCCAAATCATAATTTAAAATTGCAAAAAATAAAAATAAAAAAATAAAAAAAAATCTCACGGAAATTGAAACTGGAACCCTCGTCGTCGTCGCCATCGGTCGAGTAAGAATAAGAGTAGGACGAGGAGGGGCTCTCGGATTTGAAGACGGACGACATCAGCCTCCCCGCGCCGGCGACAATGCCGGAGATCCACGTCCCGCCGCTCCCCAATCGCAGCGCTTTGCGATCGGCAGAAGGACGATCGTATGGAGACGCCGGCGGCGGCGCTCTGCGTCCACGGAGGATCTTGCCGCCTGAGCCCGCGGCGTCCGGCCGGCAAGCCCTAAAAATAGAGGACATGAGAGAGAGAGAGAGAGAGAGGAGAAATTGGAGGGAAGAGAGACGGGCGAGAGGTTATTAATTAAATATGAACAACAACTGCTTCGCAAATAAATTTTGGGGATTTTTTTTTGTTTCCCTCCTTGATTTTCGGGGAGTAAGAAGGGAAAGGCGAGTTTCTAGATGGGCACAAGAAATTTCCTAGTGAGCCACTTTAAAAGTCTTCGTTTTTACAACTTTGTCATTATATTTTTAGGTCAAAAATACCTTTCAGAGAATCCCGTCCGGGCTATACAGCTCGGACATATATACTCTGTCCGGGCTGGATAGCCCGGACAGTGGACATATGTCCGGGCTGGATAGTCCGGACGGAGTTGGCTCATTTTTGTAATAATTCCTAATCCGGGCTTGACACCCTGGATTTACAGTCCCGGATCATATAGAAATGATCCGGTTCTGTAAACCCGAATCACAGATACGGTTAGAGTGGCGCAATGGAAGCGTGTTGGGCCCATAACCCACAGGTCCTAGAATCGAAACCTGGCTAAGATAGTTCTTAATAAAAACTTTCCTTTTGATTTTTTAATTTAACTTTTGTAACACCTGGGCTTCAGGCTTTCGAATTTTTTTTGAAAAAAAATTGATTCTCGCATGGGCTTCAGGCTGTTCTATGGATTTTGGGTTGGTAAATAAAGTACAACCGTCGTTGTTGTCAACATAAGTTTTCATGCTTCTCTTCTGTTTTATATATTTTCTCGCTTCTTTTAACTAGCATCAGAGGGAGTTTCTAGATAGGCACAAGAAATTTCCTAGTGAGCCCACTTTAAAAGTCTTCGTTTTTAAAAGTCTTCTGTTTTTGGATACGGTGTGTCAAACATCAACTTGCCATCATTGGTCCAAACACCAACGAGATTTATCCAACATATCAACAACTTCGCATCATTGATCCAACAAAAACACAAGTAATTCAAAACTTCAAAATAAAATGTCGGCAAAATTAGCTAAAATTGATACGGTATATCACTGCTTATCCAAATGAGGTGTAAAATGCGTATCCAACAATAACGGTCCATCGCATCAATATCATGCTATCAAAACATATCACCAACTACGCATCATTGATTCGAACATATACACAAAGTCATTCAAAACATTAAGTTTGGCACCGCGATATACAAGATGAGGCTCCTTTAAAAACAACGTCAACTACAACTTCATATATAAACCATATTCCTTGAGTACAACTTCAATTTAAAAGAACGACAAACTAAAATGAATCTTTGTTCCATGCTAACAACTTTTTTTTTGGACTTTGCGACTAATATTAAAAAAGAACAACAGATTCTAGATTTTCGATACTTCCGAGCGAGTTGCTTCTTTGCGGGTTGGCGGCATCTTAAAGAGGTAGGACGATCAGTGGGGGATCCAGCAACGGGCTGTAATACTGTGTCAAGATCAGTTTGTGTGCACCCGGTTAGAACTGATTTTATCTTCACGAGGGCATTATAGAGTAAACTCGGACGCCTCTTACTTGCAGTCTCGCCTTGCTCTAAGAAGGGATCAATAATTGCTATAACTTCTTGAATTCTCTGCATATATTATGGCAAAAACATATATAAGTTAGATTATAAGTGAGCTAAGTATAAGAACATCGGTGAGTTGTGGTAGATCCAACAACAACGGATAAAGCATATAGGACATTACATATAGGTACATAACTTCGACCTATAGAAAAGTATATGTTTTCTTAGTAACAAAATATTGGTTTTAGAAATGAAGGTTCAACAATTATCTCCCGACATTCAAGAAAACCAAAGTGATTGTAGTTACTAGCTTGGGCTCGTTACATTTGTTGCTGGAAATAATTGGTTGTTCTCTCAAAACAACCCTATTTCAAATTGATTAATAGCAAAAGGAGTTCATATTAACACATGCGTTAGCATTAAGACCCTAACCTAAGAGTTGTTATAACTAAAAGAACACACCCTCCTGTAGAAGTTGTCATGCTCAGGGGATAACTCAGAACATCTGCATTAAGAACCTTGCAGTACCTTTTAAGATAAGCCTCCATTTTCACAAATTTCTCATGTATTCAAAAATGGTCAAGATCAAAAGATGGATTATGAAAATATTAAACTTAATTCTACGACATTATCAAGCAACAATACAAATAGTCTAAAATCATAATACAAACAAAAAAATAAAAATTAAAAAAAAATTAAATCAACAAACCACCAAAATAAAAAAATTAAACAACAAATCAAAAACAGTTTAAAATCATAATCCATAAAAAAAATTAATTAAATTTAAATAGCAAATACCTTACTCCTTAAACCTCCTGTACTCGAGGACAGAGCGTAGGCGACAGCGCGTCAGGGGGAGAGCGCGCGAGTGTCACCGGTCGGCGATAGCCCGCTAGCGTCGGCGAGAGAGAGAGGAAGTCGGGTATATCGGCCCCACCCTAGAGAGAGAGAGGGGGGAAGTCGGCGCGAGAGAGAGAGAGGGGAAGTCGGCGAGAGAGAGAGGGGGGGAAGCCGGCGAGAGAGAGAGGGGGGCAGCCGGCGAGAGAGAGGGGGGAAGTCGGCGACAGAGAGAGAGAGGGGATGTCGGCGAGAAAGAGAGAGAGAGAGAGAGGAAGTCGGCGAGAGAGAGAGGGGGGAAGTCGGCACAGAGAGGAATAGGTTTTGTTTGGGAACGTTGGGAGAGAAAGAAAGGGAGATGGCAAGGGCAATTTGGGAAATAGGTGTGCTCACTAGGAAAAAAATGAGGTTTTTGAAAAGTAAAGGTGTGCGCACTAGGAAAAGTTGGCTCACTAGGAAAAATTTTGTGCCCATCTAGAAATTCTCAGGGAAAGAGAGTTTCTAGATGGGCACAGTATTTTTCCCAGTGAGCCACTTAAAAATTTCTATCAAATTATAATTTTATCATCGATTTTTTTGAACCAAAATACATGTCTTCTTTTTCTTCTCTTCTCAAACAAGAGTTCAGTTAACCAAAAAAAATCCTAAAATTTAAAAAATGACGGTGAGATTAGCGGTGGCGAAGGCAGGCAGAAAGGAAGAAAAAAAATGTTGGGTAGTGTTGGATTTAGAAAAGAGAAGAGGAATGAGGAATTGGGTATTTTGGTTAGAGAAAAAATTTTTAAAGAGAAGAAAAGAGAGAGAAAGGAGGAAGAGGAAGGGAAGAAGAGAGAAGAGGGAGAGAAGAAATGGTTTAATGGGAAGAGAAATAAAAGAAGAATAAAAAGTTGATATTTTTAAGCTAACAGTCTCGGATCAAGCATCTTTGATTCTGGCTGTCTAGTCCGAATCAACCAGTGTGATCCGGATTAACCGTCTCGGATTACTTCAAATTGATCTGGATTGTTAGCCCGGATCAAGGACTTGAGAGAGAGGAGAAGATGTAATGGTATTTTGTAAATTTTAGTATGCTCACTAGGAAAAACTCTCTTTTTTCAAAAAAGAAGATGTGCTCACTATAAAAAGTGGGCTTACTGGAAAAAAAGGTGTGCCCCTCTAGAAATTCCCGAAGGGAAAGGGCGGTTCCTTGAGGGGTCGGTGAATAGTGCATGAGCTGCACGTGTCTATGTTTTTGTAGATTCACCCCGTTTTGATTTGATATTTAGCATTCGCATCTCAATAAGGTGTTGGTGCTTTAAATTTAAATTTTAAATAAAAGCTCGAAGAAAAATAATTTTAAAAGGATCTTAGTCATTATAGTCTTATTCATTTTTTCTAAAAAAAAAAAAAGAAAGAAAGAAAAGAAAAAGATCTTAGGCTGTGTTTGGATCGAGGGAAAATGAAGGAAAAGAAAAGAAAAGAAAAGGAAA
Source organism: Dracaena cambodiana (assembly GCA_036321105.1). Classification (NCBI taxonomy): domain Eukaryota; kingdom Viridiplantae; phylum Streptophyta; class Magnoliopsida; order Asparagales; family Asparagaceae; genus Dracaena; species Dracaena cambodiana. Next base: position 609,303 of record JAYEPQ010000008.1, read on the forward strand.
AGAGAAAAAAAAAGAAAAAGATATGGAAATTGGTTTTTTTTTTTTTTTTTATGTTTGGTTAGAAAAAAAATAAAGAAAAAAATCTAAAAGAAATTTTAGAAGAAAGTAGTTTCTTATATTTGGCTGCTCAATAGAAAATTAAAAGGAAAATATAATTCTAATTAAACTATAGAGAATTTTAATATTAATTTACATATTATTTTTATAATTTTTATTTTTTAAATAATTAAGCATATAATAACCAAATTGTTCAAACTTCATAAAAATTAAAAATATCTTGGGACTAAAATTACAAGAAAATTTATGAAAAAATTTCTCTCCCTTTTTCTTTTTTCTCTCAACTTTCATTTTCTTTTATTTTCTCTTGGATTTGAGAAAGAAAATGAAAAAAAAAAAAATTTAATACATTTTCTCTCACTTTCTTTCCCTTTAATTTTCTCTCAAATTTTCCCTATAACCAAACATTGGAAAGTAACTTTCTATTTCTTTTTCTTTTCTTTTCCTTCATTTTCTCTCAATCCAAACACAATCTTAATCATAAAAAAAAAAAAAAAGAGAGATTGATCTTTCCATTTTCTTTAAAATAATTTCAAATATCAAAACTTCATCGACAATCATAACGTTCAATGTATGACATGAGATATAAGATAATTTTTTTTTTTTACTTTGTAACATCAATCTCATTCACAGTGCAATGACCACTTATAAAGTTTTGATAATTTCCCAATAATTTATCAATCACAGATACTAAATCTCTCTCTACATAAACCGACATACAAGAATAATATTAATATATGGGGATAAATGTACATACACTACACAAGGGGAGTTTCTAAGGGAGCACATTTTCGGTAAGCGTAACTTTTTTTTTATTCAAAATCTAGACTGTTATTAAGTGAGCTTACTAGGAAAAATATAGTGCCCCCTTTAGAAACTCCAATGCACAAATCTCACTTAGTTTTTTTTTTTCCTCCATAAAAAAGTCATTATTATTGTCATTTCTTATTTTCCTATCCTTTCATATACGTGTTAAACATTTGCAATTTTCAATTTATTGGGGAGTTTCCAAAGGAGCACACCACTTTTCGTAGTGAGACTACTAGATAGTTTTTTTTGTTTAGACTTTCAGTTAGAAATCGGGCTCACTAGGAAAAATGGTGTGCTCTTCGGAAACTCCCATTTATTGCTGGCCATACATCCAAGGGGTTAAAAAAACAGAAAGAGTAAAAAAAAAAAAAAAGGAGAAAAGAGTTTAACGGGTAAAGAACCCGAGACCCGCAAACCAGACCCATTAAGAGGAATTTCACCGCGCGGGTGTTTAAACCCGATAAAAGAGGGCACATTTCTTGTTTGAGAGTTACTAGATGGGCCCCCTGTTTTTCTTTTTCTTGGTGAGCCCCAAAAGTTAGAGGGGGGGGGGGCTCATGAAGAAAAACATGTGGCGTATGCAGTAACTCTCTTCTTGTTTCGACTCCATCCACTCGATCCACCTCCAATTCTCTCATCCCCCAAGCGATCAATCTCGAACCCTACAAATCAAACCAAACCCCAACACCCCTCCATCCCACAAAAAAAAAAGAAAAGAAAAGAAAAAAAAAAAATGAAATCCTCGCCAACCCCCAAACCCTCCCCATGGGTTGAGCCCTAGGGTTCCCTTTCATGGAGTGGGACAGCGACCTCGAGGACTCCAGCGGCGGCGAGGAGGAGGAAGAGGAGGACGGGGGTTTCTTGCCCGGCGGAGACGCCGCCGGCGCCGGCGCCACCCCGTTCTCGATCAACGAGGGGTTATTCCCCGGGCTGCCGGTGCCGACGTTATACGGGCTGGTGGTGACCGACGCGATTGAGCCCGACCACCCGATTATCTACGTGAACGAGGGATTCGAGAAGGGGACGGGGTATCGAGCTGAGGAAGTCCTCGGAAGGAACTGGTGAGTCTGCATTTTCTAATCAAAGTTTCCTTTTTTAGTAAGTTTAGGGTTCGGTTGGATGCTTGATGTACTGTTTTGTTCACATTGTCGATAGTGATTTTACTATAAATGGAACGTTCATGATTTAACTCTCGAATTGCTCAAACCCTAACAAAAGAAAATGTTCTTTTTTTTTTTTTCACTTGTATGCTTAAGAGAGATCCTCTAAACAGAAGAAAAGTTGAATGGAACAGAAATTCACGCCCGTGATCGAAATCTTGAATTAAAAGTTCTTTTTTTTCTTGGGTAATTGAGTGAAGGTTCTAAATTATCCCCTCAATGTGAGGTTGTAGCCTTAACTTAATCTCCTACGTATCGGAAAACTAATCTGAAGAATCCGAAAACTAATTTGAGTTGCTGCCTGGTGTTTGTGTTTCTGTTGGAGGCAGTTGGGTTGGATGGCGTTGATTAGAAATTGAAATAAAGAGAAATTTATCAGGTCACTAGCTCTTAACTTTTGAAAAAGATTAAAGTGATGATTAAAATTGCATTGCGAATTTTGAAATTGATGAGCAATGCTGATAGAGATTAAATGATCTGAAGTTCAGTATCTTGCTGCATCTTTATTAAAGATGTTATTAGCACCTTCAGTGTCCTTGTGAAATTGACAAGATTCCCTGGTAGATCACAAGGAATTCACTATAATCATCAAAGAAGATGCAGCAAAGTATGCCATGGATGAGCTACTGCAGGACTGTTAAACAAAGTATACCTAGTCTTATGGGGCATCGAGGGCTATAAATACTTTGACATCCATTTCCATGCCTGGACAAACAAAGATTTCGTGTGGTAGTAGTTCGTTAAACCCTCACATGGAAACGGTCAATTCTATACGAAGAGATGCTAATTGAACAGAGCCAGCCAGGAAGCAAAGTGGAGAAAAAAAAATGCATATAGCGTATAGCAGATTTTTTGGCAGTATGATTCATTTTACTTTATTTTTTAACTTTATCTTTTTATTCGACGGAGTTATTGTGTTCAGTGCCAAGTTTAAGTTCTTAGGATTTTTTTTTTATTATTCAAGGGAAGTTTTGCTTGTTTGCAATTGGTTCAGGATGCCATATATTTTGCTTTGATACTATATTTCTTTTTCTTTCATACTTATCCCATCATGACAAAGTTTCTTATTTCATCTCATAAATTTTTGATAAAGTCTTATCCAGGTGTTATTTCTTATAATTTTTAAGATATAAACATATACAAATTAAAGTTCCCAATCAAACATTTCTATTAGATAGTACCCTGCAATATGAGACCCAGTTAAAAGAAGCCCCTCAGTTCTTATTTGACTCTAGTTGAAAGCTAACTTAGGCTATCTTATACCTTTAATGTCTAACATGAGAAAAAAAACCACAAGAGTGGACAACCATTACTCCTTTTTCTTTATTTTTCTTTTTCTTTTTACTCTCTTCACCTGACACATAATTTCTCTTCTTTACCTCTAAGTCACGTTCTTGAGCTTCTTGAAATTGTCCATCTTATCATTATTGCAGTTATTGGATCCTTAACCTGTCAATCCTCATCAAACACATTGAAAGCCTCCTATTTATCCAACTTCTGCTCTTGTTTCTGTTTCATGCTTCCTGCTCTCGTCGACTATCTTTTTTGCTTGGCTTTGAAAAGGGCGCTACAAGAGGGAGCATTTCGGAGCCATGGAGCTTGTTTGTGATAGTTTCTTGTGTTGTGTGATTTGTACTTTTAGGTGTATGGAGGTATATACTTTCTTCAAACTGATAAGGCCAATGACGAGACTTGAGATATCCTATATTTGCCTTAAATTTGACGAACTCGTAAAAAATTTATCATCTTTCTCCACAATTGAGATGTTCCCCAAGCCTATAAAATTTGAGGATTCCAATTGGCATTTTTGTATATAACAAACTCCTCTTTTTTGTCTATTACTTCTTTAGTATGGAAGTTAGCACTAATTATAAGAGGGTTGACGTTAAGTCAATAACTGATCATAAAACCTTATCAAATCCTTTGTGGCCGTCTTCCTTAGTCAACCTTGTCATGACAGGGAAAATGCTTACATGATGATAATGGGGTGTTAACCCCATTTAGTCCTAGTTGTAGGTCTGAATTGCGAAACCACGTAGCCATTCTAGCCTAATTTGAACTTCGATATCGGTTCTAAGTAATTTGGACTTCTCATTTTAATGCTCGTATTTAGGCCCTTGAAACCAAGATTGGGAAAGCGATGGGGGAGGAGATGCCAAAGAAGAGGCTGAGTTGATTGAGAATGATATGAGTTGGTGATTAATGGTTAACATGAGGAAGGCGACTTAGTCGTTGGAGGGAGGGGAATGATGTGGAAGTAATGTAGTTAATGGGGATGAAGGTGAAAGGGCAAGTTTGGACGATGGTGTTGGAGGGGAGAAGCAGAGGAGCACGACAACAACAAAGTGAAATCAAGGGGGAGATGAGGGAATGAGGTGGGAGGTTAGTGTTGGGGATATTTTGTGCGTATGAGGAAGTAACGTGGCATTCTATGCCTTTGGAGTGACTGTTTGTTGGAATGTCTCATTTCAAGTAGGTTTGAAATTATGGGGACCAAAAGGAAAGAGAAGGGACAAAAACCAGTGTAATAAGTGATTTCTATTTATCTTTTTCTTTGCGCTATCTTAAGCATGCATTCCTTTCTTTTTAGTAATGCTGCCATCTAATCCTTTTTTTGCAAGTATGGATAACTTGTCCTCGTTCATAAAGCTAGCAACAAATAAACTAAACCTTACAATTATATGAAAGTGATACAATAGTTAGATAGAAAATAAATCAATTTTAGTTGATATGAAATACAAATAAAGATTATTTGATAGTAAATTAATTTTTGTCAATTTGTGATATCACTAGGTTTTTACCTCTCATCAATAATTTATCTAAACTTTAATTAGGAAACATATGCAAGATCTATTTGTAAGCAGAAATTTGTGTCGTATTTTATAGTGTGTGACTTTTTCTTGTCAAAATATTGGCATGCCCAACATTTTGGACACGACATCATGTCTCCATGTCCAAAACTTTTAAATATTGAAACCTCTATTTACATAAAAATATTCACAAGGTAGACTATTTTATACCACATTTTTTAGAAGAACTTAATATTCTATGGTTCATTTTTCAAAATATTGGCATGTCCAACATTTTGGACAAGACATCATGTCCCCATGTCCAAAACTTTTAAATATTGAAACCTCTATTTACATAAAAATATTCACAAGGTAGACTATTTTATACCATATTTTTTAGAATAACTTAATATTCTATGGTTCATTTTACCAATTTTAGTTCTTTCATATGTGAATAATAACCTTATACAAATATTTGTCTGATTGACATATGCAGAGTTTTAAAAAATAACATCTAGTGTGTTTAGATATTGAAGAGTTGTTGTGTTCAACATCCCATGCCCGTATCGCAAGACAATACTTGTGTCTGTGTCCACGTCATAGGCCATATCTATTTATCATATGTAAAATTGTAAATTACTATTGCATCTATTATTCCTTGTATTACTCAGCTTATATAAATTTCAAATTATTTAAAATTTTTCCGAGTGTGGCAAATTTGTGTTCGTGATTTTTAAATTAATTTAAATTGCTAGGCATTATCTCAATACTTGCAACTTGAATCCAGTGATAGCTAATATTGGTGGTACTCCTCATACGTACCAACATAGAGGGCCCAAATAAATTTTAACCTTTGATAGGGGAAATCAGGTTCACCTAAGTCTTGTTGATAGGAATTTTGATGTCCTTAGTATTGGTTTCTGCGAGATTGGCTGCTGTCCTAATGTTGTTGAAGAAGAAAATAATGAAAAGTTGGCTATTTTGGGAGTACAATAGGGACTGTAGAATTTTGTAAGAAATTACTTGATGAGCTGAATTGGATATTGAAGAAATAGAGAGGGGAGAGGAGAGAGGGAATGGATTGAAGCAGAGTAATATAAGAACCAGACTTTTACAGGAGATCACTTGTTGGCATGATGCTGTCCAGATTCGAAGAGAAGAGAAGCACTCATAAAAGGAAGACGAATAATATAATTATAAGGAAAGCTAACTAGAAGGCTTCTCTTCACGCATAAATTCAAATCAATGAATTATTACCTTCTAATCATTTTATCCAATTCAGCCTTTATGGAGGGTGTTACTTAAAAATACGACTTTTGGAATTGAAATACGAGTCGTAGGATTCATATTTGGCCCTAATAAGAAGGCTTCTCTTCACGCATAAATTCAAATCAATGAATTATTACCTAGTAATCATTTTATCCAATTCAGCCTTTATGGAGGGTGTTACTTAAAAATACGACTCTTGGAATTGAAATACGAGTCTTAGGATTCATATTTGGCCCTAATAAGCCAGTAGGACATGATAAAACCTTGATAAAACCTTATCAGACAAATTGCTTCCATAATTCATTAGTGAAGACTCTAATCTAAAAGCAGGCCCGATTTTGCTTATGTCTTAATAACATCTTAGCCTACGTCAGTAGCCCTCAATGTAGTGTTAAGCTCTTGATTAGACCAGGCATGATTCTTAGGTCTTGTTGGAAGACAGATAAGTAAAATTTATGTGGATTCTTCGTTGCCTTGCTAAGACCCCTCCTCTTCTACTTGATTCTCTCTCTATCTTTGTGTGAAGCTTTTTTGGTGTCTTTTAGGGATCTTCTGATATGCTAAGATCTAAAAGTACTTCATCATTGTGATGAATGCAACATGTAACTTCTCTATTCAAATAACTATGTTAACACATTCTATCATGCATGTACTGTCGTTTCCAGTGAGGAGTTCTTTTGGTTCACTTGGCTCAGTATCTAGGAGGGCAGTGGATTCTCTTAACAGGTTCAACAGGATGATGGGTGGATGGTTCTTGAACTATTATAAGCAAATATAAGTGAAAGGAGATTCATATCTGAGTAGTTCATCAGCAGTGGTTAAGTATAAACGCAGGAGATCTTTTGACTATGTCAGTGCATCTATTAGCGTAAGGGTAACATGCTCATGATAACTTAAGTTTCAGGCTAAAAGATAACACTAAGGTTGACTCTCTTTTTGCTTCTCCAGAGGATTTAGTCTTTTTCCTGTAGGAAATGATGTCTATTGGACACAGAACATGTTCACAAATATGATCGTGACCAATGTTTATGGAAGTGATGAGGACAGACTGTGTAACACTTGACAGAGATTGGTAGATAATATGTCCTATGCCAATGACAATGGAATATGTGCTGCATTTTAACACTTTCTGGAATTCATATTTTTCTGTTTGTTTCACATGGTTTTGGCTAGGGAAGATCTAAAAACCATGTAAATTAGCTACCCAAGACTGGTGTGAGCCTAGTCTAAATTCCAGAAAAAATTGTAAGAGGAGAGAATGGAGGGAAAAGAATCTTCGTATAAGCTAGCCTTCTGCTAAGTGAAGAAGGAAAAAGGTCCATGAATCAGCCTAAGTGCCTTATGCTGACATCAGTCTTAAATAAATTATTGTTGTCTTGTACTCTGCAAGTACGAATGTCGGGCAATCTTAGTGCTGGTCTAAGATCCTGCAGGTCAAGTTTTGTCCCAAATATCGAGGACAGATTGATGAATCATTCTTCACCATTAAGAGTATATATAACCATAGCGTTCTTCTCTTTCCTTGCTTTCGTGCCTTTAATTGCACATCATTCACAGATTTATTTTTAGGAACGGAAGCAAAAAAAATATGTGAGCAAGCACGTGGATCACTACAACAATACCTCTTCAATGTAAGCAACCACAGTGAAGGGGACATTTTTTACCTCCAGAAAGTTTGCACCTCTACATTTTGTTGGGCACCATCTTTGAGTTCAGGGCAACATCTTAGAGTTATCCTCACTTTACTACTTGGCTTATGAATCCTTTTCCCATAGAAATATAGGCCCTAATAATTATTACCTATGTTACAGGATAAATTGTTGAATGATCTAGTCTCATTTTCAAGTTGAAATTTTTTATGTAACTAACCCAACAAGGTGACATCAAAGAAATTATCATTAAAATTGTTGTTGCGTTCTTAATGGATTTATTGTCGTCTTATACAATACGTACTAGGTTAATCTGATGCTTGCACAATATGACCTTGCTTAAAGTATTGGCTTGAGTTGTTTTAGCCAGGATATTTAAAATCTATTTATAAGCAGCTCATCAAAAGTTGACACCTGGTGGTAAAACTGATTAATTCTTTTGAGTAGATTGTTGATCTTATATTCGTTACATCATGGCCTCTATCACAATATGATAAATCTCGGATAATGATGGTGACGAGATTACAACAAACACTTCTGAATGGATTTGTTTTAGGCTCAATCATATTCACGTAGGTGCATGCGTGAGTGTGTTGGCATGTATTGTGTGTAGTGTATGTGTTGTGTGTAGAGCTAGGTTGGGCTACTATCTAAGGATGAGTAATCCAAAATGAAAATATATTTCAGTAAATATGATCTTTAATTCATAAACTATCTACAAATAAAATTCTATTAGAATTTGGCTCTATTTACTAATAGGTTAAGCATTCGAAAATTAGTGCAATTTTATGACAATTTTGATGCTTTCGTTTTGTTTGCATTTGATCCATCGTTAAATCAAATCTAATTCTCATAAAAAAATTTATAAATAGTTTATGAAGGGTAGATGACATCTCTATATTTTGAGTTGTTTATTTTTATATCTTGTTTGATGGTATCCAGTATCCACAATCAAATATTGTTGGTATTAGCCCATCCTAACTCTGTATGTATGTGTGTATTGGTTATGGATAAATGCTGGAGATGAATTGTTAAAAGAAGATTACTCCTATTATAGGTTGAGTAAGTCACCTCTTTTATGTAATTGTCTCTCTTTTGTCTTGTCTATACCATGGATCCACTCGATAGGGTTAATGGTTAGTTGCTATTTAGATTTTTAGTACCTGTTGAAATGTAGATGTTGCAACCCTGTCGAAGTTGTTACTAATGTGTGTTGTATTCATGGCTTTTTTAGATGTTAGGAGCACATGCGCTAAAAGTTGTGCCTTATCAATTCTTTGGCAGTTTACTTGATTCAGATTTCTTTTTCATTTCAATATCTTTACTAGAACCTTTCATTTTGTTGTTAAGACTTGCTGATGCCAAGTTGTTATGTGATGTATCGTCTATTATTTGGGATAACTATGTTTTTGTTATCTAGACATAGACCACCCATTCCATGTTAATTAATGACTCGAACAGAACAATACTTAAAGCTTGGCACAACTCAACAATGAAGCTACAATGAAGTTCTGCCTTAACCACTTGTGCAATTTCACATCTATATATGGGTAGAATGTAGAAGTTTTTGGAAGCAGTACATCTGATACGATCACTGCATCCAAAAGATGTTCAACTATGGTTATGGTGGTTCAAATGCATATTCCCTGTGAAAGGGATAATGTTTTTGGTGTTTGAAGGGGAGAAGCTCATAGTATAATTTTCAAAGCAATCATGAATTCTGTGCCTTGACAGTGAGGGACGTAACTTCTACATGATAATTTGACATTTTAAACAGGCGGGAGGCATCAAATGTTTTACCATGAAGATGTTATATGTTTTATATTATCTACACATTTCACTTTTCCAAGGTGATCTCGAGACTCCCATCGGAGAAACAGCCATGTGCTTATATATGAGTGTAGGGCTGTAAATTCTAAAATCTGACATGGTTGGTCCATGGGTAAATGTTTATGCTAAATCAAATTGTTCAAGTGATTCTTTTTGAAGAGACTTGAGACTATAAAAGGCTCTTCAAGTTTAATGAGTAAACTCTTACATAAATCTTAGTGAAATTTAACAGTATTAAGTTTTAAATTGTCTTGCTTATGAACTGCAAGAGATGGTTTAAATTTGCGATCAGGACAGTATTAGTCTGAATCAAAAGAGTTACCCTGTTATAGATCACACATATTGTCTGTGTAATTGTTCGTGAAAGGTAGTGTGATAATAGAATAATGTTTAAAAAATAAAGAGGTGTAAAATACGCCTAAAAGCACACTTAAGTGGTTTCTAAAGTGGAAGAGGGCCTGGACTGATTTGCATTGGCAAGAAGCAGAAGGAAAAAGCAGGCTCTCATTTTCTACTTGCACAAGTGCGTAAAAGCACTTAAAAGCAGTCCAAAGTGCTAGAAAGTGGCACAAACTTATTTTCTATTTCATTTTGAGCAACACATGCTTACTTTTGACATTGTGCTAGGTTTAAAAAAATGTATTATTGCATATTATTTACGACTTGTATAAAGCAATAGAAAATACATATTTATTTGTAGAATTTTTCTTCCATGATTTTTTTATTTTTTTTATTTTCTAATTCCTCTCTCTTTCTCTCACTCTACTACCTTTGTGTGTGTTTGTATGCGTATACATTATTCTGCTAATGGAGATTTGTGTTTTCTTTAAAATAAATAGTTTTATGCTGTCAGCGCAGGAATTTTTACTGTGCTGGTTGAACATATTATATATATAACTAATACATGTATATAGAAGTTTTCTGTTTTTGGCCTTCGTGCATTCTGCTACTTAAGCTTTGCTAGAGCTGTAAAAGCTGTGATGCATTACCACTTCGATTTGCCTTTTGCTTTCCACACTTTTAAAAAATAATCATGTGGTTCTACACAATGGGATGACAATCAATGAAGTAAAATTGCCTGTTTCCTTAAACATAGTTTAACCTCTCTAGAATCATGTTAAGAATTCAAATTATACAGGTTTAGTTATGCATCCAACTGTCATGGTCCTATTAATACAGGGCTCCAGGTTTTCTATCAATTATCATATTCGTTGTACACTTAGATTGTATGCTTTGTGGTACTGGTTCATGGTATGCTACTTCAAGTGGTACATAGTTCGGAGAGGGTAGCTTTAATTAAATCTGTATTTGGGTACATGGTACACTTGGGACCATCTTGAGGGTCAATATATATGCATTATTCATGTTGATGTTCTTTCACAGAGAAAGACATATTTTTCAAGTCTTGAGAATTGCAATTAGATCTAGTAAGATCGAGCTAGATGCTAATACCAAATACATGAAAAAAGTTCTTCAAAATCAATCAGTCATTGGCTCCCTTATTATATTTGTCGGGTCGCCAATCTTGGTGATCTCGATTGAAAATGTGCCACGAAATTGTATGCGCTGGATCGCTGTTGGATTGGGTTGAGCGTATTATGTACCTCTATTCTATTCTTGCTCCATTAGATTCTTATTGAATTGAAATCAACTGATCTGTTAGTCCATATGAGTTAATTGGCTCATTTTCAACCTGTCAAAGTATGTAATGGTTTGATATGGTCATCAATTATTTTAATGTTGATCTGAACACAGTTAGTAGTCCAGTAGTCCAGAACGTAATGGCATAATGCATGTAGAACTTATGAGTGCGACTAATTGTTTTCGTGTTAAAGTAATTAATGATCTTTAATTTATTGATTTCTTATATGCAATGGATGGTAGAAATGGGCAATATCATTTAACAGTCACACTTCATCGTTGTGGTGAAAGGGGTGGACATGTTTTGAAATTAAGCATTTTTTTTCCAGAGTACTGTAATTTAATGAAAAATAGTTAGGACAGAAGTCCTTTGTATGTAAGTTGCTTATGGCAATTGAAAATTGGAGCATTATAAGTGTCTTGTAAAATGGAAAAATAATTTAAAGATATTAACTTGCTAAAATCATCTGTCTAATTAAAACCTCAAGTCTTTAAGATCCCTTGGGCTTGGGCGAAGTGGGGCACACCATTGTGCATGGGTCACTTGCTAGGCACCAAAAGTTTAATTAGACAAGCACATTGTGCAACAGGTTAGTTTCCACATGCCTGGTTTAAATATCCTTCTAGATTGAGTAATACATAGAATTTGAATGTTGTACTGCCCTTTCACTTGTGGGGTACTAGGTACATGTAAACTGAATGATTTCCAATCAATCTCTCCGTTGCACCTTCCATCTCAGGCTAAACACCAAGCCCTCAGGCACTGAACAGGTTACAAAGCACTCCGTGCCTGGCTATCGAAAAATTCTATTTAGTCTTCCTTCAATTTTTCTTCTCATCTGCTTTTTTTTTTTTTTTTTTTTTTTTATAACATTTGCACTTCGAGTATAGTCTTTGCATCTCTTCTATATTTGCCTTTTTTTTTAGCTCTTTTCTTTTCTGTGTATTGTTCTCTCTTCTTTATTAACTATTTTCATATGTTTGCTTGCTTCAGTCTATCCTCCATTTATTTTTGACACGTCTCATCTTATGTAATATTAGAGTCTGATGTATTGTTTGCTTTTAAAATTCTGGTTCTTACTCGAGGTAAAAGTTCAGACACTCAATTGTAAAATTTATATGATGCTATGCTATATATTCTGGGTATGACTTGTTTCTGATTGACCATTCTACCACTTATATACTCTTTGAGCCTCTTTGTCTGATTATTGTTGACTGGTTCCTCCTTTTCCTCCTTGTTTATTGTCTAGTTTAAATTTTGGTTGATCGTAAATGGTGTTCCATATGCAAATTGAATTTTTTCAACCCAATCAACCACAAATGCTTTGGAGTTAATTTTTTTATAATTTTGGACATATCTCAGATACTTACCAAATTGAAGATTTGTGCTTGTTCTCTTGGTTTCTATCATACATCTTTTGGGAACTCGTCTTTTGTTATGTCCATCATTTGCTTTCTAGTATATATTTGTATTAGTAAGAAGTGAATTCTGAAGAACGCATCATAAGCCGACTGCTTAATGCTTAGTGTCTGTACAATGCTTGTTTGTTTTATCTTTTATTTTATTTCTCCTATAGCAGTTTGATATCTAGAAAATTCCCATCTACAAGGTTTAACTAACAGTTTGTGTATGAATATGAACTAAAGCACGTTTTACAGCTTTGATTTGTCCTTATGAATTTCATCCTCCAATTTAATTTCTATCAGTATGATTAAATATTTGTTAAAATATTTCTTTTGAGCTTCAGGTACAATTACTTGCCAGAAACTTGTTCCTTTCTTTTTAAGGAATATGTTTATAGTTTCTTTGGAGACTTCTATTAGTTCTATTACTAATATTCTTAAGGTCCTAGAAAATTTTCTAGCGATTTGAATCTAAACTAAAGTTGAGTTAAATTTCTTGTTTCAGTCGATTCTTGCAATGCAGAGGTCCATTTGCCCAGAGGCGGCATCCATTGGTGGACTCAACTCTAGTATCTGAAATAAGAAGATGCCTTGAGAATGGCATATCATTCCAGGGCGATCTACTGAATTTTAGGAAGGATGGCTCTCCGTTGATGAGCAGATTGCAGCTAACCCCAATATATGGCGATGAAGAAATAACCCATTTTCTTGGCATTCAATTCTTCACTGAAGCAAATGTCGATTTAGGTCCGCCTCCAGGCTCTTTCATGAAAGAATCTGCGAACCATTCCCCTCAATTCTCTTCCGATTCATTCTACCGGCCTGTCTCTGTAGGTCATACTGGAAATATTTGTCGTGAAGTTTGTAACATGTTTCAACTGAGCGATGAGGTACTGTCTCACAAAATTATTGCAAGGTTGGCCCCCAGAGATATAGCATCGGTTGGTTCAGTGTGCAAGCAGCTCTATCAGCTATCGAAGAATGAGGACCTTTGGAAAATGGTTTGCCAGAATGCATGGGCTAGTGAGACCACTCGTGCCTTGGAAACTGTGCCAGCAGCAAAAAGGTTAGGTTGGAGAAGGCTGGCGAGAGAACTGACCACCCTCGAGGCTGTAGCATGGAAGAAAGTAACAGTTGGAGGTGCAGTTGAGCCCTCTCGCTGCAATTTTAGTGCTTGTGCTGTTGGAAATCGAGTTGTTCTCTTTGGTGGTGAAGGTGTCAACATGCAACCGATGAATGACACATTTGTTTTGGATTTGAACGCCAGTGCACCAGAGTGGAGGCATGTCAAGGTGAGCTCCCCACCGCCAGGCAGGTGGGGCCACACCTTGTCTTGCCTAAATGGATCGTGGTTGGTAGTATTCGGTGGGTGTGGAAGAGAGGGGCTGCTGAATGATGTCTTCATATTGGATCTTGATGCAAAACACCCAGCATGGCGTGAAATACCTGGGCTGGCACCTCCGCTCCCTAGATCTTGGCACAGTTCTTGCACCCTTGATGGTACCAAGCTGGTGGTATCAGGTGGGTGCGCAGATTCAGGAGTGCTTCTTAGCGACACATTTTTATTGGATCTTACAATGGAGAAGCCTGTATGGAGGGAGGTGCCCGTTTCATGGACTCCACCATCGAGGTTGGGCCACTCGCTATCAGTCAACGACAGTCGGAAGATATTGATGTTTGGCGGTCTTGCTAAGAGTGGACCCCTGCGGCTACGGTCAAGCGATGTGTTCACATTGGACTTGAGTGAGCATGAGCCATGCTGGAGATATGTTACTGGGAGTGGGATGCCTGGAGCTGGGAACCCTTCTGGTGTCGGCCCACCGCCACGGCTTGACCATGTTGCGGTGACCTTACCTGGTGGTAGGATCTTGATCTTTGGCGGGTCAGTGGCTGGGCTTCACTCAGCCTCCCAGCTTTATATCTTGGACCCAACAGAAGAGAAGCCAACCTGGAGGATACTGAACGTGCCTGGCCGACCTCCAAGGTTTGCCTGGGGACACAGTACTTGTGTCGTTGGTGGTACAAGGGCTATCGTTCTCGGAGGCCAGACTGGAGAGGAATGGATGCTCAGCGAGCTATATGAGCTTTCGCTGGCAAATTCTGCATATGATAGGAATTCAGTGCAGTAGGCTGTATGAACTTCGACTGGCATGTTCTGGTGCTACTTGCGCTGAATGACGTACCAGCTACGGTAGGTGGTTTCTCAAGAAGAATCGCTTAAGCTTTTGATAACCAATAATACGATCTACTGATTGAACATGTGCATCCACATAAAAGGAGGGAGAAAAAACAGAGAAAAAGAAAAAAAAAAAAAGAAAAAAAAAAGAAAAAAAAAAAAGAAAAGGAGGAGGGTAAAGGAGTGGTCAGTTTAGATAGTTGCTGAAGTTAATGTTGTTGAATTTACCTGCCTGAGTCTGATACTGTAGGAAGTGGGAGAGCAATACATTTTCGCATGTAGCAGATGAATGTTACATTGGGCTTTTTGATGTCTTGGTCATGAGTGCACTTATCGGTGTTGTGCATTGTGCATTGCTGTGGATAGGTGGGCTCTGTATTAGGCATTACTGTATGATTTTATGCTCCAGTTACTGCTTCTTCTGCTACTATTTTGTAGGAAAAATCATAGAGTGATGTATATATATAATGTACTTTTTCCCCCTGCTTCTTTGCTTTTCAACCATTCATTTGTTCCTGATGCCACAAATTCCAAATTTGTAGATATAATGTCAATGCTTTGAACATTTGGATACTTTATTGACTGACATACTACTCGAGATCATCTGATCAATCCTGCGTCATTCCCTGTTCATGTAGCCTATCTCTTGTTTTCGCTTAACACGCCTATTTTGGCTGGCGTGAGTAGGATTAGTCTGATATTTGATTTCTTTGATAAAATCTTTGAAGATACACTTTGGTGTGATTGTTTGTTATCTTTAGCGTCATTCCCTGTTCATGTAGCCTATCTCTTGTTTTCGCTCAACTCGCTGCTTACCTGCGGAGATATTGGCTGAAGAAAGAGACTATGAAGCTGGATATGTCATCATAATTACAGGTGAAATCTTTAGTTCTTGATGTTGCAGTTGTAACAGTGGTGAAGGCTTTAACATTCTTGATGTTGCAGTTGTAACAGTGGTGAAGGCTTTAACATTCTTGATGTTGCAGTTGTAACAGTGGTGAAGGCTTTAACAGGGGTTTGTTTCTGTATGCTTATATAGGGTAACTTCATACTGATATAGTCGAAGAATTGCTGAGAAATGGAGACGTATCACGAGAAATTTCGACAAGGAAGTCTTCCGAGGTAAAAATCCCTCGAAACTCAATTGTAAAACTAGAAGAACAAGTACTTTTGGTTATAGCTTCTCACGAAAATTCAGACTTCATACAGTTTGTCGTCGACCTTACTTGAAATAAAAAGCTCGTCCAAGCAAGCAAATTATCTATTGACGGCCTAAAAACTTGCCTCCTCTGTAGTTGGCCTCCTCAAAAAGTACCGCAAACTATTAGCAAGAACCTGTACAACAATATCTAGTGTCAAGTATCGACAAATGCATTGATCTTGGATGGTACCATGCACAACTTGCGGAGAGAACTTACCAGTTCTAAAGGCTTGCTGATAGGTTTATCCTTGTAGCTGACATGGAACTTTGCTTTCGCCAATAAACCCTGCACGAGAAGAGAGAAGGAAAAGAAATTAAATGAGAGCAAGGTGAAGAAGAGTAGTTTGATCTTATTACCTCAGTGTCGAATTCTCCTGATTGAACTGTGACGTTTATGTCAGTGATGATCTTGACGAGATCAACCAGTAACCCTGGACGGTCTGCTGTTTCTACCACGAGTAAGCTAGAATGAGAGAAGTATCGGGTTAGTGGCAAAGAAAAGCGTCTCCGACAAGTAATTGGGATGAAAGTCTAGTCCCGAGATGAGAATTAGGGTAAAAATGCAAGTAATTGGGATCTCAGACAAGCTTCACGACTGGCTGCTATCAACTGATGTGAACTCTTTAAATACGCGCCAAAATTCCAGACAAGAAAATAGAATACAAAACAATCTCTCTCAATCCTCACAACAACTATGGAGTTTTGATGTAGTGGCAGAGATTTCAAAATGGTACGAGAGAGTAACATAAATTTCATACAAGAATAAAGTGTGGATATTGATATACATGCACAAAAAAGATATACTAGTAACTACAACTGATACATACTTAGCATAACTTTGGAGAGTTGGAAATGTTGCCCAAGCTACATGTATAACTCTACATTTTTACTAATCATTTTCTGGGATCGAATCGAAAGTTATGATGCTTGATTATGCATGGATATTGAAATTTTTAGTGATGCATACCTCCGATCAGGGCCATCATCATAAACATATATGTGAGTTGCAATGTCCACATCAATCTGAACATAAAAAAGTTAAAAAGAAAGGTAAACTTCTGTTAAATTTACAAATTTACGGGAAGAAGTTATTGAAAGATCATTTGTGACTGCATAAAGACCATGGTAAAGTTCCACAACATTCTTCTCGGAAAAAATTATTCTCTAGCATTATCATTTAGTATGGTTTAAAAATTTTCATCATTTAGAGGCTTTTTTTTTTTTTAGTTATCTTATGTCAAGGAACGATTCGTGAGTGACTGAATATATGAAAGACGATGCTAACCATTTGCTTTGGTGGCTCAGCTCCAAAGGCTGCTCCCATAGCCAACTGGGTGCTCGATTCCTGACCAACCAAGTAGGGCCTTCATACAAAAACTTACAGTGCAAAAGCACATAAACTCTCTTTAAAGAACAATTTTTTTACAACATTATAAACTAAGAAGAAGAAAGGTAAAATAAAATGATGTTGCAATGATCTACCGGATGATATTCAAGAAGATTGTTGATAATCGTCAAGCGGATTGCCTCCAACAACTCGGGTTCCTCAACTTTCCTTCCACTAGACCTGCATAAATATCATGATCGCCAAATTTTCATCAACGTAGAGGAATTCTCAAGAGACGTGGGGAGGGAGCGAGGCCTTACGCTTTAGTAATTGAGAACTTATTGTGCTTGCCAGAAGAGTCCAAGTACACGTTAGCCTTGGCAACATTCAGGCCTAGGTTCTTTAGTGCGTTCATCTTCAGCCAAGCAGCAAAAATTGGTGAGAGCCTAGACACATATGCGCTACCAAGGAGGATATAAAATCTAAATGGACGAAAGAATGCACTATCATGCGTACGGTGTCAATAAGAGCCCCAAGGCGGTCACCAAACGTTACTTCCACAATAGTTGCATCCGGATCCGAGTCCTGATCTATTATGACTTTGGGAGTAGGAACCGTATCAGTCTCACTAGAACTCCCGTCCTGTTAACCCAACAGTGTGAAGGAAACCACATATGCACTTCTAGCTAATTGAAGTAATGGTGGTGCATACCTCAACGGCAGTTGGAGATGCAGCTCTAGGGACGGTCATGGCTAGAGACGACGATAGTCTACCAATTAGCAGAACACAAAATAAGCAGCTGCCCGTGTTACATGACTAGATTAAGGATATGGAGGCAATTTCAAAGTTCTAAATCCCCGTCGGTCGACAGAGATGGGCATGGTGAATGTCAAGAATCACCTAATACATCGGCTAAATAAATTGAAACGATGAATCTATATGCATAAACTACTTAATCAAGCATAACAAAATGAGGCATTTTTGGAAGTTTTAATGTCAAAATAGTAACAAGTGTCCTATCATTCTTCATTCTGAAATCAATTGTAAATACTATTGCTAACAATTGATAAATATTAGCATTTGATCATTATTCATGCATTGATCAAATAAATACTACATATCAATCCCATGATCTACGACCAAAAGAAACTATATTTTAGCACAGATCTAATTGATAAGGATGTGCAATTAAAACAACAGAATCAACCATAAGCCTTAAGAACCTGCAACCAGATTCATACAGTGCCCAAAGATCAAATCTTTTCTACTGAAAAAGCCAAGCAAAAGAGAGAAACAAGCAGATTAACAAGCTCAAATTCATTAAAAGCAAAAAAAATTAATGAGGAAATTAACAGAAGATGCCCAATCTGGAAAATTTTCAAAAACCCACCAACAAATTCAAGAAAAGATTCAAACTTTCACATCCAATTGCAGAAAGAGTCAACAATACCTTCCTCTAGTGGGAACCAAGGAGCCAAAGCTCAAATGGGCACAGCACTTGTGGGGAACCAAGCAGCTCTCTGCTGACTTCAAGCCCGAGAAGACCTTTAGAGCTCCAGAAGCCATGGCCACAGCCATTGAGGGGTCAAAAAAGAAAAAAGCTCTCTCTTTTCTTTCTTTCTTTCTTTTTTTCCCTTCTCTCTCGTTCTTCACTTTCTCCTTCTTTTGTCACAAGCAAGTGTGAACTTTAGCCATGGGAAGAAAAGCCCACAAAGTTTCAATCTTTTTGTACCTATCTGTCTATCTATACTCACATCTGTATGCTTGAGCTCAATTCATCAATCCCTTTCTCTCTCTTTCGTTGTTGTTGGTTGGTTGCTCGCTCTCTCTCTCTCTCCTCTCTTTCTCTCTCTCTGCTTAAAAAAATTGAGATTTTTAAGAGCCCATCGTTTATTAGATATTGTGGGTAAGAAGCCGTTGGTGTGGATGAAAGAATCGATGGCAAATTGGCGACCACTTTGTTTCTTTCCATTTATCACCATAAAAAAAAAATTACATTTTTCCTCAATTTTATTTTAAGCTCTTCCCTTTTTTTTTTATTTGGGGTATATTCTCCACTTCTGTCCTTTTTCTCTTCCTTATATAGGTAAGTTCTAAATATAGAAATATAAAAAGAAAGACTTTTCTATCATTTTTATGGAATTTTTATATATCTGTACTTTATATCTTTAAAAATTAGAATTTAGTCTTCATATTTTTATATTTATAATTTAGTTAAGATACTACAATTTAGTGTCTAGTCATATTTTTTCGCCTAAAGTTATATGCAAAATATTAACATATATATTCCATACGAATATATTTCTTTTGCTTTTTTTATCCAAATGACACATCTTTTTACTCCTTTTCTTGTGTTTGCTATGATTACAAAAAAAAATTATTGCAACAATTTTGCTATATTGACCTCACAATAAAAAAAAAATCACTTCATCACCATAATTTCCCATTTAAATACTTAATTAAGTTTTTTTTCTCCCTAATACAACTACACAAGTTTTCTTTGTTTATTTCATGATTATCGATTGAGTTACGTAATGTCTTTTTTTTTTTTTTAATTTAAAATTTGACAATTTTGGTTAGAAGATGGGGTTGCTGGGCCAACGCAATTGCTCTTGATCCAAGCAAATTAGTTGGGCCCGCTTTAACTCGTGGGCCTCTGGAAGGGGGAAGAAGAGTGCACGTTTCGGTTGCTCCGCGGGAACATGTTACCGCTCTCCTCCCATCTCCAAGAGTCCAAGGTGCTCGCTTTCTTCCCCTTTTCATTTGATTTCTTATTTTAATCTTAATTCTCTCTCTTTTTTTGAATTAGATAATCATTGCAATCTTGTGTATGCTTCCATTGCTGCAAAATTTGATCCTCCCCCCCCCCCCCCAAAAAAAAAAGAAAATCACATGTTGGAGTTTAGGATCGAGGAAAAATCCTAACCCTAATTTTGTGTTGTTAATTATCTTTATTTGAGTGCTTTATAGTTCAAAGTTCAACTTTTTCCGTAAATATTCAGTTAATTTTTTTTTCTGCTACTCAAAATAGCTCAAATTGTGCCAAACTTACAAACATTGAATTGGGATAATGATTTCGACTTAGATCTAGCATATAAATCATGTAAAATTCCGCACCAAGGGGATGTTTGGTTGCAAATGGAAGTGTGTAAAGTGCTCGCAATTGCAATCATTTTTGCTATAAGTGGCATTTGATTGCAATTACAATTGCAATTTCAGCCACTTATGCAATAACAATAACAGTTGCGGGACAATTTTGTTGTTGCAAATAGTGTTTGTCTCATTGATATATAAAGTATTTCTCAGACCTCTTAAAATAAAAACTAATATTTGAAAACTTTTGCTGCTCCTCAGCCAAACACACTAATACAAATTACAGCAAATTCTATTGTTGAAACTTCAATTGCAGCAATACATTGTAATATCACTTGCAAATAATCAAGTAGTCGCTAACTATTGGAATATTGGACTCGAGTTATATAGTTAAAAATCAAGGTTTGCTATTGCGGTGATTGGTGAATTTGAGAAATTATTATTGTGTCATGTCCATCCGTATCAGTATCCTGTATTCTTTTAAGAATTGTGGTGCTTGCGTTGTTGTTATCTATATCGGCCAGCATCCCTATCCGTATGATACATATGTAAATGGGCTTTTATTGTATGTGATATATGTCTGATGGTAACTAGTGTAGCGAAGGAGTATGAAACCATTATTTTTCTGTAGAGCCATGGGACCAACCTAGGTTGAACAGCAAGTTGATTATGATTGTTGTCACTATTATTTATACCAATATAGTTGAGATGTTGATTAACCAATAAGACTTACTTTAATTTAAAAGTTTTTAAGTATCGGCTGGCACCTTTATGTATGATGAATATTGCATCAATTTTGACGTGTTCTATACGATGTTGACCTTGTAATATAGGTAACATTATTGTCAATATTGCCAATTCTTGATACCATATAACATTTGCCATTACCAACTCCGAGAAGTTGAACCTCCCTTTAAATGTGTATTGTTGTGTTGAATACTTGGTCTCTGAATACAGTTGATGATAGTAAGATCAATAATAGTCCATGTCTGATGATGGTTTGGCTATTTTGTATTTTTTAAATTGATGTAAGATTATGAGGATTTTTTTTTCCTTTTCCTTTGAGATGGTAAGATTATGAGAAATTGATTGATATTGTTCTGTTATAGGGAGAGCACTTTTGGTATGTGATACCTGATGAGGTGAAGGATGATTCAATATTGGGTCGGTATGTGAAAGACAAAGCATCTTGCAGATGAACAAAGACGAAGTTCAGAAAGGTGTTGTGCTAGCTCGTGCATTGGTGCATACTGCTCTTGCAAGATGTATGTCTCGAATCACTTGGTATTATTCTTGTACTTGGCTTCATCTGAAGATTCACAGATAATGCATGTTTGTTATGTATGTTCAGTCTTATGGTACCAATTATCCCCTCAAATTAAATCTATAAGTATTGGCTTTTACGAAATTGAATTTCATGATCATACACAAAAAAAAAAAAAAAAAAAAAAAAAAAAGAAGTAGAAAACACATCACTTTTTGAAAGTTCTGTGTAGTAGAGAAGCTTGACATAAGCCTCTTGGCCCTTAGCCATCAATAGTTTCAACAGAGTAGAGCTCTGGAGTAGCTTATGGAGCTGCGGTTCTTAGCTATGGAGCTTATTCTTGTATCATAACCATGAGACGCTTATCTTTAAACTCTTTCTATGTAAGTACCTCCTATAATTCAACTCATTGTGCATTCATCAACTCGCTTTATTGCATGCAAAGTGGAATATTGCTTGGTAAAGATTTGATGCATCTATCAGTTACCCTGCTTCATAATCTTAGTCAATGTGGCAATTTGGATACCATCACCTTGAAGAATTGATACTTCCTCTGCTTTATGTCTGAACTTCTAGAGATTGCAGGTTTTTTCTGTCAATATATTTGAAATTTGTAATTAGTACAAGATCAATATTAAGTAATACATAAATCAATTAGTGGTCTTATGAACACAATTTTAAATCTCAGAATATATTTCAGTATCAGCAGATGATTTATGATATAAAAAATTGACGACATTGGATGTATCATATAGCAACATCATAAATACTGACAGCATATACACAATATTGGTAAGTATGCCTACCTATATTATAGGATCTAATATTGTTTCTGATATCTCAAAATCTGATAACGTTAATCATAATACATTTCGGTTGTTGCTGATATTTAAAACCTTGTTTGTGAGCATATCACACACACACACACACACACACACATATATATATATATATATATGAGAAAACAGAAAATTCACTGGCGGAGAAGGGAATTCCTTCACTAGCACTTAGGCGGCCGAATAAAATAATTACACATGGTGTCATTCAACATAACAAATAAAAGAGAATTTTTTTTTAAAAAAAAAGCCCCACATCCGGAAAACATGCAAATCAAATCTAAAGGAGGGAGGGAGGGAGGGAGGCGGAGGATCCGAAGAGTCGCGTTTGACTCTGGACGGAGGGGGGGGGGGGAGAGAGAGAGAGAGAGAGAGAGAGAGAGAGAGAGAGAGGGTATGAGGGGAGAGAGAAGATTTGATTTAGATTAGGGGATGGTTAAAAGACAAATTTGCCCTTAAAGAGGCTTTGCAGCAATCTCTTTTTAAGCACAGGAAAAAGGAGTTGAGAGTGAAGATATGCAGCAATCTCTTTATAAGAAAATGTTTTCTCAAAAATTAATTATCTTTAAAATTTTCGCAAAACAACAACTCCTCTGAAAGTTTAAATTTTTCAGCTAATCATGGGGTTATTGAGATTTTTAACTTTCTGCACAATTGCTTTCGTGAGGTAAATCGAAAACTAAAACTGTATACTTTCTTTTGGCTTAGTTTTTTGTTAATTCATCAAAATGTTAATTTGCAATATATGGGTTAATTTTCTTTTGTTGTTCTTGCAGCATAAGTCAAGAAATTGAGAACTAAATGAATAGAGTTTCGTCGCCGAAAATGTTTGCTTGCTGATTGTGAAAGAGATGGCAAATATTGGAGACAGAACTGAAGATTTTAAAAATGTTGTACGAGCTGCAGCTCTTTCTTTTGATTATAGTGAGGTTGGTGACTGGACTTAGGATCAAATATCAAAAAGTTTTGTGTTAAGTTTACCACTGCAGAGAACTAAATTCTTGAATTACACATTATGTGCAGGGCTTCTTTGCAGTGCTGACTGCTGTTGCTGTGCATGCTTGCAGCAGCAACAGTTGCTGTGCATAGCATCTGTGCATAGCATGCACAACAGCAGATTTAGGTGGATTGAGAGAGAGAGAGAGAGAGAGGGAGAGAGGGAGAAGATTCAAGACCTGAGAACTGATTTAGGTGGGTTAGAAACTCGATAGTGGGTTAGGTTCTTAAGGAAGATAGCAAAATTGGAATTAAAGAATAAGAGTGCACTAACTCTTAAAATATGATGAGAATATCTAACTATTGATTAACTCAACTAAAGGTCTAGATGTCTAAAGTGAGAGTTTTAAAATTGGGGTATTTACTGGTTTGTCCCTCAAATCTTTATATATTATGATTTTATCTTCCAAATCTTCATATTTAGGATTTTGTCCCCCAAATCTCATAAGTTACAATAATTTAGTCCCCTTCTCTAACTTTTCCTAACACAGTTAAATATTTGACCATTTTATCCCTCTTTTCCTCTTCTATTTTCCTCCTCTCTTCTTCTTCAGTCTTCCTCCTCTCTTCTTCTTTTCTTCATTATTTATCCTCTTTTCTTCCTCTCTTCTCCTTCTCTTTTCCTGCTCTCCTTCTTTTCTTAATTGGGTTCATGTTCATGTATTTTTTTTTTCCTAAAAGAGTAACAAATGTATTTTTTCTTCATTTTTTTTTTTTATTCTTTTAGGAAAAAAAAATGCATGAACATGAACCCAATGAAGAAAAGGAGAAAAGAGAAGGAGAAGAGAGGAGAAATAATGAAGAAAATGAGAAGAGAGGAGGAAGAGAGAAGAAGAAGAGAAGAGAAAAATAGAAGAGGAAAAGAGAGGTAAAATGGTCAAATATTTAACTGTGTTAGGGAAAGTTAGAGAGAGGGACTAAATTATTGTAACTTATGAGATTTGGGGGACAAAATCCTAAATATGAAGATTTGGGGGACAAAATCATAATATATAAAGATTTGAGAGACAAACCAGTAAATACCCCTTCTAATTTTAAAATTTAGAGGTAGTAAGTTATACAATTCTAAATTTTAAATAAATCTTATTCAAAGAGACAGAACCGAATAAGCGAACCGAACCAAGTTATCTTCTGTTTCATATCTAATTTCTAATTGGTTAGGTCCGGTTTTGATAATATCGTTAAAAAAAAAAAATTGATCAAAACCGATCGATGCTCGTCTCTAATCAAACCAAACATAGCCCAAAAAGGAAATGCATGTGACAGAGCCCTCAACAACTTTTCCCTCCCCATCTGCACTATGCAGCAGTGGTTGGATGTTAGGCTGCCCTCCAAATACCCAAACATAAAAGTGTAGGGCCTGCTTGAGAGCCCCTCAACCATTTACAGTTAGTATTGTTTGTCCATTTACTCCACATTCTAACTTGCTTGTCCGCTCTCATCAAGCTTCTTCTTGCTTGTCCTAATTGTCTTCACAACTCCTCTTCTTCCTTTTGTTGCATTGCTTGTCAAACTCACACATTCTTTTCAGTTTACGAGAGGTTCTGAACTTAGCTTTCGATAGGAACTCAATTTTGGATAATATTGCAAGAAATGCATGAATTTAACTAACTATTTAGATTGAGATATAAGGAGATTAAGATATTAAAATGGATGATCCAAACCGTTAATCAGTTCTCCATATTGTAAATTTGGATTTTATTAGAATATTCAGATATATCGTATAATATAGTATTATGATTCTGCCAGACAATCAGATGACGGAGTCGGTTAAGTGACTCCGATTGTAAATGAATGGCAGCTTCAAAAAAAAAAAAAAAAATCCAAAATAAAAAGTTTGGAGGAGATTCCCATTCAAATCAAATCTCTTATCTAGCACTTTTATCTTTGTCTTTTCTTTGCTTTTTTTCTTCATTTGGAAGAACAACCTCCGACCTTATTCTAACCGATTCTGACCGGTTAACTTGTATTGTATGCGAATCCTATCGGACGAATCCCTAGCTTCGATCGGAGTTGGTCGAATCCGTCAGTTCAACCCTATCACCATATTCACTTCACCTTTTAAGCAAAATGAATACAAATATTTGAAATATTTAATAAAATACGGATGCAAGTTCGAATTTGGATCTCATTATTTGTATTTGTTTACTTCACTACTTGATAACCCTATTATTTGTATTTGTTTATGTCTCTGCTCTCAAGAACTATATTATTTGAGGTGAGTCCCAAATTAACTTTTTTTTTTTTTCTTTAACTTTTCTCAGTTGCGTTGCTGTTTAGAACCCGCGAGGGACAATTGTGCGCCCTAGGGATCCGCATAAAACCACACGACTTCTATTTTAATTCCCACGTGGGGACTGTGGGCCCCAACAGATCTCACGAAGTTTCAGACACCAGATCCACGCGGTCCAAACGTAGTCCGAGCCCGTTCATTATACGGGCCGCATGCGGTAATATAGGGGCCCAAGCCGCCCAATTATTGAGAAGCAGAATCTGAGAATCTTATTTTAAGGCCAACGTATTCTTTGTATATTTGTTTTGGGATATTTACTGGTTTGTCCCTCAAATCTTTATATATTATGATTTAGTTCCCAAATCTTTATATTTAGGATTTAATCCCTAAATCTCCTAAATTACTACAATTTAGTTCCCTTCTCCAAATCCCCCAAATTTTTAACCTGATATTATCATTTTACCCCTCCTTATTCATTCTTTCCCTTCCTCATCTCTTCTCCTTCTCTCTTCCTCCTCTTTTCTTTAGAGGAGGAAGAGAGAAGGAGAAGAGATGAGGCAGGGAAAGAATGAATAAGGAGGGGTAAAATGGTAATATCAGATTAAAAATTTGGGGGATTTGGAAAGGGAAACTAAATTGTAGTAACTTAGGAGATTTGGGGAACTAAATCCTAAATATGAATATTTGGGAGACTAAATCATAATATATAAATATATGAGGGACAAACCAGTAAATACCCCATTTGTTCTTAGGGATTTTTGCGTATATGTCCCTTGCATTTTTAAAAATTAATCTTTAGTTTCTGAAAATCTTTTAATTTACTACAATTTTGTCCCAAACTGAATCGTTCTTTTAGTCCCAGAGAAACTAAATTGTAATAACTTAAAAGATTTTGGAGACTAAATTCTAAATATGAAGATTTGAGTGATTAAATTCTAATTTTTAAATATGTAAGAGACGTAAATACCCCTTGTTTTTATTCCGTATTCATGTAACTCAAATGATTAATTTGTCATCTCTCTGTAAGCATAGATTGGTTTCGGTTCGGTTTTTGTTTACTTTTACAAAATTGAATCCCAAAATCTGTTCGGTATGGAAATCGAACTGAAGTAATTCGGTTCGGTTCAATTTGGTTAGATTATTCAGTTCCAACTTTTTGAATAGAACTTATTTAAAAATTATAAGCATAAGTAGTAACACATATTCCGAGATATCTCGGAATGGCCGATGGAAAGATCTCTATTCCGCTCTACCATTATTAGAAACTCAATATCCAGTGTAATGCAGACAACTCTTGAGGGGAAGTCTTTGCTTTGGCTAATTGTTTTTTTCCTTTTGTTTTGTTGAATTCTCTTCGGTAGAATTGTTGTACATGATGATCAGAAACTGCCCACTGTCGAAAGCGAGGTCGGTGTATCTCCCGTTGGGTCAAGGTTCGTTATGAGGTTGATAATCTCAACCATTATCTATAAAATATAATATTATATATGTGTATGTACAAGTTTGTTTGTATGTGTATAGATACGCATATAGGTATATATATTTGTGTAGATATATAATCTTTATATAATTTAGCTGGTTCAGAGGTTTCAAAGCTTCAAAGAGAAAACTGATCAAATTATTTCAATTCAAGATAGATTTTACTTATTCGGATCGGTTTCGATTGGTTATTTTGATTTTAACTGGATTCTGTGCATCCAAATGAGATTTTGAGGACTTCAGGGTCTAAGATCAACTATATAATCTTTGTATTTGTTAGTAACTTTCAAG
Organism: Dracaena cambodiana; assembly: GCA_036321105.1. Lineage (NCBI taxonomy): Eukaryota > Viridiplantae > Streptophyta > Magnoliopsida > Asparagales > Asparagaceae > Dracaena > Dracaena cambodiana. Next base: position 636,809 of record JAYEPQ010000008.1, read on the forward strand.
AGAATAAGTCCATAATTTTGATTTTATGTCTTCTCGATTAAATTAGCAGATATTGTATAAGAGCAAAGTTTTATCCTCTCATTTATATATTGAAATATGATACTTAATATATGCCAAGGTTTCAAAACTAAATTTTCCATCACATGTTGTTAGATTTAGTTGTTGGACAACAAAGGTAAGTATAAAGCACTATATTTTTTTAAAAAATCCAGATAAAATAACTTCATTTATGGAAAAAAATAATTCTCAATATTTCCATTTACATCTGAAACATTAAAAAATTTATTATAAATAAGAATCAAAGGGCACCCTATGCCCTACCCCAATATTGGAGCTCAAACGAGAAAAGTAGAGGAAACGCAAAAAGGTAATTCTAAAATATTTAGTCTTTCTCGAAACAAAGTATTGTTTATGAATTAATTATAGAAATTATTCTTGTGCTATTGGTTATCACTAATGTTTTTTAATAAATTCCTTTGCAGAGAGCTTGCGGAGGAGTCTTTTGGCGAGTGATGATATATCATCGTACAGTAATAGTTGTTGCAATAAATAAACTCCTATTATTTGCTGTTATAAAATATTTAGTCTTTCTTGAAACAAAAATATTGTTTATGGATTAATTATAGAAATTATTCTTGTGCTATTGATTATCACTAATGTTTTTAATATATTTTTTTTGCAGAGAGATTGCGAAGGAGTCTTTTGGCGAGTGATACATTATCAATAGTACAATAATAGTTGTTGCAATAAATAAACTCTTATTATTTGTTGTTCTAAAATATTTAATCTTTCTTGAAACAAATATTGTTTATGAATTAATTATAGAAATTATTCTTTTACTGTTGGTTATCACTAATGTTTTTTAATAAATTTTTTTGTAGAGAGATTGCGGAGGAGTCTTTTGGCGAGTGATATATCATCAATAGTACACTAATAATTGTTGCAATAAATAAACTCTTATTATTTGCTAATGATTATTAAAAAATTAAAATACTATATATATATATATATATATATATATATATATATATATATATATATATATATATATATATATATATATATATATATATGAGAAAAATGGAAACGAGTTGACAGCTCACGCAAGTTAGCTGAGCTGTACTTCGTTTTCACTATCTCCAATAATCATTTTTAAAAATTTTCTTTTGGATTATAATCTCGAGCCCCTAGGGTTCACTCATACCCAAGTGCTTGGGTTTTAATTTTGATTTGGTCATCCATTAAGTTAATACAAAATTAACGGTTTTTAATAAATAAAACATTTTGTATGCACTTGATGAAAGGATAAATGAACTCCAAAATTTATAAAATTTAATCTGAAAGAAATTAAGGAGATAGAGATAGTAATTGTTAAAAAAAAAAATTAAAGAAAAATTATTAGATCATTATAGTTTTGCCGCTAACTCACTTAACTTTTCCTAAGCTGGCGGCTCACCTACAGTAATTCACACACACACATATATATATATATAATTTTGATTTGGTCATCCATTAAATTAATACAAAATTAACGGTTTTTAATAAATAAAACATTTTGTATGCACTTGATGAAAGGATAAATGAACTCCAAAATTTATAAAATTTAATCTGAAAGAAATTAAGGAGATAGAGATAGTAATTGTTAAAAAAAAAAATTAAAGAAAAATTATTAGATCATTATAGTTTTGCCGCTAACTCACTTAACTTTTCCTAAACTGGCGGCTCACCTACAGTAAGCCACACACACACACACACACACATATATATATATATATATATATATATATATATATATATATATATATATATATATATATATATATATATATATAATTTTCCCTAAAGGTGCTTGAAAACCCACCTTTTTGTTTCATAGGTCCAACAACCCATGACCATGAAACAAAGGAGAAACTTTTCAATCAATAATCAAATACGATGAATTAAAAGGGAAAAAAACAATTTTTAGGTCAAAATTTTTTTTTTTTTTAAATTCATAGCTCTTCGATAATTTGATTTAGTAGTTGTACAGTGCAAACCTAGCTAATCAATAAACTCAATATTTTATGATTAGTTATAAAAATTCATGGTTTTTATTTATTTTGTTTTTAATATTGAAATCATCTCTTATAATTTTGTATCACTTTTCTCTCATACAAAATTTTATTCGTCTTTAAACCTGATATAATCGTGATTTTTGGATAGCTGGACACCCCGACAATAGATTCCGCTCTTAAAGTTTTTAGGTACGGTTAGTTTTATAGATTTATTAAAATAATTATAAATTATGCTAGCTCTTATATTATATTCAATATAAGACCATTTGAATCAGAGACATTAGAAAGCTAAATGCAATAAAAAAAAAATTAATAGCAGAATAATGAAAATTATCTTACAACTCACCCGTAAGTTAAAAAATTGGTTTTGATTTATTCTTTCATTAACTAAATATAAAATTAACAGTTATTAGTGATAGTTATTAGTGATAGTGAGTATAATATCTCGTATTATTTGATATAAGAATAAGTAAACTCCAAAATCTGAAAATTTGATTATAAAAAAGTTTAGTATATGATTGGTTATCAGATACTTTTCATATAGAAGTCGATGTTATAGACCTCTCTTTGTGTAAGCAGAGTTCGTTGCCGAACCAATATCTAACTTGTTACTGGCAATCTTGAGAAGATTCTTGATCTCAAAATAAATTTGAAAAATAATTAAAAATTCACTATTTTTTCGTGGTATCTCGTTCATTCATCCTATTTAATAAACATATTTAAATTGTAGATCAGCAAAATTATTTAGTAATAATTAATGAATTAATTTGCAAACCCGTTGACCAAATATTTCTCAAGCAACTTTAGGAATTAAAACTGGCACCCAAAACTACACGTAAAAGCAAAACCGTTCAAATGAGAAACATGTGGGCCCCCACTCCCACGCACCCCCCTTATAGCCCTCTGCGGGGCCGTCTCCTTCGCCACCAGCCCACATCGAGGGTCACAGTCGCGGGTCCAAGCCCAAGGTCTCTGTCTCTCTCGCGTCCACCGGTATTTCTTACCTGCGGTGACGGGATCCGAACCTCGAATGCAGAGATGCGCTTCAGATAAGATAAGGTTCATCTGCTCTCGCCTTGGTCGCGCGGAGCGGCGGCAGCGGGCGGTGACCAGAACCCACCCAATGTGGGTCGAGCGAGGAGTCGGCCCAAAAAAGACACTGTACTGGTTTCAACGGTTAGCTGACCACACCCACCCCCAACACTCACCTAAACCCGAAATCCAAAGCATGCGGGTTCGGATATCTATACCCGGATGCGAACCACCGATGCATCCGAGTTTCTAAATAAAAAATTTTCCTTTCAAAAACTCAGAATGTTGAAACACGGAGATCTTTGGTTTCATGTCGGTTTATTTCGTTGGTCCACCGCATTCGGATCCGTACATCCGCTCCCCAAGAGTCCAGACCCGGTACAACCTCCCATTTGGGGAGTTTCCAAAGGAGCACACCATTTTTTCTAACGGGCCTAATTTATAATTGTCCGAAATTTGAGTCGAAAAACAAAAAAAAGTGGGTTCACCGGTAAAAGTGGTGTGCCCTTTTGGAAACACCCCTCAGTTGCCGTCCAAATCGTATATTTATATAAAATTTAACATCTAATTTAACCGGGGTTAATTTAATTTGGTTGGGGGTAGGTGAGTTGACCGCTACTCGGGTAGGTAAGCGGAGCACCAAAATTAAAACAATCTCCCCTCCATTCTCCTTCTCCTCCTAGTCTCTCTCTCTCTCTCTGAGCCTCGCCTCACAAGAAATCAAACCCTAGAGAGAGAAAAACAAAGAGGAAGAGGAGAGAGAGGATTCCCGATCTCAATCTCAACGATCCGAAGTCTAGATCATGCAATCGGAGACGGCGATGAAGTTCTCGCCTCTGGATCTGATGACGGCGATCCTCACCGGCAAGGTCGGCGACGGCGTACCGCCGGAGGCTGCGGTGATCGCCGAGAACCGCCAGCTGCTCATGATCCTCACCACGTCCATCGCCGTCCTCATCGGCTGCGCCGTGGTGTTCGTGTGGCGGAGGTCGAGCGGGAAGTCGAGCAAGTCGGTGGAGCCGCCGAGGCCTCTCGTGCTTCCGAAGGAGGCGGAGCTGGATGTTGATGATGGGAAGAAGAAGGTCACGATATTTTTCGGGACTCAGACCGGCACCGCCGAGGGTTTCGCCAAGGTTCGGGGTTTCGATCAATCTCCAGTTAGGTTTCTCTAATTTAGGGGTGAATTTTAGTTTTTAATTTTTTTTCTTCTTCTTTTGACTTGATTTTAGGCGCTGGCGGAAGAGGCCAAGGCTAGATACGACAAGGCGACATTCAAAGTCGTCGATCTGGTGAGAATCCGAATCTTTGGGTTCAATAATAGTAGCAGGTGAATGATTCGGTTGACTGATCTAGTTAGATTGTGATAGGATGATTATGCTGCTGATGACGATGAATATGAGGAGAAGATGAAGAAGGAAACCCTAGCTTTGTTCTTCCTGGCAACGTGAGCTTGAAATTTTATGACTGCTTTTATCAGTTCTGGTTGGAAATTTTTTTATGTCGCTAATTGACATTTTGGGGGAATTTAGGTATGGAGACGGGGAGCCAACTGATAATGCTGCTAGATTCTATAAATGGTTTACTGAGGTAGCGAATAGGACTCCTTATTGTAATATTGTTTGTTTAATTTGCTTTTAGTTGAGAGGTCTGACGAAAAATTGGATTTTTAGGGGAAAGAGAAGGAAAAGTGGCTGGAGAATCTCCAGTATGCTGTGTTTGGTCTGGGCAACAGACAGTACGAGCATTTCAATAAGGTTGCAAAGGTGGTTGATGAGATCCTGGTTGAGCAGGGTATACACTTTTGAACTCATCCCTCTTTTTTACTTTAAAGCAAAAGATGATAAAGATAACCAATGTTTCATTCGGAAAAGTCTATTGTGCCAATTGAACCCTTTCTTTCTGCTATATGCTATCAGCTTTGTTTTCTTCTTACATCTTTCATTTGTTATGTTTCTTTATATTGTGAGGATTCTGTTGAAAGTTGAGTTCCCTTTACAACTTAATTGTTTCTTTGTATGATTTTATCTTGCTGACTTGGCGGAATTGCTCTTTTGATAAGATAAAAGAATCTTTATTTTGATGAGGTACTGTTTTTGGTTATATGATTGAAAAATATGATCTGTTTGTGGTATTATACGGAATCTTGTTATAAGTTTTAAAATATCTTTTGTGTTTCTGCATTCCGACAGTTGTTCATGAAACCAAATGCCTGTAAATATGAGGATTGTAATACAAAATGTACATGGGCATGGTGGAGAACTTCTTAAGTGTAATGTGAAGGTGTTTAATACCTAAATCAAATGTGCAGTTTCAAGACTATATTAACTGTTGTTGGTCAATTTGTTACTCTGAGTAAATGCATATCCAACGATTTAACATTGTTACCTTTTGTTGAGTCCTTGCAGTGTCCAAGATTATGCAATCTCATGGTTGGCTTTTATAGGTGGCAGGGAGTTGCTTGGCTTAACTAGCAATTGTCACCATGCTTTCCAAATATCTAGATTTATATTATATGTCATGCTTTTAGGGGTTTGAAAACCAAATTCTCTCAAGTAAAATCTTAAGCATGAAGAGTATAATATTTTAAAGAGGAGGCCAAATGCAATGAGTATCATCATCATGATTATCTTCTAGCATAATGATTGATATAGGCATTAGCATCAGGAGGATTGTGTGATGTTATACAAATGCATTAGATTCTCTAGTTACAACTGTACTTAGTGATGGCATACTCACTGTTCTTCACACTGGTTATTATGCCAAGTTTTATGAACCATATGTCTTTGAATTGTTGTTTTTAATATTTGTATTCGAAAGCATTTTATGGTTCATCTGTCATTATCTTCAGCCAAAACAAATTTGATGTCGCCAACAACAATTTCCAGTTACAATTTTCAATTTGGTTTTACTTCATAATGTGACTTGCTTTGTGTACTTATAATGTCTACTTTTTCATTTTGGGGGAGAAGAGAGGAGGACAACTAGCTAAAAAACTTGAGCTTCAAAATGGCATGAATTTGCTGTTATGAAAAAGAAAAATGGTTATTATAAATATATGAACTTAAGTGTTTCGAGTAGCTGAACCATCAACCTTCTTCCATATAGCATGTTTGATCTTTTGTTGATGCACAGTGTAGTTCTTTAAAAACTTCTTTGCTGCTACAGGAGCGAAGCGCCTTGTTCCAGTGGGTCTTGGGGATGATGATCAATGCATTGAGGATGACTTCACCGCATGGTAATAGGACATTCATGCTGCTTACACCGAGGAGATTTGTTTCTTCCAAATCTACATAGACATTCCTGGATGAACTTGCTTTTGCAAATAACATTGACTACAATTACATTGCAGGAGAGAACAATTATGGCCAGAATTAGATCGGTTGCTTCGAGATGAAGATGATTCATCAGGCACACCTACTACTTATAGAGCTGTTGTTCCTGAATACCGAGTTGTGTTCATTGACTCGGCAGGTGCTTATTTGGAGAAGAGCTGGAGTCTTGCAAATGGGCATGCTGTTCATGATATTCACCATCCTTGCAGGTAGGAAATATAATGTAGATTTTTATTAAGTTCTATACTTTACATGTACTAAAGTCTAATTAATATAGAAGTCCATAAAGTTATATCTGTTCCGTGTACTAAAGTTCATCCATAATAAAATAACATGATATTTTTGAACTTCAGAGCTGATGTGGCTGTGCGACGAGAGCTTCATACTCCAGCTTCTGATCGTTCTTGCATTCATCTGGAGTTTGACATTGCTGGGACTGGTCTTACGTAAGTACTTATGTTTCCTTTCTTCTATGCAGCGAAATATTCCTTCTCCTTGTTTTTCCTTGTAAATTTATTATTCTATCACATGTAATTATCCAATTATTTGTCATTTGCATTTTTTCTTGGTGAATATTGCATTGGATACATTAAAGTAATGCTAAAGCTCCCAAACACAACCATTGAATCAAACACCTGGATTCCTGTTAGAAGTCTGATTTGCACCTCATACGGGTGCTTAGCCGGCTGAATTGAGGTGGATTCAGGGGTTATACTCAGGAGGTCTATAATTTTTGTTTATGTAATATCAAAATTTTTTTTTCCAGTTCCTCCATCTTTTGTCTCTCCATACCCTTTTAAGATATTTATAAGCATAAGATTGACTTTAATCCATTCAGGGAATACACATTTATTTCAGGTTCTAAACATGTAGAATCCATCTTCTTTGATTTCTCAATCTCCTACCTGTTTTTTGTGGTTTCATGAGAACTATTATGGTTGAGATCTCTGTACTTGTGCAGGTTGATGTCTGCTTAAGTTCTCCATGTTCTAGCATTGAAATATCATATGAGATCACATATTTTAGCACCAGCCTTACAATAGTTCTGTTCTTACACCTTAATAAGTTTACCTGTTATCATGTTTATCCTATCCAAGAACAACCCTTCTATCTGTATCCTTGTTGTTTGTGAGTTTCAGTCTAGGCAAACGAAAAGCAGTCTGGGTTTTGGGTTTTAAAAAACAGTAACATTATTGATAGAGTTGCTCTCAAGTGTTTTATATTTAATTTCTAATTTATTTGATCCTCAAAAACAAGATTAAAGCATTGTAAAGCATATTAGTTCATGTTATGAGTTGGTTAACTGCTGCAGCTGTATGCTAGTGTAATTCATAACAACATATTATCCTTAGTGCTATTCATGTGGTGCAAATTATGATCTTATAGAGCTTTATTTACATGCATTCTTGTTTAGTTTTCAGTTCACAGTTACCTGACTGCTTAAAGTTTTTTTTTTTTTTCCAGAAAAAAGAATAAAGGGGTAAACCCCTTTAGCCAAAAACTCCATTAAGCATATAAGGAAGGACAATGTCCTATTGTAAAAAATATACAACAAAATCTGAGATTTTAAGGCTGCCAAAGTCGGTCACTATCAAATTGTATTACAAAACATCTTAGAGTCATCAGTCCAGAAGAACAATAGCTTGAGAAGAAATACTTGCAGCTGTAGAAATACTTGCGGTTGTAGAAACACTGATGCTAGTGTCAGCAGAAGAATAGACACCACCACCAAGCTACAGCAGCACCATCACCACTAAAGTCAGAAGACATAGCATCAACATCAGGAACAACACCACCACAACTCTATCAAAACCTCCAGCATTCACATTCATATTATCCACTGAATTAGCAGCCATAGAACCAGCCACCCCTTTAGGACCTGAACCATTATATAATTTAAACCATTTTTTCAATGAAGATTTTTAATTCAACAGAAAAAAATTGAATTAATGGTTGACAATAAAGCCAATAAAGATCTTTTTTTTTTAATTTTTTAAATCCGGTTGTTCCTCTCATTCCAAACGCAACACATAAAAGTCATAACTGTCAAATCCCATTCTATCTTAATACTATAAAGAATTTTATCACATCTCCAATTGGTTAACAACTCCTTAATATTATTATACAGGTGTAAATTGAATTGTAAACTCCAAATAGATCTAATAAATGGACATTGTAAGACGATATAATCACATGATTCAACATAATTGCAACAAAACACATAATTTAAATCTTGAAGAATGACACCTTTTGCTGACATTCTATCTTTTGTATGTGATTTCCCTAGGAAAGTAAGCCAAACTAAAATTTTTACCTTCAAAGAAACTGAAAGTTTCTATATGTGAGAATATGAAACAAATGAAGCTTCATTCACCAGCTTATCATAACATAATTTAACTGAAAATTTTTCTTATGAAGAAAAAACCTAAACTCTTTTATCATCAGTCAAAGAGAACTGAACAGAACATATCAAATTATTCAATTCAAACCATTGATATAACAAATCTCCTGGCAGGTTTCTTCTAAAAATGAATATTCCATCTCTAAGCATTGTCAGAGCAAAATCTCAACTTCTAGCATTAGCTTCAGAAGAAAGCTCAAACAAATCATTAAAAATAACTGCCAATGTTCTATCTTCACACCATTTATCCCACCAAAAATACTTTACCTGCTTAAAGCTTATTAATGTAAAAACTAATAATTATGAATAAGTTGGCTTATTCATATGGTTCTAGACTGAGTTACTGTGTATCCTGAATTATTGAACCAGTTAGTTTCCTGCTGCAATTCCCACATTTCTCACAGTAAAACAACTCTTTTTCTCCAGGTATGAAACAGGGGACCATGTTGGTGTATATGCAGAAAATTGCCTGGAGACTGTAGAGGAGGCTGAAAAGTTATTGGGCCTTCCATTGGACACATTCTTCTCCATTCATGCTGACAACGAAGATGGCTCACCACGTAGTGGTTCCTCTCTACCACCACCTTTTCCATCTCCATGCACTCTAAGAACTGCCCTTACACGATATGCTGACCTCCTGAGTTCTCCTAAAAAGGCAAGTTAGTTGCTTCAAATGCCCCTCTTTAACATTTTCTTTTAAGCTACCAATATGTTTTAAAATTATCAATTTTTTTTTTCAGGCTGCTTTAGTTGCTTTAGCTGCTCATGCTTCTGATCCCAACGAAGCAGAGAAGTTGAACTTTTTGGCTTCTCCTGCTGGGAAGGTTGGTTTTATTTTCATGGGATTCTTATGTTCATCTACATCCCTGTTGATTGATCTGTTTCCCTCCTTTAAATTGATGACTTTTTTTTCACCTCATAGGATGAATATAGTCAACATGTAACTGCAAGTCAGAGGAGCCTTCTGGAGGTTATGGCTGAATTTCCATCTGTCAAGCCTCCTCTAGGAGTTTTCTTTGCAGCAATAGCCCCTCGTTTGCAGCCCAGATATTATTCAATATCTTCTTCTCCAAGGTGAGCAAAATGCATATTAATATGTCCATATGCCTACATGAGGGAATTCATTGTAGTTCCAAGTGAATGACACTGTTTCTTTTCCAGGATGGCTCCAACTAGAATTCATGTTACATGTGCTTTAGTCTATGGACCGACACCTACAGGAAGGATTCACAAAGGAGTGTGCTCAACCTGGATGAAGGTTTGTCTTGTTTCTTGTCTATTGACAATTTTGCTTGGTCTTCACTTTTTTACTTTGTTATGTCACTTCAGACTTACATATATATTTGCTTCCCCCTTGTTTTCATTTTCTGCATCTCTATGGACCATGAGTAAGGTTGTCTATGAATTTTAAAAAATAATTTGCATATTTTTTGTTTTAAACTTTTGATCGAGTCACCAAGGTACTACTTGCTATCCAGCCTTTTCCACCTTTTGCTTTTTTAAATGAGAGTCCCAACTTGACGTCACTGCTGGAAGTTCATGTGTATTTGAAGCAGTTGACAACAATGCTTCCTGTACCGAAAATTTTAACTAAATGGTCCTTTGGATGATCGCTTATAAAGCTTGTTAATTAGCAAATATGGTGTAGATTTTTAACAAGTTCCATTGGTTTGTCTATGATGCTTTTCTTTCGAGATAACTGCTACCGTGATGCAAAGAGTAATCAATTTGATTCATACAATGATTTTGGTGGATTAAGTCTCTCAGTTGACTGTCTTTTAATGGCTAAAGCTAAACTAAGATTCTATGCTTTCAGGATAGAAGCATTAAGATTATGTTTGAATGTCCATCAAAATTGTGAAATTGTGTTTTGTTTGGATTTTGGAAAAGAACATTCATGATATTTTCTAGGTGAATGTTGGGATGGCGAAGAGAATATGGAAATCTCCTAATATCATAATATTTAAATTCTCTCTTATGTATATGTTTGTACTTTGTATTTTGGCTTTATAAATTTTCAATCTTAACAATCTATAAATATTAAGATTTTCTAAAATCTTGTAACCTCCAAATTTTAAAAACTAAAACTATGATATTTCAAATTATATCATCCATTCCCAGCCTAAACAAATGCACATTGGACATGAGTCAAATAATTAAGAGAAGTGCTATACTAGTGTACACAACAGATGAGCCAAAATTAAGATAAAATAGAAGTATAGTAGATGGGAACTAAATGTTTGTGCTGATGCAATTTTTCTAGTGTACAACTGTATATCTGTCTCTCTCAGTATCGTCTTTGGACACCGTCGTGAACCAAAGAGTAAGATATTGGAATTGATACCTGCTAATGATTTATAATATCAGGCATACCACATTGGCATGTCGGTAATATTGGACCAATCTTATTTTGTATATTGTGTATCAAGTGCCTCAGGTCCCATATATTTGTTATATAAACCGGTATTGGCTGATATTGAAAACCTTGCTCCGAACTTCAATAATCATGTACTTACAGTAATTTCTCTTTCTTTGTGACCATCACTATATGTGATGGCACTTCATTAATGTTATTCTCCAACTTTCTCACAGCATGCAGTTCCCCGGGAGGAAAGCGAAGAGTGCAGCAGGGCTCCTATATTTGTGAGACAGTCAAATTTTAAACTCCCTTCTGATCCCACTACACCAATTATTATGATCGGCCCAGGCACAGGATTGGCCCCTTTCAGGGGCTTCTTACAGGTTAGCTGCATATTATAACACTGCCTTTATTATTATTGTTATTGTTGTTGTTATTATAATTATTATTATTTGTCTTTTTTGGCTTAACAATCTGACAAATTTCATTTATATGGAATTTTCAGGAAAGGTTGGCATTGAAGGAAGCTGGAACAGAACTTGGCCCTGCCCTTCTCTTCTTTGGTTGCAGGAACCGGAAAATGGTATATGATAACATGTTAATTATTTTTTATAAAGATAATATGCGTAGTTATATATATATATATATATATGAGAAAACGGAAAATTCACCGGCGGTGAAGGGAGTTCCTTTACTGCCGCTTAGGTGGTCCAATACAATTATTACACGTGGGGTAATAAATAAAAGAACTCCCTTAACCGCGCCGGTGAATTTCCCGTTTACTCTCTCTCTCTCTCTCTCTCTCTCTCTATATATATATATATATATATATATATATATATATATATAATATTTCAGTCATGATTCAGGAATTAAATCTTAGAAATTTTGCAGGATTTCATCTATGAGGATGAGCTAAACAATTTTGTTGAGACAGGAGCACTTTCTGAGCTGATTGTAGCCTTTTCTCGTGAGGGTCCTACCAAGGAATACGTGCAGCATAAGATGGCTCAGAAGGTTGTGCTCCATTCCATATGCATCAATTCTGATATGGTTCATGTTTTGTTTTTTTGTTTTTAGCCCTTCCTTTGGTAATCATACTCAGAAGTATAACTTTCTGCAGGCTGCTGAGCTCTGGAATATCATCTCAAATGGTGGATATCTGTATGTATGTGGTGATGCTAAAGGCATGGCTAGAGATGTCCATAGAGTCCTTCATACAATAGCTCAAGAGCAGGTATGTAGCATAACCTTGCAAATTATATGCTTTTGGGATCTTCTGTATGGGTCCAATTTTGCAGTGGTCTAATAGCCTAACAAACAAATACCTTTTTTGTAGTAGCTCAACGGAATGTGTAGTTGATAATTTAATCATAATCTAATTCTATAATTGTATTTAGCAAGTGTTATGGTTCTATTTGATGAGTTCCTGTCACATACCTTTTTATGGGTTTGCAAGGGTTAAGAGTTTACATAACCCTTGTTGGATCTTTAGGACCATTACATCCTATTGGATCAATTACTAAGTCCACATTCTGTTCATGGATTTGGAGAGTTTTAAGTTCAATGTTCAGAATTTTTTTTGTGCCATTTGCATATGTATTATAGATTAGAGGATCATTTCTGTTACATTTCATTTGCACTTGTTTTCCATCTTTTTCTTTTCCTTGTACAGTAATGTATTCCAGTTAGGAAACACTAGTTTCCCATTAACAAGTGAATATATTTTGCATTATCATTCACAAAATTATTCCATGCTTGGTTCTAGAATGTAGATTTATATAGCACTGACTCTTTTATTATGTATAATAGGGCTATAAACCCATCTAGTAAAAATCAAGTAAATGTAAATTTAAATCTGAATCAGATTAGAAATTTTAAATTTCAGATCTGAATTTATCATTAATGTCTTAAAATCAGATCATGTTTTTGGATGCCACTTCCATACATCCCTAATTGTGAAGTTTATCATTTTGGACGTGTGTTTCACACAGGCATCAGACATTACGTTTGTTATTTCAGTTCTATGTGCGTACTATTTAGAACTTGTGTGTTTGTACGTCTGCATCCGCAATGCATTTTGTCATGAGAGCTGCGAGTTTTCCAACTTCCCTATGTGTGTGTCTATATATATATATATATATATATATATATATATACTTTCATGTTTTATGTGCAACCCTCCAACATATCATTCTTGCATCCATGTGTTTCACATGGGTATTTTTGGACATGTGAATCATCCATTGGGCGTGAAATACAACATTTTGGACACGTGTTTCGCATGGGCATCAGACATACTACTTCTGTTACTTCAGTTTTGTGTGTGTACTATTTAGAACTTGTGTGTTGGTATCTCTCCATCCATAATGCATTTAGCCTGTGACAATTTCCGCAAGTATAAGATTCTCTTAGAAATATATGTATACAAACATGTTTCATGTGCAATCCTCCATTGGGCGTGAATCATTCTCTCATCCAGTATTTATCCGTACACTGGCATGCTTGTCCTCATTTGCACTGCCCACATAGATGATCCTGAGTGGACTTAACAGGAGGATACCCAACAATTCTACAGCATCATCTAAATTTCCATAATTCAATTTGTTTTCCTTGGTGACACAAGGAAGCAATTACTTTGGCAAAGGATTTTAAAATCAGTGACTCAAAATTCTTTAAAATTTATATTACAGGGATCGTTGGGTAGCTCGAAAGCCGAGAGCCTGGTGAAGAGTCTACAGATGGAAGGGAGATACCTGCGTGATGTGTGGTAGTTTACCTCTCTGAGACGCCCCCTTTTCTTGTGGGGGCGACGGGAAGTAGATCATGCCCTTGCTAAAAACTATAAAATGTGAAAAAAGATGGAAACTCTTATATAATATTGTGGTGGGTGGGTTTAATACCAGAATCTCAAATTAGGGTTCGGGTAGAACTGCACCCCCCAATTGCTATCATCCATATATTATCATGTAATGATTCTTTTTCGACATTCTAACAAGGATTTTTGTTTGTGTAATATACAGATTGAAGAATTATATATTTATTATTAGCAGGATTCGGTAGGGGAGTAATAATTGAAAGTATCTCGATATGTCTTATTTTTTTACTTTTAAAGTTTATTCAATTACTAGTTCCCTTGTGAGTTGGAGTCTAGTGATTCAAATTTACAGAATTCAATATATGTCCAAGTTTCCGGTTTGTTTATCATGTCATTTATTTGTACATAAGCTCAATATTTTTTGTTATGTGCTTGTTGGAGGCTTGGAGCTGTTTCTAGAGTCGTACTGATTAGAGATTTTTGCTTTATTAATGCTCGACTCCTTACTGCTCAGTGTATAGAGTTGTGGAATAGAAATTTTCAATACATTCAAGAGTCGTGTTACTTTGGACTTCTGGAATATGGACGCTTAACAAGTGAGTTTTTGTTTTCGATCTTCCAAAAAAGTAAATTGAAGGAAAATGAAAAAAGTTATCTTTTACCACCCCATTTATGTAAGCGTATGATCCCCGGGGTAAAATAAATAAATAATTGAGGAATGGACTTGCCCTAACAATAGTTTACTATCAAATGCTGGTTAGAAGGAACTAATCATGACGTAGATAAATGAACAATTTTAGGTATCAGTTTTGCGAAGAAATCCTGGAAAAATAAACTGAAGTGTGAATAAAGAAATAGAAATAAATAGAAAAATCCTTGGACCGAGGCCGGAAACGAAAGAGACATTAGACTTATATCTTGAAAGACATGACAATCAATCATTACAATCAATTAGACACGTAAGATCGGAGATTCCCTTAAAGAAAAGGGTAGAAAAATATGAAAAAGACACACAAGGAGGTATAATGGGTGCGCATCCAGGGAATCGAACCCTGGTCAGTACCGTGGGAGGGTACTATGATACCACTACACCAGATGCGCATTTGATGAAAAGGGAAAGCAGCAGTGCATATCAAATCTAAGTTTGTGGACTCTTTTAGGTTTCTAAGGCACATATGGCTGTTTGTCAAGTGTCTTTTACTAGGAGGATGAAGACGTACACGGCTGTTTGTCAAGTGTCTTTTACTAGGAGGACGAAGACGTACACGGCAAAGAAGTGTCTTATGGACTCGGACTGCAGGTTATCTTGGCACGTGGAGGCTTACAGTGCATCGCCAGCTGACGGTGTATTATTATCCTTGGATTTTCGAATACCCAACAGGAGGAAGCGTCTTGAAAATTATCATCTGATCAAGAGAGAACAGTTCCGTTGGGTCAGTCTCAACAGGAGGAAGCGTCTTCAAAATTATCATCTGATCAAGAGAGAACAGTTCCGTTGGGTCAGTCGTCCTGAAGATATGTATTGTTGTAAGATTGTGCAAACAAACCATTCCCAATACGACTGTGTTGAGGCCCTGGTCATTTGGAAACGATGGGAGCGGCTTCTCTTCATATATATGGAGATTTCTTGCCAATCTCTACAGTCTTAAACTCAAAGGATTTATGGAAATGAAGTTTCAAAATTATTACTATCTTGTGTTTTGGTTCGAAAACCCTTGCAAATTAATGATGTCTTCTCATCTCGTCTTCTTTTACGTTCTCCATTCGTGCACACATACTGCACAGCGAATGAAAAGAAGAAAGACTACGTATTCTCAGCCACATGTTTTTTAGATGATTGGCCCCAAAAAAAAAAAAAAAAAAAAACAGTATTATGTTATATCAAACTAGAAACATGAAGTTGTTTAACAGGAACCGAGACAACAAAAAAAAAAGAAGAAGAAGCCATATTTGAAAGATCTAACAGCAAAATAATAATAATAAGGGGTATTTACACATCTGTTCCTTAAATCTTTAAATTATAATTTAATCCCTTACATATTCGTATTTAGAATTTAGTCCCCAAAATCTTTTAAATTACTACAATTTAGTTCCCAATTTATATTTTGACCCGATTTTCCCGTTGATTTCCTTCACTTAATTTCCCTTCCCTCTTCCCCATATCTTCTTATTTCTTATTAGTTTCCCCCCTTCATCTTCTTCTCTTATCTTCTCTCTCTATTCATGTATTAGATTCTCCCTCTCTCTGTATTGAGATCAAATATATTATTTTTCACTAAATGTATTAAACCTAGAAATGTATTTATCCAATATAGAGAGGGAGAATCTAATAAATAAATTTATATTGAGATTTAAATGTTTAATACATTTAGTAGAGAATAATAAATTTGGTTTCAATATAGAAAGGGAGAACCCAATAAATAAATAAATAGAAAGAGAAGAAAAGAACGATGAGAGAACCCAATAAGAACTAAAAAGTGAGAGGGAAAAGGGAAGGGAAATTAAATGAATAAAATCAGGAGTAAAATGAAAAAATCGGACCAAAATATAAACTTGGAGACTAAATTGTATTAACTCAAAGGATTTAGGGGACTAAATCCTAAATATGAAGATTTGTGATACTAAATTGTTGTAATTTAAAAGACTAAATATGAAGATTTGGAGGACTAAATTATAATTTATAAAGATTTAGTGGACAGATCTGTAAATATCCCTAATAATAATAGTAGTATAATTTATAAAGATTTAATGGACAGATCTGTAAATATCCCTAATAATAATAGTAGTAGCAGCAGTAATAATAATAATAATAATAATCATCATCAAATGCCAAAGATCTGTTGCTAATAGCAATTTTGGTTATCCACCAAATGCCAAAGAAAAGGCTTAGATTTCAGTCTAAAGTGCTAATTTTTTTTTACTTTCTCACAACCTGAAGAAGGTTCGGCAGGCAGTCCAAGCATCACATAATAGGAGAACGAACCAGCGAGGGGTTCTGGTGAGGAACCTGGGCAGAGAACACGAGCGAGGGGTTCTGGTGAGGAACCTGGGCAGAGAACACGGATCATGCTTGGTCTCAATCTGCGTCTTCAATTTCTTCGTCCTCTGGCACTCCCCGGAGATACAAAACATTGTTGCATCTGTAAAAGAAAAAAACAAAAGGCAGAAGAACGAGAGCCAAGGAATGCGTTAGAGAACTTGAAGGAATGCATGTTACAATTTACGTCCACTTGTAATCCAATAATGAATCTGTTTCATTCGACATGTCATGGCTTTTTGGTTAGAGAAATCTGAAGAATAGAATACTTATTGCAGAATAAGTCTGGACAGGTGAAAACATAAGAGGCTTTTTGTTAAAAAAATAGGGTTACTTACAGTCAGACCCCCTATAATATTGGGAATGTATAACTTAACATTCCTGACGTTTGAAACTCTCAGAAAACCCCCTGTACATCCTAATGGCGTGAACTGGACGTGAGTTATGAGGGCACGTGATCTGCACGTGTTATGAAAAGTCTAAAATGCCCTCAGAAAAGATGAGATGAACTTTTGGTCACGTAATGTGCACCTGGTGCTCTTAGTTGCTGCTAGCGGCTGCTGCAGCTGTTGCTAGCAGCAACTAAGAGTAGCAACCAGAAAAAAAATGCTTCATTTGTTTGTTATCTGCTATGTAAGGAAAATCATATTCAAATCTTAAGCTTAATAGAGTTTTATATATAAAAAACTCTAAAAAATAGAGTTTCATACTCAAATCTTAAGCTTAATTGTGTTATTAGGTTGAAGGAGAAGAGGGAGACGGGATGAAGAGGGGGGCGAGATTAAGAGAGTGTTAAAAGTTCAGAGAGTTTTTTTGAGAGTTTCAAAATTCAGGAGTATTAAGTTATATACTCCCAATACTACAGGGGGTCTGACTTTAATTAATCCTAAAAAATATGAAGGTTTTTTTGATTTAGCAATGGGAAACTGTTTGATTTTGATCATGATGGTGAAATTGAAGACCGATGAGGATGCTATTCTAAGAACTCGAATGGCATGGTTAAAGTTGACGAGTTACTATGGTAAGATGAAACTGAAGAGGGAAAAAATTTCAATGCAAGATAAATCTTGCTTGTCAGAATGTTGGGGAATTAAAAAGTAATATCCAACAAAATAAGCATATAGCTGAAACGATAAAGATTAACGGTGACAGCACGTTAAAAGAGCAAGATCATCGAGTAGTAACTCCAATTCAGGATAAAATGAAATCAACACTATTCAAGGGTCGAAATCATCCTAAAAAAGATTGTACGTGGTAAAAGAAATGAGTCCATAAAGAAAGAAAAGACAAGATTTTGGACAATGTGCAAGGGAGACCAAAATGCACCAAAAGGGAGATATTAATGGAGTTATGTGCACCAAAAGGTAAGACTACAGCAAGGGACATGGATTAAATTTAAGGTGTCAATAAGCTGTTGCAAGCCAACATGAAATGAATAGATTTAGCTGTTTCTGCCTTTAAAGTTGAAAAGCACTGAGTAAGCTCTTGCAAAATCAGTAGTTACCTTATCAGAATCTCCCCGAGGTTACCTGTGAACTGCCCATCGATGAATTCCTCAGTGTTTGCAAGCTGCACAGATGAAACTTGTCATATCAAAGGGAATAAAATGGAAAGCCACCAAGCATAAGCCTAATTTACTTTTACAGTTAAATGTTTAATGTAGTTTAAAGCATTACCTGCAAGTTCATATAGGAATCCACTGAAACAAGATAACCTGAAAAAAAGCAAGCATCGGCAGAGTGATCATATTTTAGTATAAACTTTGAAAATTGGAAAGGGAGTCACAGTCCTCAATACAATCTAGATGGTCGATATGTTTTACCTTTGTATTCCATTCCCCACTTAAGTTTCACAATCACTGGCTTCCCAGTCAGGTTATTCAGGAAAGGTTTCGGGTTAACAGGGATGGCCTGTAAATCATATATTGAGGGGAAAAATTGAAAATCCAATATACATCTATGAATCGATTCTTCCAATACAAATGCAAGTAAATTGAAGAAGAGTACAGTACATTTGAAAAGTAATACCATAGGGGTTAAGACAGCAAGGTTTAATAAAAAAAAAAAAAGGAGGTTGAATTGTTCAGGTACAAGTGCTAAGGAGCATTTTCAGTAGTTCCAGTAAAAAAAATTTTTTAGTTACTGTGAGACCTCTTCTGCACATCAGCCCTAAGAAGTGTACGCCAGACTTATTTGTCATTGATGCAGTTATTATAGGCCTTCAAAGAGAGGTTAACATAGTGCATTTATCTGAAGAACCTAAAATACAAAGTCAAGCAAAGATGATTCATCAGGAAATTGCAATAGCCAATGAAATAATTTCTCATAGAGATCATATAAAGTATGTTAATCAAATTTCATGGATGAACTTCTTATTTCAGAAAAAAAAAAAAAAAAAGGTGTCTTGATCAAATTGGTAACTGAACAATGTAGCTCTGCAATTTAGGAAAAGTGAAGAAGTGGCCAGGTATTTTCAAGTTGTGCTACTTTCAAACTTGAGGATCAAACACAACTCAGGAACGTGCTATGAAATTCAAACATGTCTGAAACTTGAGGTGATACTAACAAAGTATGTCTATCAAAACAACTCAAGAAGACGTAATCGTTCCTCCACTACAAAAACTTTTCTAGGGTCATTTCTATATGTCCCCACAAGAAATGAATTTGCAACAAATGATTACATGTTATCAGAAATTAAGAGTTTCCGGTTACAAAAAATTCTGTAGACACACACTTGTTGTATTTGTAGATTTCCAAGTACAGTTGTAAGTGAATTCCAACAGTTTTTTTGTTTTTTTTTTTTGGTTGAATTAGAAATCAATCACAAATATGCTAAAGTTGAGATTTCTCAGAATCCATATCAGTATATCACATCGCACTCACACACCACCAAGAAACATGGATTGAATTTGTAAAGCCAAGATTCATAATTTCATGCAACTCCAAGATCCACAGAATTTACAGCCCACGGACAGAATATCAAATAAAGACACGAAATTTAAAGAACAAATAATAAAACAAACACAGTTTAAGCTCAAGGGCGCTTTAAATCTAGGGTTTCGTTTCCTATGGTTTCTCACCGCGAACTCAAAAAGCTAGGCTTCGGATCTGAAACTAACATGAGAGAGAGAGAGAGATTTACCGCCATTTTAGAGAGAAGAAACGACAGGAAAATTGAGGAAACGAGAGCGCAGATGACCAAAACTCTTGCATTCGAGACAAAGAGAGGGGTTTTTTTATTCTCTAGGGTTTAAGAATTTAATAACCCTGAGTTGCTGTAATTGATTTGGTCGGATCTTCAGCGGACGGTTCGGTCTCTCTGTCCGGTTCGAGCCAAGCAGCAAATAAACCGGACGGGCATTTCAATAATGGGGCTATTAGCGAATAGTGTATAAGTTATGCTTGGGCTTCGATTGGACTTACTATTGGGCCTTTTGATGGCCTGCATTGGCACTGGGAATGGAGTTGTTTTTGTCAATCCCTTCGCATGCGATAGAAAAACATTCACTCACTATTGGTTTTGGTTCGGTTTTTACAAATTAGAAATGGAAACAAAACCCAACTTAATTTTGATTCGACTTAGTTATTCGGTTCTAACTTTTTAAATATAACTTATTTAAATACTATAATTTTGATCTTTTCAAGTATTCCATTGGTATTAAATTTATTAATACTGTGTATATTTATCTAATTTTTAAATAATTTGTTATGTTTGGCTTTAAGTTCCAAGATCAAAATATTCGATCGAAATAATCGGTTATTTTGATTTTAACTGAAGCTTGCTTTTACAGTTATGAATAGAATTGCATGTTCAACTCTTGAGGATCTAAAATGGATTCCGATGACAAACACTTAGGAATAGAATTTTGTATTCAAACACAACCCAATTAGAACATATCGAGTTCAAAAATCAATTATGGGATGTATGAACACTGAAGGTCCAAGCATCAGTTCTATATTATAAGCAGGTGATACTGAGGCAAACTCATCTCGTAGTTCTTGGAATGGACTTGACACATAGCTGCTTTGCAATTAGAATAGCAGCATCAACAGTTCGACTGACACAAGAAATTTCAGTTTGCAGTGCCTGGGAACGGAGGCAGGCCCCAGTTGCTCGGGTTGAAATCCAACAGGGAAGCAAGGACCTCGTCTGCATCTTTGTGGTAGGAAACGTCCAGTTGGGGGTCAGGGACCATCACCACGTACCTGCACAATATATATGCAACTCATCAAGCTCTAATTAAAGCTAAAAATAACAACAGTGGTACACAAAATAAGCGGAATAGAGGAGGGCCTCGTATACTATATGGCTCCTCGTCCTTCTATACGACATCAAACAACAACAACAACTAAGCCTTTTATCCCAAGTATTTGGGGTAGGCTATATGAACCAAAAAAAATCACGCCGGATCGATCACTTTGATATTACTTCTCCATTCATTTCTATCAAGTAATATCTCCTTATTTAAACATCTAGACTCCATATCTTTACGTATCACCTCCATCCATATTTTCTTCGGTCTTTCTTTCGTTCTTTTAACTTGTCCTATATTGATAAACTCCCCTTTTCGAACTGGTGCACTTGTAGCCCTATGTTACACATGACCAAACTATCGTAAGCAATTTTCTCGCATCTTCTCCTTCTATACGACATCCCACAGCTAAAATACTCCCGACTAACACTATTATCCATGATTGGAGCTATCGGCAGCAGCAAATGAGAGGTGTTATCGTAGAGATCCCTCAGGTTATTAGGGGTTTTATCTGCAGTTTATGCAATATAATACCTACGGCAAATTCAAGCACTACTACTGACATGATGAGAAACTTTATTAAGGTATTGCTCCAAGCATATAACTAAGCATTTGATTATGCAAGCATAAATTGATCATTAATAAGTAAAGCACAATCGGAATTTAATAAAAATAGGATGAAGTTCAGGTTATACGTCTTTACTTTGTTGGTGTGAGATCAATCAACACTGAGAAAACCCTCCAATTCTTCTGCCTAGTTACACTGAAGACTTCTGGGGTCTTAATATCATATACTAGTGCTATTTTTCCCAATTTTTCAAAGGGTGGCTTATGGCTACTGTTGGGACTTCAACCAACTAATTTGTCATAGATTTTTCTTATACTCCTCAGCACTTTGTATAGCAGTTTATGTACCTGCAGATGATTTGACCGACCCCGCTCCTGCTACGACATTTGCACATTTAGATGTGATTACTGTACTATCAAGAGGATTAGCTGCCAAAGGTATTTATCCAGCAGTAGACTCTTTAGATTCAACGTCAACTATGTTACAATCTGGGATCGTTGGCGAGGAACATTATGAAACTGTGCAAAAAGTTAAGCAAACTTTACAATGTTACAAAGAACTTCTGGACACTATAGCTATCCTGCGGTTGGACGAATTATCCGAAGAAGATCGTTTAACTGTAGCAAGAGCATGAAAAATTGACCTAGTACGTCATTCCCTAAAACTCAAATTCTCTTCAGAAGAGAAAGTTCCACCAATTCGCAGATATTAGTATAACATTATGGAATTTACCCTGCATTTTTCTACCAGGCTGATTAAGATAACCTAGAGAATGTCCAGTTATTGGTGAAGAAGATAAACAAAGTAATTTTCAACCCATATGTTACAAGGCACGATTTATTCTTCAAAAATCATGCATTATTGGAACTCTTGGGCGTCTACTACTCAAGGCTGTTATAAACCATTAATTCTTGTTCCAACTAAGAGGTTGTCTTACTACTACTTCAATATTCCCACGAGTCCTCTACTTTTTCCAAACTTCTGATTCCATCAGGTTTGCGAGATTGAACTCTTCAATTCTTTGAAACACACGGCCATTTCACTGATATGCTCCTCTATTCACTCATTCTCAGTGCCACTCCGACATTGAGCATGAAGTGTTCGGATTTGAAATTTTACAAAGTTAGAAGCACCAAGTGCAGCTCTTTGGGAATAAGGAGGGAAAAAGGGAGAATTTCTATTGCATTTATGAATGTGAGATTAAAGCACTAAACTAGAGCAAAAGGTATAAAACACAAATATGCCAAAAAGAAAATAAAATTTCATATGCTAGTGATTAAGACAGAACGATATAGGAACAACCGCGAGAAGGTGCACGAGCTAAATATGTTTAATAATCAAATATTGGATAAACAGAGCATCATGTCACTTTCTAAGAAAAAATGAACCCTCATTATGTTAGTTTCTTCTTTTTTCCAGGTCAAATAGAAAAAAAAAAAATTATCTTGCTGGTGCAACAAGATTAGTGGGGCCCTTAACTTGCTATTAGAGTGACTGAAGCCTATCAGAAAAATCATAATACTTATAAACCAACATACTTAAATTTCTCATTAAAAGAAGTTTCCTGACATGCAAATTCAAGTTGACTATCAAGAAAGAGAAAGTCCTTTTTATATATGAATATATTGATTATTTATAGATTTATAAACTTTCCAACATCCTGGAAAATTGAGAGTCTTCAAAGCATGAACCAGAAATGAGAACGGCATGAAAACACAGATAATCTAGTTTTGCATGGCCATCTGGCAACAATTTGCTCAAGTTAAATGCCAAACTCGTTATAAATGAGAGAAGGTGGACTAAAGATTTGTAACTAATTTAATGGGCAAGAAATCAAGCTGAGTCAACTTGACATCAAATATTAGGGGTTGGTAGTAAGACTCTGATTTTTTGTTATCAATATATAAAAGTCAAAAAGGTCATTGTTACACAGTATGTACTCATATAGGAGATGACAATTTTTTGAAGAAAAAAAATATTTTTAAGATTTTGAAGAAATAAAAGTTTGATGATAATGAGTACTTACATCCCAGCATTTTTTGCTGCAGCTACTCCTGCTGGTGCATCCTCAAACACCAAGACATTGCTTGGATCCACAGTAGTCTGGATGAATAGTAATTTGCAATAAGTAAGCATCGACAATCTGAGAAATCAATATGTAAAATATATACGCATTCCTATCAATAGAGTAACGGAAGTTTTTAACAAGATAAACCTCAAATCTTCTAGCAGCAGCAAGAAAGACATCAGGAGATGGCTTTCCCTTCTTCACTTCTGGATCGTCACCCATAACCACATGATGCATCATAGAGAAAAGCTCACTATGCTTCTGTGTTTTCAAAGCAAAATGCCGTTTATGGGATCTGCAAAGACATTTCCAAGCATCAAATAAGTTAATGTCCAACAATTTCATTTTTCAAATTGGTTTTAAGGATCACATCATATACAAGGCTAACAAAAGTGGTTCTTGTTTGTCTTTCACAGAAAGAGGCACTAACCAAAGCACGTATACAATGAGAACACAATTGCATATTATTGGTAATTATAAATCTTACCCTGTTGCCACAGCCATGGGTATCCCATTTGCATGAAGATGACCGATCAAGCGTCTGGCACCTGAGAAAGTAAAATTTCAAATTACAAACTTAAAATCCAATAATAAAATTAAAGAATGAAATCAATTGCAATTTCTATCTTTTGTTTAAAAAAGGGACCTCTGTAGTAAATTATATAATATCATGTGATATGCCAACGCATATGCACGTGTGCATATGCCATTCTGGTTCAACTAACAAGTAATTCACAAAGAAATGGCGAATCATCTATAATCCAAATTACCAACTCATTTCGTCAGTTCTGTCTGAACTTAATAACTTCATCAAAGTATCCATCATTAGCCTAGACAGCAATATATAGCAATGTAGGAATGTGAGCCTAGTACTTCAAATTGTACTGATCTAGAAATGCTTCCATGGCCATCCCTCTTCATATTATGTTACCTCCCTGAAAATGTATGACATTGCAGTTGAAGTTCTAGTAGATCTATTCTTGACTGATGCAGAGTGTTTGAAACAAAGATCAAACTTGCAAACAGCTCGAGGAGAAAAAAATCCACAAGGGCAATGGTTGAAGGCTAAAGGCAAAAGTGCAGTTGTGCTAAGCAACACAATGCTCCTTTTTTCATTTGCTTGTTTGCACCTTATAGTTGCAAATGAATTTATAGTAGTTGTTATCCGTTAGTAGCAGTAAATAACTTCCAGCACAATCCTTTCAATGTTACTTATATCCCATATTTCCAATGTCATTTTGCCATTCTTTAATTAAAATAAATAAATAAATAAATAAAGTTTAGATGTCACATGATTTAACAATACTAATATGTTTCTCCCGGGCTAAAGTAGAGGAAACCCCCATGAATTATCAAAATTTCTCCAGAAACCATAAACTATTTTTATGTTATGTAAACCTCACAAAGTTTCAAATTTCATAGAAACACCCAAACAGTATAATGGAAAGATTAATCAATTGATTTAAAAACGCAACAAATGTCCACTCTCCGATAATCTCAGATATACAATTTTTTTTAGAATGTACTAAATTAGAATTTGGGGATTTAGAAAAGTCAGATAGTGTTACTTACTGTATTTTTTAATCAATCATTAATCTTTCCGTTAATGCCGTTTGGGGATTTCTATGAAATTTGAAGCCCCATGGGGGGTTTACACAACATAAACTAGTTAATAGTGGTTTTACGGAGGGTTTCTTCTACTTTAGCCTTTTTGCTACATGCTGTATCTACAAGAAAACTACTGAGAGACAAAAACTCGCAGAACAAATTGAAGTGATGCAACTGCTCTTTAGCTTCTGCTAAGAACAAATGGGAACAAAAAAATTTAAAACAAAAACTAGATTGATTTTATCCATAAAATTCTCGACAAGGTAAAAATTGATTCTTTTAACAAATCCCATCAGCGAATTGACTTCAGTGAGACATTTCATCGAACAGTTTGCCTGCAAAAAAGTAATTTTTTATCAAAAGTGAAAAACATAAAGAAAATTTGCTCACCAGGCATCTGCTCGCAATTGGGAAACAAATCTTGAAGCATCCCTTCCCTCTCCACGAGAAACGCCTCAGGCGTCAGCTGATCCGCGATGCCCGACTCCTCAACGAAGATCTTGGCCGACTCGATCGCCTTCTTCCCCATCATCTTGGGCTTCAGCGACCAGTCGAACGTCTTCCCGAATCGAGCCAGGATCTTCTCTTGGACCAGCGAGTAGAACTTCTCGGTATCTGATCGTAAAACCCCCAAACTCGAAATCAAAATCCATCGCCAGTCTTAGCTGAGTGTTTGTTTGTTAAACTTACCAAGGAGGAGGCCGTCCATGTCGAAGACGACATGGGTGATGGCGCGCTTGAGGGGGGTGACTTTATCAGCCGCCGCCGCCGCCGACATTGCGTGGATCTGATGGAAGTTTCGGTTTCTGCTTCGATCGATCGAGACGAAGCACGGGCACAGCGCGGGCCAAAAAGTAGGAGGAGGGGAAATTCTATTTGCGCAGTACATTTTGTTCTTGGTGTTCAGTTTATTTTTTACCCCAAACTCATATTTTGAAATACTATTATTTTACTCTCTATACCCAAATAATTTTCCAAAAATACCCCTCCTCATTTTTTCTAACTCATTACCCCCATCCGATCCCATTTTTATCCATTTTTTATTTGAGTCGGATGTTAGTTTAAGAGCAAAAAATATTTTGGTTTGGTATTAATACCGGATTAAGAAATGTACTGGTGACCAGCAAGCAAAGTCCCCTCACAAAAAAAGCTAATTAGCAATAAATCTAAAACAAATACGCATAAAACCTAAAAAAAAATTTAAATCGTATTTTAGATTTGTCTTCGACACTAATTGCAAGTTCTAATTTTTAAATTGCATAAGAAAACTCAAACTCAAAATCCAAATTTTACTTGTCACGGTGAAATCGAAGAATTTAAAATTCTTCTAATTTATTCAGGAACGTTAGTATAAAAAATTTTAAATGATCAAGAAATCAAATTGATGATTTTGTAGGAGATGTGTTTTTATTAAATAACAAAAAAAAAAATTTAGGGTTTTAGATAGAAAATAAAGAAGGAAGAGATGAATAGTAGTTCCAAATTTTAAGAAGTTTTAATTTGGAATTTATAAGAAAAAATTAGTCTAAAAAATAATAGTAAACTTGTAATTATTTAGAAATTTCAAAACCGTGTCGTGTGCAAATAGAATTTCCCTGCGCTGGGAAATTTTCTACATTCTCTTTGCAAGTGAGTTTGTTGGGCTTATTGGTTAATGAACGCAGCAAAGATGTTTAAATTGAGGGGAGATTTGGTGGGCCCCCAACTAACATTAAGATTTTTTTTTTTTTTGCCTTGGGCCCCCATGTTTTAATTTACCTAAATATTTTGCAATTAAAGGCTGAAATTGTAATATTTTCTCATTTAAATACTAAGTAATTTTTTTATAAAAAAAAAGTGTTAAGGGCTAGTCTTTGACTCATCTTAATCAAAATTTTGAATTAAAATTTTTAATTAAAATATTTAATAGAGTGAACCGAGAACTGATTTTTGGACCTTTGGACCTGTCCCTTCTAATATCGATTTAGATACAATGTATGTTTAGGTGATGGTAGGAATCATCATCCAAAAATATTTTATGCCCACTAATTATTAACAAAATGCATGTGATTAGCATTGGATAAACTTGGCGGAAAGCTTGAAATGTGTTAATCTTCTCTAATCCATGCTTACATAGTAATACGTGTTCAGTAAGTAATTAATCCATGTTGAATGAATAATTAAGAGACGGGTCACTGTTGGATCAAGAATAATGATGGTTGAATGATCAAATCTCTTAGCTAATGATGTTGAGACCCATCGGCCTTGTTGATTAGCTAATTGTCCTCTTTTACGTGTTGGGACTTCAAACTAGGCTCAGTGTGTTTAATTAAGATAATGAATTTGTTGATTGTGCCGTAAAACTTGATTAGTAGTTTTAATCTATGACGGGCACTTTGTTGGATATTTTAAGAAAATAATAATAATTTTAAGATACATTATTTATTTATTTTATTTATTATTTTCTTTTCGACCTAGTTATTATGTTACATATCTACCACAACTCTTTTTTTTTTTTATATTCTGGCTTGGATTAGACATTTAGTTATTATTGTTGTTTTGATATAATGAACAATCATTCTAGAGTTTTATATCGCATTAATAAGATATTATTCTCGGGCCGTGATAATCATGTTATATAAATATATCCAATATCAATACTAGGAGAAGTAAGATACGACTTCTCTCCCTTTATCTTCTACCATCTCAAACAAAATGAGAATCGTGTTATATAAATATATCCAATGTCAATACATACAGAAGTAAGATATGACATCTCTTCTTTTATCTTCTACTATCTCAAACAAAATGATTTATTTAAATATCATATGAAATAAATAATTATTTTACTATTGTAATGTTATAAATTTGTAGAGAGATTATATAACATAAACATGATATTTCTTTTGGATTGGATTATTTATCCACTGCACCCCTATTTGGATGAGAATGAGAGGTTTTAAGGGCCAGTTCTTAGTCCGTTTTGTTCAAACTTTTAAATTAAAAAATAAAATTTTTATTTTTAATTCAAATAATTTAAAATTTTAACCAACGCATATAATTTTTTAGATTTAATAAAATATAATATATATATATATAAATATATTCACATTTTTTTTTTCAAGTCAAACTTATATAAATATATACATATATATTTTTACAATATTATCCGAATTAAATTCCTTGTTTGACTTGGTCAGGCAACGATACTAATGGCTTCAGTTCCCTTGCAGCTCAACAGCTTGAGCAGCTTCCACGGGTCCCACTCGCTCGGATTCGCCGCCGCCTGCCGCCCCACCGGAACTCCACTCCGCCGCCGCCGTCGCTGCCGGATGCGGATGTCCCCCATCTCCATTCCCGACGGATCTACGTTCCCCACAAGCACCAACGCATACCATCTCGGCCTCCACTTTGCCTTCAGCCTCTCACCGCCGCGTGGCCGGTCCCCTACCAACGAACTCGATCGTCGGAGACCTAGTTCTGATGATGGATCGGGGACATGGTCCCGGGCTACGTTGGGCCGAAGAGAAAGAGGAGGAGGAGGAGGTTGTGGGGCCCGCAGAGGGAGGAGCTTGCCGCCGATGATCACGTCGTCGGCCGCGAACAGTTCAGGTGCTGCCGTGGCGGCGCAGTGGAACTCGAACAAGTCATCATCACCTTCCGATGTCGGATCAAATTCCGTTCCGCTCGCCTTCGCCATTGAATCTTTGTTGGGTCGGATTCGCTGAGCTCCCGAGATTCGCGAAGCAGTTTGTACAGAGAGAAGGGAATTCTGAATGAGCACACCACTTGACTAAAAAAAGAAAGATTGGAATTTTCTCCTACTTGTCAACTTGAAACAGAGGTTGCTCCCTGTTCTCCACTAGGTTTTTCTTTCTTTCTTTCTTTCTTTTTTTTAATAATAATTATTATTGGGACATGACTTCATCATTTCTTAACTATCACCATAAACACCCCCCTTGCAACTTCTATGAGCCAACGAGGAAGGTTCTCTTGCAATACTTTTTATAGAATTGACGGCATATATTCCATTCCCTCCAAATATATTGAACAGACTTCTGCATGAAGGAAGATGTTAGCCGAGAGAGAGGATGACAACCATTATTATTAGGGGCTTTCTAGAAAGAATGATAATGTCCCTGGCATCCTCTGCGTGGGTAATTCTATTTACACACAGCAATTTACTATTGGCGTCCTGATTGCTCTTTATATCAAATATCCATTTTGAAATACTATCAATTTACTCTTGCATCCAAAATTTCTTTCAATTCTAACCTTTCTCATTCTCTCTAACTCCTTACGTTATCCGATCCTAAATAATCATCTGGTCGGGTATTAAAACCCGACCAGCAGCCGACGTCTCCCTCACAAAAGAATAATAAGTAATAATAAATTGTAAGCAAATATACATAAAAAAAAACTAAGAATAATTTTAAGGGGTATTTACTGGTTTGTCCCTCAAATCTTTAAATATTATGATTTTACCCCCCAAATCTTCATATTTATAATTTTGCCCCTCAAATCTCATAAGTTACAACAATTTTGCCCCTCTCTCTAACTTTCCCTAACACAGTTAATTTTTTGACCATTTTACCCCTTATTTCCTCTTTTATTTTCCTACTCTTCTTCTCTCTTCCTCCTTTCTTCTTATTTTCTTCATTATTTCTCCTCTCTTCCTCCTCTCTTCTCCTTCTCTTTTCCTCCTCTCTTCTCATTTTCTTCATTTTTTTACTCTTTCATGTCATGCATTTTTCCTCTAGTTCACCAAATCAATTATCTCAAGTAAAAAAAGAGAAGAAAATAAGAAGAGAGGAGGAAAATATGAACATGAAAGAGTAAAAAAAAAAAAATGAAGAAAATGAGAAGAGAGGAGGAAAAGAGAAGAAGAAGAGAGGAGGAAGAGAGGAGAAATAATGAAGAAAATAAGAAGAAAGGAGGAAGAGAGAAGAAGAAGAGGAGGAAAATAAAAGAGGAAATGAGGGGTAAAATGGTCAAAAAATTAACTGTGTTTGGGAAAGTTAGAGAGGGGGCAAAATTATTGTAACTTATGAGATTTGGGGGGCAAAATTATAAATATGAAGATTTGGGGGGTAAAATCATAATATTTAAAGATTTGAGGGACAAACCAGTAAATACCCATAATTTTAAATTGTACCTTAGATTTGTACTTCGACACCAATTGCATGTTGGAATTTTCCATTTGAATAAAAAAAACTCAAACTTCAAACCCTAATTTCACTTGTTACAGTGAATTCGAAGAATTTAAAATTCTTCCAAATCCTTTTAGGAACGTGAATGTAAAAAATTTAAGAGGTTAATAAATCAACTCAATGAGTTTGCGTGAGATGTATTTTTTTTGAAATTAAATTTCACTAAAAAATATTTTTTAGGATTTTAGAGAAAAAACAGAGGAGGAAGACGATGAGTTGTAATTCTAAATTTTAAGAAGTTTTAATTTGGAATTTAAAAGGGTAATTTAGTCAAAAAAATAAATGATAAACTTGTAATTATTTACAAGTTTTAAAACAGTGCGTGAAGAGTAAATTTCCGTGTGTAAATAGAATCTTCCTCTCTGCATCCTCTTTCAATATAATACGTTTCACTAAGGATTACATCCAAGGTTCAGTATCAGCTCTATTATCTTGAACCGGGCCATCAAAATTAAGTTTATATCGGTCATTGAATAGTAGCTCTTTGGCTCTCTAGAATCAAACAAGGCAATTTAAAGTTGGGGAGATG
Source organism: Dracaena cambodiana (assembly GCA_036321105.1). Classification (NCBI taxonomy): domain Eukaryota; kingdom Viridiplantae; phylum Streptophyta; class Magnoliopsida; order Asparagales; family Asparagaceae; genus Dracaena; species Dracaena cambodiana. Next base: position 668,056 of record JAYEPQ010000008.1, read on the forward strand.
GTGGGGGCTTTATGTCTAATTTCACATTTGCCCTTACCACAAAATGGTATTTTTTTTGTATATATAAAAAGTAAAAATAAAATATAAAATATAAAAGCAAATTGTTCAACTAGATCTTTAAAGTGTCAGTAACCTAAATTCTACACTACATGCACAGTATTCTATATGTATATAGTGCTTGTCTAATTGTCATGCAATTCAAGAAAAGTGAGAAAAAATTTAAAAAATATATAAAAAAAACAGTAAAAAGCTAACTATTTTTAATATTATATTTATTCAATTTGTTTCAGCCTTTAACATGAAAAATGGGTTACAGCCACAAGAAAAATAATTGGATTCTGTTTACTACTTGTTTAGAAAGTAGAGTGAAGATTAAAAGATAGATAGTGGAGTGGAGATTAAAAGGGAGATTTTTTTTTATAATTATTTTTATATTTTATTTTTGAGATACTGTCTCCCATTGAGAAGAAAACTTAAACTTTGCTAGTTTAGGTTAATTGGTTTGGGTTGATTATATTCTGATTATATTTAAATACATAATGCTTTTCTTAATTAACAGCTTGTATAACAAGGGAATCACTTCCATTACTTGATATATTAAATTAAAAAAAGTACTACTATACTATACTGTAGTATGAGCCTGTGAAAGATAAATAAAGCAACACAAGTTGTTGTTGTTTGATAAAAAGATTAATTACAATCAGACTCCCAGTAGTATTAGGAGTGTGTAACTTAACACCCATAAAGTTTGAAACTCCCAAAAAAAATCTCTGGACTGCTAACACTAATACTGTTAATGGGGGTTAGTTATTTTCACTTTTTTATTTATTAAAGTACTATTTTCTCTCAAATTTCTATTCTACCCTCACCTCTTCCTTTAACCAACACACTCCCCTCCCCTCTCTCTCTCTCTCTCATCTCTCTCTCTCCCTCTCTCAGTCAGAGAGGGAGCGTGAGTGACTGAGAGAGAGAGAGAGGGATAGAGAGGAAGAGAGAGAGAGAGAGAGGAGAGAGAGAGTGTGTGTGTGCTAGTTAAAGAGAAGGATGAGGGTAGAATATGAATTTGAGGGACAAAAATACACTTTAATAAAAAAAAGAAGAGTGAAAATAATTAATTCTCACTAACAGTGTTAACGGTTCAGGCGATTTTTTGAGAGTTTCAAATTTTAGGGGTGTTAAATTACACACCTCCAATATTACAGAGAGTCTGACTGTAATTAACCCTTGATATAAAATGACTTAATGCAAGAAAAATCTTTAAGGAGAAATATTGGGATGTGACTTGTATTGATCTCACTTGAGATGACATTTAACTAATTATTTTTTTAAAGTTAAATTTATACATATATATTTTTTACAATATTATCCGAATTGAATTTAAGTAAGAAATCGAACTTGAAATATTTATATTATGAAGTTTCAATAGCTACTAGCAGTTTTTTTTTTTAGCTGAGGAGAGTTCAGTTTGATTTATATTGAAAATCATCAATTTTTTTTTTGGCTTTTCCTTTTAATAAATGGCTGATAACTCTAAACCTCCCATTATTATTCAAGCTTAGTTTTAATGTAAGTTAAGTTTCGTATAGACATAGAGCCCAAAGTTAAAATATATAATATTATTATAGTGTCTGCAGCTTTAAGACTTGTCTTAGCTATTAAGATCATAAATAAATATGTAAGTAAATATATTTATCGATAAAAAATTTAGTTTAGAGAAAGACTTTCTTTCCCAATTGTTATATTGATATTCTTAAGTACTAAGATCAAATAAATAAGCACAATATATATATATAATCTCATTACTAGCTGTCTAAATGTTGTGATTTGATTTAGATATGAAACTTTTTTTTTTTTTTTTTTATATATATATTTGGGCTTATAAACAGAAGGGAAAAAAATAAAAAATACTTGGGCGCTAAAGGGAAAAGACATATTTGCCCTCATAGGGTCCATGCATCCACTGTCACTTTTTGTCATAATTTGTCTAATCGGACCGGGGGCATTTTAGGCAACGATGTCCACTGCGTCCACCGCCTTGCAGCTCAGCGACCGGACGAGCTTCCACGGGACCCACTGGCCGGAACCTTTCGCCGTCGCCGACGCCGCCTCTTTCCGTCTATGCTGTCGGATGCGGATCTGCTTTATATCCATACCCGAAGTTACATTAGCCCTGATGGGCCCAAACACCAACACGTACCATCTCGGCGCCCTCGAGTGCTGCTGCTGCTGCTGCTTTGGCTTCCGGTGCTCCCAGTCCCCGGTGATCTTACCGTCCGAGCTCGACCGCCGGGTTCGGGCTACAGCCTCCGGCCGAGCAGGAGGCCGCGGGTCGCCCAACGAACTCGACCGCCGGTGATCCAGTTTTTCGGCCCGGGCGGCTTCTCTGGGCTGAGGAGGAGGCGGCGGGGCCCACAGAGGGAGGAGCTTGCCGCCGAAGATGACGTCATCGGCCGCGAACAGTTCCGGTGTCGCTGCGGCGGTGCAGAAGAAATCGAACAAGAGGCCGTCGCCGTCGCTCGCGTGTGTTTTTGTTGTTGCCATCAAATTTATCAAGTCAGGTTGAGAGAGAGAGAGAGAGAGAGAGGTGTTGGGAGAGAGAGAGAAAGGTGTTGGGTGGAGAGAGAGAGAGAAAGGTGTCGGGTTCTTGCTGTTGGTGGACGCGGCAAAGCTATTTAAAGGGTTAAAAGGAGTGGGGAGATGTTATCCAAATTACAGTCTCTGCCCTCACACCCTAACAAGTATTTTGTTTGACTAAAAAAAAAAAAAAAAAAATGTTTCTCCTCTCAACCTTTATGTCAATTAGTCTCAGTCTAATTTATAATGGTTATCATAAATTTATAAAAAATATAATCACTTTTTTTTTAGGGATTTTTAGTTAATTATAAATTCTTTTCAGTTCTTGTTATTTAAATCAGACACCAATTAAAAGTGTGTAAAACTAAGTAACTATATAATACATAGAAACAAGAGTGAACGTAATTTATAATAATCTGTATGAATTCAAAAAAAAAAAAAAAACATAGATAGCATGCAGAGTTAGTATAATTTTTAATGATTTTCCTAAATAAAAAAAAAAATCTAGAAAAGCATATTCCTATGAAAATGTAATACCAAATATGAGACATTTCAAGCGATATTTTCTTAATTATTAAGATCTAGTTGCAGCTATATTTTCTTTATTATTTTAACTTGCTTTTGGTCCCTCAAGCTACAAAGAATGTGTTTTTTTTTTCCTTATATATTTTAAAAAAAAAGCAAATTGCAGATGAAGTGCAAAGTATCAAAGTTGTACTGCATAAACAAAACTAAAGTAAATGAATATATCTAGTGCTCGTCTAAATTGTCTTGACATGGTTGGATATAATTATAATAAATTAAATAAAGATGAAAAAAAAAGAAGGTGAAAAGATAGCAAAATTATATATTATCATGATTCTTTAAGCAAAAGATAAAAGATTTTGTGTGCGGCCGCAAAAAATCAAAGGATCCTACATCCTGCCGCTTCAACTTGAGAGCTGCAGTGGGGATTTGAATCTTCTTTCGATAACAAATTTAATCAATAAAGAATTTGATAACAACAGAATACCTTATAAAAAAAATGCAAAAAAACAAAAATATTGCAAATATATATATTTAAATATATTCTTTGATAGTCCATGCATCTTTTTCTTTCTGAGTTGGTTCAACAAACCGAAAGGTGATTTTTATCTGGTCAAAAGAGGAAGTTTCGAAAATATCAGCAGAAGAAGCTTCCACTCTTAATTCTTCTTATTAATTAAGATAGGCGTGAATAAAACTAAGTCTTGATCTCCAAGATTTTTGTGGACTCTTTGATCTGCTAATTTGTTGGTTGCTTGTGACTTTGATCTCATTCTAGAAATTTGATTTTTTTTTTTTTTTGACCGTTTCAAAATTAGTCACTTCCCATTTTGATGGGGAATGGCATCGGACATAAGTCTACAATAATAATCATGATGCACCCCCAAAGATCGGAGGACCAAATTCAAAAGTGGAAGATACTGTTATTACAAACTTTAACAATTCATGCACGTGACAAAGACATGAACAGGCTACCTTAGCAGTCTGCGTGATGCATTCTCGCACCTATGGATTTCTACCTAGTATTATATCAAGCTACAAGCTGGAGATATCGAATACAAACTGGGTGGTTGAAATGAAAGAGAACGACGAGAGTTTTATGCGACCGTAACATTCCGTTAAGACCGAAAGGAAAATTTTATAGAACTGCTATTAGGCCAGTTTTATTATATGACACGGAATGTTGGGCGATAAAGAAACGTCATTCACAGAAGATAAATGTAACAGAGATGCACATGCTCTGTTGAATGTGCGGCAACACTATGAGAGATAAAGTGATAAATGAAGATATTTGTGCTAAAATAGATGTAGCTCCCATCGATGATAAGATGCGAGAAAATCGCTTACGATGGTTTGGTCATGTGCAACGTAGACCTACAAGTGCATCAGTTCGAAAATTAGAGTTTATCAATGTAGGACAAGTTAAAAGAACGAAGAGAAGACCGAAAAAAACATGGATGAAGGTGATACGCAAAGATATGGAGTTTAGAGGTTTAAATAATGAGATGTTACTTGATAGAAATGAATAGAGAAGGACTATCAAAGTGATCGATTCGGCGTGATTCTTTTTTTTGGTTCATGTAGCCTACCCTAAATACTTGAGATAAAAGGCTTAGTTGTTATTGTTATTGTATTATATCAAGCTACAGAGATAATATTTCTGCAAATAAAACAAGCTATCTTAGCAAGTTGGGGGTGATGAGAAAGGTGGATTGACAAATTTTCTACAACCAATTTCCAAATGCGCAATTTCTCAAGCATGGCCCACACAAGCATCGGAGTAGTTGGGTCTAGATCCTGTCCACAAACCCTTCGCTACTCAGGTGATGAGAGAGATGGATTGACACAGTTCCTGCAACCAATTCCCGAGTGCGCAATTTCTTGAGCATCGCCTACACAAGCAGCACTAACATTAGAGTAGTAGGGTTTAGATCTCGACCAAAGACCCTTCAATACTCTAGTAAGGAGAGAACTGGGACGACGAAGCTCTTACAATCGATCTCCAAGTGTGCAATCTATCAAGTGTCGTCCAAACAGGTAAAACGAACATCTAGAGGTCAGTCCTAAGTCCTGACCAAAGACCCTTCGACGCTAAAGTCAGCGAGCGATAAATATTAAATAAACTTGCTAAAATGAGAGAGAGAAAGAGATTATGAGATTAGGCTGTACTTTTTGGCCATTTTATAGGAAAATAGAAAGGAAAATTTGGTCATTTATAGTGAGATCTATGCTCTTGAATGGGGAAAGAAACTCTAAATGCGCACTACTTTCTTCTTAGTGAGCACCATATAAAAGAGGTTAGTGTTTTTTTCTTAGTGAGCATCGTTCATTTTCCAAGTTTGTTCTTATTTTTTCTAACCATTTTTTTTTTTCTAGTGATCACCGCTCCCTATTTTTCCTCTTTCCGTCTTCCCTGAGTCCCTCAACCTCAGATTTGCTCGAGAAACCACTCTCAACCGCCTAGACTTCGGTCCCAATCTACGCGAAACTGCTCCCAATCTTTTGAAATCGCCATCGTAGGTCGTTCACCAGGCCTCGCCATCGCCGATTGTGCCGATTCCCTAGGGGATCAGTTCGATGGGCGCCAGCGTTGACAGATCAAGAGTAAGGCATGATATGGCTATCTTTTTGTTGTTTTCGCATTTGACTTCTAGTGGTATTTGTTACCGTGGGATTTGTTTGTATATTGACTTGAAGATGGTTGAAATTGGGCGTTGTTTGTTGATCTGACATCTGAATTTTAGAGAATATTAATGAAATTAAGTATGCATTGCAAGTATTTATGAGAGAAGAACTTCTATAGTTGTAATTAGATTGTTCGGAGAAAAAAAAAAAATCAATAAATTAAAAAAAAAAATGTATTTATGCATTTTATTTACGGAAAGAATGCTCGTATCGTATTTATGCACTTCCGGTCCGCTGGACGAACCTCTCGAGAGTGGGTCTTCTGAATCACCGACAAGAACGCAAAGACCCCGGAAAGCTGTTTGAAAAGTTTTTCACCCGTTGAAGTTGATCCTCTATGTATTAAATATGAATTTCGGCAAGTATGTTTAAAGAATTTCAGATGATGATGTAAATTTAATATTTTACCGTAGAATATGTCCAGTTATAATATATTTTGGTTCTTATCTTTTTTGAGTTTGTTGTGTGTTTTTTCTGACTTTGCGAATATGTCTTATTTGCGAGCATAAAATCTCCTTGCATTATTATATTAAATATAAATCCCTTTGAATGTTGTCAAAACCATTATTCGGGGATATCATTTCGGACAACTAATATACGGTCTGGGGTGTACAGCTCAGATAAAATGATACATGTCTAGACTGTACAATCCGGGGCGGAGGGGAGCCCACTGTTCGGAGTTAGCATCCCGGATAGATTAACCGTCCAGAGTGGGAGACCCGGACAGTGGCCTTCCAACGAAAAAAACTATCTATGTTACTATGATTATCATCACAGAAACATGATTAATATTCACTCTATTCATAGTAACATAGATACTACGGGATTATTTCAATGAATACTATCTGTTTTAATTTCAAGATTCAGATTATTTTGGAAAATCACTATCAAACTCATTCTCTTTTTGCTTTTACATGTTGAATCCTCAGGTACTAAGATGCGAAGCTAAAGATCTTAGCAGCAAGTACCATTCCAACACTCTCTGCGTCCCTCTTGCAGAGAAAATACTTTACATAAACACAGGCTCTTTGATAAAGGACCTCTGGAGGAGATTATAAAGCTACTGATCATAGTAAACTATTATTACATGTGAAAATTTTCATGAACGAGTGAAGTACCTGTTTACTCCCACCAGCGAGCAGCTTCAAGTTGAATAGAGAACAAATGGTACTGCAAACAATTCAACACAATTTAGATGGATCTCACATTTCTAACAAGGACCAAGGTAAATGACATCATGTTGAGAAGTAACATTCTAGTTTCAAAATGATTCACGTACCAAAGAAGAGTATCTCGATGAATACAAGTATAATGCACATGTTAATAGTCCAGTACATATCTATATAATACTGTTTGCTTTACAACTTAATTGCTTTCAGACAAATGACAAACTCCTACCCATTACCAGAAGAACAATGAGAAGAAGAAAGCATGGGGTACAATATCAGGACGCGTGGCTAATAAAACAAATCATGAAACATAAACATATATTATGAACAAGTAACCCGTTACAAGAATTTTTTTTCATACCAAGTAGCATACTTGACAAAAAGCATACGGTCAAAAAATTTTTGTGTGATTTTTTTTTTTTTGAGTGAAAGTATGCATTAAACTTAATGAGTAACAAAGCATTCTTTCTTTTCTATAGGCTCCTATGCTGTAAAATGCTTGATCTTGGTTTTGACTCATCTTGTAAGTTACATTCATGTTCGTGAATTTACAAAGTCGTTCTCACATTTACCAAAAACTGAACATTTTTTATGTGTAGAAGTCGAAGTTTTATATGAACACACGATTAAAATTGTCAGTTTGGAAGTTATGGTGAAGCAAGCTCCGAATCAAACACACGCTCAACTAAATAAAAGTAACGTTAGCATTAGCCAGCTTCAAAAGTCCTTTAAAGTTAACTAATACAGATACTTAATAAAATGAAAGGATAGGCAGCTACTCAAATCCAAACAATACTGTGTTCGATTAAGAAAAAACACCAAATATGGATTACCTTATATTGGGGAGTTGATTTAGTAGAAAAACCAAAGCTACATGAATACAAGCCTAGCTTTTAATCGAAAAAACAATTACATTGGAAAGAGCGCAGAAGATTTATAACTCACCAATCAAGAAGACGGTCAACACTAGCAATAAGGTGACTCGAATGGAACGTTTATTAGTTTGCGAGCCTTGAAAATGTTGTTGGAACCCACTGACCCTTCCAATTTGTTGAATGCTACAACTTTTAGGACTTTCCTTGCAACTACTGAAACAGTTTCTGCTTCTTTCACTTAATCCATTTATCCCCTGATCAATCACACAATAAACATACGAGATAAGCACCATAAACCAGAAAAATTCAGGAAGAATATAGAACACTTTGTTTAGGATATCCTAAAAATGAAGATGCACATCCTTCTAAGCCTCTCTATTAACAATGAGAAATAGAGAAGCAATCATCAAACAATTTGAATCAATATGTAGAAAAACTTAGTTAACTATGGCACCGAAAAAGAACTTATGTGTGGAGGAACTCAGTTAACTATGATGCCTAAGCTTCCGATCCTTGAGAAGGATATAATGATACTGTTAGCTATCAAAGAGTCAAAGCTATCACATCTACGGAGATCACGAGAAGTATACACATAGCCCAAACTCAGAATATCCAGTAAGTTACAACAAACTCTTTCATAGACTTATCCCAGAACTCAAGGGAGCAATGCCTCTATCCAAAAGTTATGGGGTCAGCTAAATGAATTCTTTTCTTCAATCAATTTGAGAATTCAAGGGTATGTTCACAAAATTTATGGAAACATATACGAGAGAATGCGATCATACCTGCGAGAACAAGGAAATCCTCTTCAGGTCAAGGTAATTCGAGAACCCCCGTCTCGACTGAATATGCTCTCCACTCTTGACCTTTAAGCTATTTCTAAACCACTTTAACTTAGCACTGGACCCGGCACGTCTAAGGAAACCGAAAAAACTAGATGCACGATTATATGTCTCTGGCTTAGCCTCCACCAACTTTTCATCCGCATCCTCCTCATCGGCAATTACAATCCTCCAATCTGGGGAACCTGCCCTCCTTTGCCCGTTAGAACTGTCTTCTATCATTGTCACTTCACCTTGGTTCCCGAAATGCTCTCTTGCTGCAACTTCCACAACATACTTAGCATCCTTATTGATCTTTACAGTTTCCTTAAACCCCCGTACGGATGCACAATTGGAAACCTTCTCCTTGTTCCCTTGCACTACCCGTGGAGCCGTAGAAAGAAACATTTCAAAATCATCTCTTTCTTCTTCATCCAACTGAACCCATCGAAATGGTTGCTTCCCATCTTCGAGAAGTGAATTGTTGATTGCTTTCTCTACATGAGATATCTTATTTCGTATTGCGGAAATGAATTCCCTTCGCCTCGTGACTGTACTGTCCTCTGAAGTATAATTCTCATGGCTCAAACTGACGGCCCTCTCGAACTCTTCCAACTGCGAAAAAGACCATCACCATAAATCCAATAAACCACCGAGACAAGAGAATGACTAAATCAACTCACCTGCCACTTTGCGGTGCCAAGGGTAATGTGGAGCTCCCTTCGCAATTCGTCCAAAAATTCTGGTTCAGATCCATCACAACGTTCTCGAACCCACAGCCTGTACACTGACTCCATTCTGAAACAACAAGGATCAAATCTCTTAGTAAATTATCTCTCAGAAGCAAATAATCGAACACCTGATGGATTAATATAAACATAAAACCCAATTTAAAAGAAAAACTGCAAAATTCCCATCAAAATCAAATTTTTCCAACGAGCGTCTCACGAAATCCCACAAATTGCCAAAGAAAACCCACTGAAATTCAAGAAGCTCGTAAAAAAACCCATAAAAAAAACGAATTTTGACAACAATCCATCTCACTGAACCCAACAAATTACTGCACGCACGATCCAACTAAAACAAACCCACTAATATTCAACCAAAAAAAACCCATCAAAATTGAAACTTGAATCATAAAAACCAACAGAAACCGAAAATTTGACATACGTGTCGGCCGACTCCTGCACCTCCTCGGCGGCCGAGAAGAAGACATCTTTCCGCCACCGATCGAAAGTGCTGATAACAGCCATCAGCCAAAGAATTCACAAGCAAACAAAAGCAAAGCAAAAAGGGGGAAGCTTGATCAAAAGGGGTTCAAATGAATCTACTTTGCTGCTGCTTCTTCCAGAAGAAAAAAAAAAAAAAAAAAAAAAAGACCCAAGAAAGGAGGAAGCGAGAAGAGAGGAAAGAGAAAGAGAGTCGTAGAAGACTCTCTATCTCTCTCCTCAAATTTTCTCTCTCTAAAAGCTTTGTTGTTGTTGTAGTTTCTCTCTCTTCGCAGAAATCTTTAACACTGGCGTCGGCGGTTAGAGAGAGAGAGGGCCCCGCGCTCCACCGAGCTGTTGGTGTAGTTTTGGGCCTGGGGACAGTGGGCCGCCAACTACTCGACTGTGGGGCCCATCACACAGCTCACTACCCTGTGTTTCTCTTACACACAGAAGACAAAGACAATATAGCATAGAAAAGCATATATCGTGTATATTCTTTTAAACTTATATAATTTAAACTTTCGAATAAATTTACACAACTATTTGAAAACGATGGCACATCTAAAATTCCCAGTTCTTATTAATTAGCTATTTATAAAAACATACTTAATGTTGAGTTTGATACATCGATTATATATATAGATTTTAAAGAGAAGTTTCTTGTACACTTATATATTCGATATAGGGTACATTTTATTGATAAATCCAACATTTTAGTGATAGATCCAACATAGCTTGTAGCAAAGCAAAATGGGTTGCAGTGCCCTTGTGTGATGGAACTGGTAGCTGAGCTGCCAAATCCAATTCAGCAGTGGGGGTGGGGGCTTCCTTCATACTAACCACCACCATTTTTGCGTTTGCGACATGATCTATGTTAATATTGTTGTTAAGTGGAGGTGGTAAGAGAGGGTGTGCTGTCATGGGGCAATACCATGTACACACTCCAATCTTTTTTCTTTTTCTTTTCTCTAGAAAAGACCTCAACGATTACACTCTTTCGTGCCAGATATATCTTGTATCGCAAGCTCCAATAACTAACGAGAAAACGCCCTTCCCTCACCTTTGTATCTTCATAGAGAGCTTCAACAAAACAAAACTGCCATTTCTCGTGAGCAAAGTAAGTATATCCTAAATATATCCTAAATATCACATTCCATCGTAATACACTGACTCCTACCTGCAGTCTAGATAACAACCTTCCATGTCATATATAGCTCCATCTCCATCTCTAAATTAATTTCTTGGATATAGATAAGTTCTATATCTTCAATTTATTATTTGCACATCCTCCACTAAAAAGTAGACAAATAGTTACACAAGAACGAATCGACAACTCTCTGCTTCTTCAAAACAAGATACCAACATATTTCTGCTCTATCCAGATGCACCACGATCGAAACAGTCAGTATTTTCTCATTCCCGCAAACCAAGAACCTGCTGAGGTGATCGGATGTCACATCAGAGAACACTCTGGAATCTTTCTAAAAGCACACCCACATAAGCAAGTGGACAAGGGAACAAATCCATCTCCATGGCTCACACTTGCTCTTTCCACATTCCCACCTCAGCCAACAATACACAAATTGCAACACTAAACCTCAAGTCAACATCACCATCAGTGTGATATACGGTATATGAATACGTGCAATAGATACCGGTAACATATTTGATTTGTAAATATACTTAAATAGTCTATATTAACTACGGATTCCCCCATCAAAAAGACTGGTCGCGATTATTTTTAGGAGTATATATCCATTGTTTATGCTAAATAAATAAATAAATAAATAGCATGCCAACCTCATCATTACCTCAGATTGCAGCAAATGGTGGTCTCTGTTTACTCCACCATTATAGAAATATGATGAGTTAGTTCATATGCTGCTTTCTTTGTGTCAGTAGGTCCTGATAATGAGATAATAATAGTCATCATGTAAGCATCAATTGATTGCGCAAACATTTTTTTTTTTTTTTTTCCTTGATCATGAACTATTTTAATAGTAAGTGAGTTGTGAGTCAAACCAGCCCAAAACTGAGCATATGATCCTTCTCAGCAAATATTTGTAGTCCAATGCTAGCTTCACATCCCAGCTGGAGTTCTCACTGAGAAATTTCTGTAAGGAGAAGTAAAGGTATTGCTTTAAGATGAGAGATGATGCATTACTCAGATTCATCAGCGTGTCGCCGAGCCCGTCCATCAAGGGACTGAAGATGGAGGTAAGTGTATCGAGCACTGCCCTCTCCATTTCTGCCTGCATATGAGATCATAGGAGAGTGTAGGGTTTGTATTATCTTACTATATTACTAAGCTAAGAGTAGAGAGAAAATAACACACTAGAAAATTTAGAAATTTGAGAAAATTGACTTGGACCATACAAAGTTTTCTGGAAACGAATGAGCCTATTGGATTTGGGGAAGTAGTTACATTGTGGGAGAAAGTAGTTACGTAGACATTTCAAAAATTAGAAAATTCAAAAATACTATCGCCCATTTAGAAGATTTAATACCGTTGCTAACATGCTATTAAGGTTATGAAAGATAACTTTGATTAATTATTCTTTAACAACTAAATTCTCTCAGTGATTATTCATATTTTAAAATTGATAATTGAACATTTATTCCCATCAGAGTTTCCTTACTATATTAATTTCCTTTCAATCTCTCCTCAATAGCCGCCATCCATATCTCGAGTTCTCCTCGGTGGACTCTCCTCTTTGCGCAGCCACTTTCGACGAAAATGTCTTCTAAGTCCTATTTCTTTCACATATTACAGCTCATTACTTATTGATAGATTTTAAAAGAAACTTTTTGTAAACTGAATTTTAATTAATGTCATGTATTTATTGCATACATTGTTTTTTATTTACGTACATTTATAATTAACAAATTATATTTGTTTCGTACTTTACTTATCTTATGTCAGCATAATATCTTACAATTTTGTCATTATTATTATATTACTGTAAATTACTATAACAAACAATTAAGAATGGTCCTAAGCATTTGCGCGGGTGTCTCACTAGTAATAGACTATTCCACAATTTGTAATTTGTTTATCATATATAGTACACGACGAAGCAGCATGGAAAATGCAGTATTGAGCACACAAGCAAGGTAAACAAGGGAAGGAAACAGACTGGCATATTAATAATATGTGAAAATTTCATAAGAAAGTGGGAAAATAATTCGACTAATCACCATTGACTCATTTCGGTTTTTGTCCTATTCTGGTTCCTGATGTGAATTATGCCCTCAAAACATGAAAGTTGACTTCTAAAGATCCGAGGGGATGCTTCTAACATCAGATTGATAGCCTGGTGGAAAAGAGTTTCACATTTCTTTCGTCGAATTTTTTTCAATAAAGGCATCTAGCAAAGATGGTGATATGAGAATTGAATCAAATTGAACAATATAAAAATAAACTAATAGAAAAAAAAAAAAATCTTCTTCTTGCAATATTTCAAAGCATGCCATTGTTTTGATTGGGATTAGTTTGTACTAGTGGGCCACCCATGCAAATGCTTAGGATCATTCTTAATTGTTATAATAATTTCCAATAATATAATAATAATGACAAAATGGTGAGATATTATACTGACATAAGATAAGTAAAGTAAGAAACAACTGTAATTTGTTAATTATAAATTTATGTAAATAAAAAACAATGCATGCAATAAATACATGACATTAATTAAAATTCAGTTTATAAAAAGTTTCTTTTAAAATCTACCAATAAGTAATGAACTGTAATATGTGAAAGAAATAGGAATTAGAAGTTGACATTTTCGTCGAAAGTGGCTGCGCAGAGAGGAGAGTTCACCGGCGCTCCGAAGAGAAATCTAGTTATGGATGGCGGCTATTGAGGAGAGATCGAAAGCAAATTAATATAGTAAGGAAACTCTGAAGGGAATAAATGTTCAATTATCAATTTTAAAATATAAACAATCACTGAGAGAATTTAGTTGTTAAAGAATAATTAAGCAAAGGTACCTTTCATAACCTTAATAGCATGTTAGCGACGGTATCAAATCTTCTAAATGGGCGATAGTATTTTTGAATTTTCAAATTTTTGAAATATCTATATAACTAATTTTCCCACGATGTAACTACTACACCACCCAATAGACTCATTCGTTTACACTACCTAATTTTTTTTTTAAATTATAAATAAAAATTTCAGAAAACTTTGTATGATCCAAGCCAATTTTCTCAAATTTTTAAATTTTTTATTGAGTTATTTTCTCTCCCCTCTTGACTTAGTAATATAGTAAGATTCCTAAGTCATCTGTTCTAATAAAGCAGAATTCGATGAGAACAAGTTGGAGTACACTTTCTTAGGCAGAGCATGATCGCATTTAGAATTGTGAATGATTACAAGCCAGGTCTGCAACTTGGACAAATCAGGCCAACTTGCGTAGCTGGACCTTAACCAACCTGACATTTTTATTTCCCAATCTTAACCCAACTTTGATATCTATATCCTCTAACCGAAAACAAGCCTATCATAACCTTCATGTTCGGTTTAAGTTGTGGATCGGGCTACATGAGCATTCAACATCTTGATACTAGTGACATGTGCATGGGGTAGCATAACATGATAAAATGTGAATCCAAGAAACTGCAATAAATCAGCTAGGTTTCATGTTGCACAAAAAGAATATGCAGTATTAAGCAACGGAAAAACTGATAAGAGAAGTTAGAGTAAGAGGCAGTAAGAGCTCACATCATGTTCATGAACCTGAGGAGGAAGTTCGATGTCATTTCCTTGCAAAACAGCAGGAAGGGGGGCCAGGAGGCAAGCCACACAAGAGGGGCTTTCTGCTCTTGGACAACCATGTTCCCCTCTGATCAGTCCTAACGGTTTCACCATTCTGCTATCATTCTCAAATGATGGGACATCAAATCTGCTCGCAAACAACATAATGATTAGCCCAAGGTTACAAGTATGAGCAAGCACCATCATGTACAAAACAGCAAAAATGGAGGGATTAACCCTTGCTGGCAATTTAGTCAACATTTCGGTGGAGCAGCTAAAACTGCAAATGCATTCAAGAATGTCAAGTTTGGATGGAGAGATTCCAACTACCAGTTGAAGTTAGCAATATCACGCATACCTAGCTGCTACTTTACTATGACTACTCTATGAGAGGACATAGGTACGTTTGGGTTCATCATAGTGACACATTAATGGTAGTCCTGATTAACAGCTAATGACATATTTAAAGGTATGAATGAGCATTTGTAATATTACACCAACTTCAGAATATTGTTTAGAATTTGGTATCTGTAGTATGCAATTTGGGACTTCAAGCAACACTCCTCATGACACTACATTACCCGCACCCCCACCCATTTCAGTCACATGAATGGTTTGGTCTGGACTGTGTGTGCTCTCAGATAAACTCATTTACCTTCAACTGACAAAATCGGCAACACTAGAGGACAAGGATGAACACAATGAAGATGAACAAGGAAGGCTTCTATAGCTATGATAGCATCGCTCTCCTCCTTTGCAAGGTCTTGATACAAGGAATTTTAGGGACTTTGTTTCGGGATCCACTCTGCCATAGCGGAATATATGTGGACACAACTGCAATGCAGGAGAACAGTCCATGCAGTAACAGGGCTTTTAACGTGCATTGTCAAGGATTTGAATTTTTGCACCTTTACAACTTAATATGTGTTCTTTTAATGTCATATTCTCCCAAGTTACTTTTTTTACATGCTTGATCTGCATGCGACAGAGCATAAGATTCACTCAACCAACTAAACAAGTGGCAAAGATGCATATCATAAAGCTAAAAAACCTATAAACTTTAGAGGCTACCCAAAATTGCAAAAAGTCCTCAGTAAAACAAAACCCAACAAAGAAAAGAAAAGAGAGAAAAAAAAAGAGATGAGGCAGTTAATAAAACAGAGTGATTAAGAAATCTAGCAATGGGAACATGGCAAGTCTTCAACTTTTCATCAGAGCAAACAATTTTCATGCCATTAGAATACCATAGTTCACAAGCCTATAGGTACTGATCTCATGCATATGGATCTGGTGGGAATATCTAAGGCTAGCTATAATACAGTGTAGGAAATAATGAGTCACTCTATTGGCACAAGACGAATAATACATAAGCAATTTGTGGTCAGATCAAATTCTATATAGGCGAATACATTACTTGTTACAGTTAGTAAAAGATGGCAACAAGCAGATAACCAAGTCTGAAGATGACATCTGGATTTAGAGCCTGAGAAAATATCTTTCAATTTGTATCCAATCTTGGAGAAATTGGCAAGTGCCAGTAAAATTACCTGTCTAAAACTTTTCTGGCAACATCTCAAAGTAAATCTTCAAATTTGAATTGGAGTTGTACCTCTCTCTCTCATGTTCCACGACAACAACATTGTCTCTGAGCTAATGTCATCCAGCTTCTTCAACACATCAAACTACGCATCCAAGTCCCAAGTGAAACACAATGCTAAAAGAACATAGTATCACAAAGCTACCAGGGGTAGAAAAGCAAGTCTCCTCAGGTCACTGACTACCTTGCAAACCCATTTGGATTGTCCTGATAAACTAGGGCATGGAAGACTAGGGCTCCGGCTAAAGTCCAAGCTTTCCTTTGGCTAGTCAGTAGAGAAGCAATTTTCACCTGGGATAAACTTCACATAGAAGTTGGCACGGCCCTAGCATCTGTCGTCTCGGTTGGAAGCAAAAAGAAATGTTATTTCCCATCCTTACAGACTGCCCTTTCACCAAAACTATCTTGATGTAGTTCCGTGGCAACACTTTATACCACATAAAACCTCGCCCATCTGATGCTTCAGTTTTATCTGAACGAGAGATGACTTTTTTACTTACAATCTTACAATTCGTACCAATTTTGGTAAGGGAAGTGCAATTCAAACTATCCTATGTTCGACTAGCTACCATCTTCAGCCAGGATGGACCGTCGCTGACCCGACTCAGCATTCTGCCAAAATGAATCTGCCCTATAATTTACTCGGTTGCTCTTGGACCAACATGATTTCTTCATGCTACAAATAAATGTGGTGATGTTATGCTGGTTTTCTTGCAAAATACAGACAGTTAATATGTGACCCAACGATATATTTTGAGATTGCAGGTGATCCTGACAAGCATTAAGCTTGGATTTTGTTTAGATTATTTCATACTGCAGAAACTAATCCCTTTTAGCCACCCTTAAACTTTGCATTTGCTCAAAGATTGTAGCTTTATTACTTTCATCTTCAAATTCGACAGTTTTATTTATGAACTCCCCTAAAGAAAATTTTTTGCACACTGTATGTTCAACACCAAACAACAAAAAAAACAAATGAAATCAACAGATGTAGTGCCCAAAATGATAAAATTACCAGAAAATTACAAAATTGACAGAAAATTAGCTCGAGATAATAACAAAGAAATGGAGAAGAAATTCAAGATTGGACGATTACCATGTTTTGGGAGAACAAGGGATCATCATCTGAAAGGCGAAGCCTGTAAAATTTTTGCAAGATAAAACGATGGAAACCCTAATTTCAAAGAATAAAGGGGAATCGAAGGGGAGAGGGTTGAGGGTTTCACCCAGCGACTGCCGCCGCCGCCCGCCGGCGACTAATTTATGGGCCCACCATGCATTGTTTAAGCCCACAATCCAAATTTTGCTGGGTAATTATAAAGGCACTCCCAAATCTCTAAGAGCACCCCCACCGAAGTTATTTTTAATTACAAATTTGCTATTTGCTATTATTTTATTTAAATGGATATACCTTCTTATATATTTTCGTTATAAGAGGTTAGGTTAGGGTGTAGAGTTCCATGTTCAATTTTTGGTTATTGTCTTTTAATTAAAAAAAAAAAAAAATAGATTATGAAGTCTATACGTTCTATTACTTGTCGCACGTACCGTTAGAACGCGTGTTTCAAAATCACACACAACAAAATACAAAGAATAGTTTTTGGACCACAATATAAACGTATCATTATTGTAATATGTGAGACTGCCGTCTATCTCCTTTAAATGTAACCTCAAGATTAAGATTATATATTACAGATTGGAGCTGAAGACCGAAACCAAAATGGACCAAATTATTTCATTTCGGTTCAGTTTGTCTCCTCGCTCCCTGGAGACAAAGTGGGTGAGGGAAACTATGGTCGTATGTTTAGTTTGAAATAACAGAAGTATAACTAACTCTATCATTCTTTATTGAACGGTGCTAGATCACTTAGTTCTTCTCAACTTACTGTGCTACATACTTGGAGAGAAGGAAAACAATATGCAACATCAAAGCAAACTTAGATGTCAGCACAACTGATAAAGTATTTTGACATGGCAACTATCCTCCAAAAACTGATCGTACTTGCCCAAAGAGATATCTCTGGAGTTAGATACGAGAGAATATAGTTCAACTGGTTATGTTTTAGAGACATGTTTTGAGCATAGTAATAATTTTGATGGGCAGTAAATTTAACAAAAGTTGATAACTGCATGTCAATGTAGAACTCATGCTTTCATGATTCATGGAGCTAATTCTGATGGGGCAACAACAAGGATTGTGATATAAGAACTTATTTTGTAGCTTGAGAGCAACATGTATGCTTTGATTCTGCCATGCATCTTTGGCTATATATGGACCATAATTGATTGGAATATCTATACAACTGTTTGATCCTGTCCAATTTTAGTTATAAGGGTAAACTTAGATCTTTACCCTGAATGATGAAGCCATATGTGTGTATATCTAGCTTTAATTTGGTTGTTACTAAGATTTTACCATTTACAGTCATCTTGTTCTTGATTACTTGAGGCAGAGATTTGTAATCATCAACAGGCTACACATAGATTTTGGTTAATCATTAATCAACAGTAAAATTGATGGGGATTTTAGAGAACTTGTGCTGTGGAGAAGAAAATACATCATTTTCATAATGTATTTATAGTATCATTTTGTTTGCACTCGTTAAATCAAATCCAATTCTTATAAAATTTTGTATGTAAATAGTTTATATGTGAAGGATAAATTATATCTACTGATATATATATATATATATATATATATATATATAGTTTCATTTTGGTTGTCCAGTTTTAAATCTTAATTGATAGCATACACATCCAATAATATCAATATTGAAAGAATTTTGAACAATAATACTGTTATCACAACTGCAAGGCAAATGAGTTTACTAGTACTATTCCAACTCCAACTGAAAACTTGTGTGAATTTATATATAATTTGTTAATATATGATTTTAGTAGGATCTTGATTTTATAAATATAGATTCGTCAACCAAATAGTTTTTCTTTATTTTTTATTTATTTATAATAGAAATATCCAGATACTTCGCTATAACCATAATCATCAGAACAGGACCTAAAACAAATCCGAAACAGATTGGTGAGGGACCATAACTAACCTACTCCTGCATCCTTGTAGCTGTAGTACTACAATCTCCAATCAACTCTTGCTTCTCTCTCCAGCTACAATGGATGCCGATGACCTGAACCTAAGCCTGAGTCTCAAACCGACGGCCGAGCAGCCTGAACCTGCCCGGTTCTTTACATGCCACTACTGTAAGAAGAAGTTCCTCACCTCTCAGGCACTGGGAGGCCACCAGAATGCACACAAGCTCGAGAGGAGTCTTGCCAAGAGAAGCTGGGAGCTGGAATCCAAGGCCGTGGCGGTTGCTCAGCTACGTGCACCACCCGGTTTGAGCCCCGAAACGTCAGCAGCCAACCGTTCAGACGGAACAGGTAACGGTTATCATCGATATAGTCAGAATAATGGCAATAATAGTGTGAAGAAATCTAAATATCAGGATGAGGGGATTGACTTGTCCTTGAGGTTGTGACAGCATTGACCTACAAATATTGTTCTTACTTGAATTTTCCATCTTGTAATCTTTCATGTAAAAAGGAGCAATCTTGTGAAATACACACACACACACACATTGAGATGAATTATGTAGCCGATAAATGTAGCAAAATGTGTATACGATACTGCATCTCAAGGGAGAATTCTTCAGGCAAATGGAGTTCATTCATATCAGTTGTCATGTAAAGAATAATAACCTGTATAACTCAAAAAAACTGTTTTTAAATTTTCATGAAATTAGTATATATTTGGTTTAAGATCATTACTACAAATTTCGAGCAAGCAAATATATATTCAGCCTTATATATATTCATTCTGATTTCTTATATGTAGGAAAATTGCACACAAGATCTTGTTTCTGAAGTCAATCAATTAGAAATCTTATTATCTTTGGTAGTCATAGCTTAATTTTGGCATTTGGGTCCTGATTGCTTGCTATCTGTTTCAAAGAGAATCGATCGTACTTAATTACTTTTCTAGCAATCAATATTGATGGTCACATCGAGGATAGATTCTTTGCAATACTGAAAAATGGGAATTATTGTGTTTGGAAAAGCTTGATTTTCTAGTTCTCGTATAGTCCTCTGGATTCGATTGCTCCTCGTCAAATCCATTTCTCTTATGAACAAGAGAATAATCTAGGAATCATGATTTATATCAAGCTAAAAAAAAACGAATAATGAATATAGGGGGCCAAGCATAGCCCCAATAGCCATTAATTCAATAAAATTTGGATTGATATAAGACGATGAATAGATAAACCACAACATGAAGGTTTATTACCTCATTTGTTCCCTAATTGGGCTTCGTTGAGAATCTCAGATACACAGATATTTTGCAAGTCATGATACAACTTCTTCCATTGATGGACCATTTGTGCCGATCTCTTGCATTCCTGCCTAGGTCTTTCCAACTCAATTTCCACAGCACTAGAAGAGCCTCGCTGCTGGCAGGAAAATAAGTAAAAATTAGATATAGGGATCATGGTATCATTTACGAAATTAGAGCACAATAAAAGCAAGGCAAGCAAGCGGAATCAGTTGCATTATACACAAGGTAAACTTTGTTTTAGCCTGATGCAAGTTGATCGAGCAAAAATGGTGGTCTTCAGGCAGATACAAACACATTCACCAGTGTCGGATTATTCAACAGGAACATCTTCCATTGGAAAATTTATGTAGCAATTAGGAGATTGTAGCATGTCTGGGGTAAAGTTTCCACAACTGGGGAGTAACAATCGTGCATCCATGGTATAAACAGAATTTCAGTTTACGTCTCCTCTAATCATTTTTATCCTTTCACTGTCTGTTCCAAGCCAGAATAAAAGAGGATTGTGATAGGCCTGTGACAGCCATCATAAAACATTATCTTAAAGAATAAAGCAGAAAATAATCACCAAGTCTACAAGCATGACAAATAAAGAATAAGTGCCTTGTACAGCAATCTTCAGTAGAGAACATATTGTCTAAAAGGGTTAATTACAATAAATAACTACCCATATAGGGTGTATCGTTTTTTCAAAGAGAACCCCCTGATATGGGGTATAAGTGTAATAAAAAACAATAAATTTTGTTAAACTTATAAGTCTCTCTGCGAAATTTTTAATGAGGGAGTATTATTGATACACTCCTAATAGTAGCATGATAGCTTATGTAATTAACCCTTTTAAAAAGGAAGGCTTCACCATGAAAAATGTACACTAACATGGTGGTAGTAAAGGGGGAAAAAAACTGAAGGTCCTTGATTTGGCTCACCATCATATAGGAGCTGCAATATAGGCTCCCCAATGGATCACGACCAGATGGCTGAAGCACAGCTACAGCCTTACTTCCAGCTTCTCCATCTGTTGAGCTCATATACTTCTCCAAAGGTGGTGGCAGTGACGAATGCAGCCGTTTTTTTTATATTGGTAATTGGGAATGCACCAACAATAGAGGATTTGAGCCTAGCGGTTGTCTACCTATAAGGACATTATTAACAGAACCTGTAGAAAATATATTTGGTCATTGGTCATTTTCTATTCACAATTTGTTAGTTACAACAAGTATACGTGTGTGTGTGTGCAGGAATGATGAAAGAGTACAACCCCTGTAGAATTAGAAAAATGAAAATTTTAATTTTAATTCAATTTTTTAGTAGAGTAGGCCCAGGACTGGCCCTTGGACCGGTCCATTATCATCCCTAGACATAATAGCCAATACTTACAGAACTTGACTATTGTGAGCTGATACTTTCCAAAAAAGAGCATCATTGATGTTAATTAAGAATTACAAAGAGAGTGATCTATATAGATGCACTTCGAGAGAAATCTTAATAGGAGAAAAAATCTAAGTCGAGAAAGAATCCTAACAGTACTAAAAAGAAGGATCCTAACCCTACTACTACTAAAAACATAAACTAAACATTTAGATAACTAGATAGGTCAAAACATCTCAAAATTAAACTAGAAATGATTTTAAAACAAAATCTAGATTGCAGCGGGAAGAACAAGCTCAAAAGTGGACAAGTAAAATGTAACAGTTTGTTCCCAATAAACGACAAGCCCTAAGTGGCAGTGTGTACACTGATCACAAGACAGAAAGCCCACCTAAAGAGTTCATACAACTATCATCGCCGGCTCAAGACCCATCTGGTCCCACATTAGCCATTACATGTCATAGACCTGTCTCTGATTAAAACAAAAATGGACCTGACCGTATCCAAATATTGGAAGTATCGCAAACCGAATTGTTATTCAGGCCATGGAATCACATGCCTACACAGTTTAGATCAAGGCATTTGCAGAAATGACCTGACTCAACCCATGTACTGATGTACTGATACAGTTAGCATACTACCCTAACAAAGCAGTTAAAAGGTTAAAGTTATGTAATGGTAAAAAAAGATCCCTGGAAGAACACTCAAAAGAAAATGCAATAAAGATCATTGAAATATAAATCTGGAAAATTAAACTAACAGAAAGCTGAAAACAATGTAAAATCTCAGAGAGTGTTACAAGTAACGAAATCACTGTTGTGATGGTCAAATCATAAAAAATGAGACATATGGATTAAACACACGGTTCCTTCGCTGAAGAGAGATGTCAGCAGGTTCCACTTGATGGAAAATATGCAGCACAAAATGAACTATGGGACATGTTCATATAAAGTCGACAAATGAGATCATGAACTTATGGCACATGTACCTTTCCCATGTTTAAATATGCGAGTGACATGCTGACTTTAGTATCCCAAACTCGAACCAAACCATCCTCTGATCCAGACACTAGAGTAACTCCATCCATGCTAAATGCGAGGCAAGTTACTGCCTTGCTGGAGAAAACAACAGCTTAACCAAGTTGAATATTAGATCAAACAAGAGGGAAAGTTCAGAAAATGCAAAAAAAATAGAGAAGAGGTGAAGTAAATGGATCAGCATACTAAAGGATGTCCAATAAAGCACGCACCTAATGGATTTAAACTGTGTACCAGTCTGCCCCACAATACAAATCATGCAAGCATGAAAGTTAATTTATTAGATGGAAACTTGTTTAAAACGAGTTAGAAAGGAACAATTAATCTAAGTAATTTTAATTTTCCATGATATGTGAAATTCTTCGATACATACATTTTTATTTTTATTGTATGTGATAATGTAGTAAAGGCTAAATTCCTCATGTGCATTTTACTAATGCTAAAATATTATATGAGCTAGGCTTATATCTGAAACTCTAAAGAGAAATAATTATTAAACCTAGAATTTAGTACATGACTAAATAACCTTAATCAGGGCAAGAAAAATGGATATGCCTGCTGCTAGTTTACGAGAAAAAATGCCCATTGATAGAGAAAACAGATTCATGCTGATCCAACAGTTAGGGATAAAGACTTTGATATGGTTCTGATTGTTGTTTCCTATGCAGTCTCAAAGATGATATCACAATTTTTATATGAAATGTTCTCACCTTTGAGGGTCTTAGCTACTACTAGGACGTGTTCGTGTTATGTCAACTTTAGTTAAAATGCAATTGACAATAGCAAATCTTCTCATCCTTGGTCAGGGATTAATATCGAGTGAACCATCATTTAAACATAAATAAATGGTCTAGCTACTTACCATGATGAAACAGGAGTTAGTGAAATAGTGAGACGCCAATGCTCCAGTAGAGTTAACAAGGTGTATGATGTGGAATATCAGCCATGGTTCTATGGAGACAATAAGGGCCTGGTTCTATGGAATAACGATAAGGGTGACTTGCTTTAAGCTTTGTTAATATTGCAGAAGTACCTCAATGGTCTTGCCTTGCATAGACTCGTTGCAGTATGACCTCTAGGTTTTATGCCACTACTAGCTGCTCGACTACACGTCATATTGCTTATACATCCAAACTTCTTTTGGATGATCGTGTAGGGTGAATTGTGACCTCATATGATCGAAAGATTCATATATTAAAAAGACTGACAATAAATTCTTTCAAAATTAACTATTTGTTCCTCTCTTAGAAGAGAGGGGTTGCAGAAATGTCTGAGTGACAAGGGAAAAAAGATGTAATAAAAAATGAATTTTTTTTGTGGGACATGGAAGAGAATTTCGAAACAACTTGATACTATATCATTACAGTCATGGTATTTGCAAAATAACAAAAAAAGGAAAACATGCACTTCACATATCAAACACAAAACTAAGGATGGCTATGAAATATTTTGAATAATTCTCCATTCCAAGAAGATGAACAACCTGCGATCAGACAAGGCTCCGATGATACATATTCCATAACGATTGTCAGGGTTGCACTCAGCATTAAGTGCAGCTATATATATCTTGCCATCTCTGCCACCAGCATAAAATACATGCTCTCCAGGGTCCATAGTAACTGCATCAATTATAGAAGGAAACACGATACTCCTCAATAATCCACCTTCAGATAAGCTCCTAACCTGAAACATGTGGATTCAACAGAAGAGAAATAAAGATTAGAATAATTCACGAGCAACAAGCTAAAACATGATATTTATGGTTCAACTTCTACAAAATAGCTGTGATGTGGTAAATGTGATATGGCACTAAGAAAGAGGAGAAAGGTAAAATTTGTGATGCATATCAGAAAGAAAAATAATTCACACAGCAAACCCCCACCACAACAATAACTAGGCCTTTTATCCCAAGTACTTAGAATATGCTATATAAACCAAAAGAGAATCACGCCAGATCGATTACATGGATAATCCTTCTCCACTCATTCCTATCAAGCAATATGTCTCCATTTAAGCCTTTAACATTTTCGTATCATCTCCATCTATATTTTTATTGGTTGACCCTTCGCCCTTTTAACTTGTCATACACTAACTAGTCACTTTCATCTCATCTCTACCACACATGAAACAAAGCAGACCCCCAAGAAAGAAAAACCAAATCATCTCTACCACATAGATTCATCAATTCATTGTTATCTGGTGTTTTGTTAAAGACGGTAGAAATATAATACAATAGATGCCAGACTATAATACCCCAAATTTCGAGCTATCTGTATTACTAGTAGTGACGAATAAGTCCACCGAAGTCAATTTTGGACACCGAAATAACTTTCGGTTAACGTAATTTTAAATCCACAAACCCAAATAACATTCGGTCTTCGCAATTATTAGTTTTGTAATATTTAGGATTTTTGGAGATTTTTCTTACGAGGCTGAAAAATACTCCCAAAATTGCTAATTTAATAATATTAAAATTATCCTTCTAATTACTTCGGAATTTCGGTTCATTTATTCCGGACATCGAAACAACAAACGGATAATTTTGTAGTGTTCCCCTCGTCGAGCACTACGTCCTACATAAATTTAGTAGTATTTGGAAAATATTTACCTGAGTTCGTAAATAATAAAATATTAAATAAATTAGAAATTTCTTTGTACACACCCCAATCTAAAACAAATTTCTAAGAGCACACCCTAATTTAGAGTGTCGGTTTGAGCTGTCAAATGGGGAATTGAGGGTGGCAAGGTATTTAGCTTGCTGTCAAATGGCGAATTGATGGTGGCATGGGGAATTGATGGTGGCAAGCTAGATACATTTGGTGGCGAATGGGTGTGAGTTTTGGGTTAAATTACCAAATTAGCCTTGAATTATTTTCCCTCTACAAAACACTTCACTCTCTTCTTCTTCTATCTCTCGGCCAAACCCAAGAGAACCCAGCAGCACTCTCACCCTCTCTTCTCCTCTCGGCCAAAATCAACAGTAAAGGGAAAAAAAAAAAGAGAAAAAGAAGAAAAGAAAAAAATCAAACCGAACCGAGAATTCGAACCAAATATTCGAGATCGAGCCAAGGCAAGTAATACTGCTATTTTTGTTCATTTTGTTATTTTATTCTATTTCCGTTATTTTCGTTATTTAATTTACATTTGTATGCGTAAATTATTTTTTTGAAAATGCTCGATTCATATTTTGGATTTAATTGACATTGAGAACTAAAGCAAATTATTAGGTCAATTTTGAAATATATATAAATATTATTACGTTTCCTTATTTTTGGTTTAAAAAAAAAAGAAAAAAAATATATATACACACGGTGAACTTAGGCATGCAAAAATAAAAGTTACATGCAAAAAAAAAATAAAAAAAAAATAATAATACTTTTGTGCTTGGGCCGCAGAGATAGGAAAAGAAAAAATAAATAGATAGAAAGAGATCATGGAACTGGCCCAGCCCAGAAAGAAAAAAAAAGAAAAGAAAAAGAAAAGAGAAAAAAATGGTAACTGAGCCTGGCCCAGCCCATAAGAAAAGAAAAAGAAAAGAAAAAAAAAAGTGAAAAAAAAGGGTAACTGGGCCTGGCCCAGTGCAGGAGAAAATAAAGAAAAAAAAAGAAATAAAAAAGTAGTGGGCTTGGAGTTGGTTTGGGCCAGAAAAAAAATATAGAAAAAAATAATAAAAACATTGGGCCGGCCAGCCCAGGCCAGTAAAAGAAAAAAAAAATGAAATAACAGTGGGCCGGGGCTTGGGTCTGGGCTTGACAGAAAAAAAAAAATTAATAAAAATAAGTAAGAATTTAGTGGGATTTGGCTTGGGCTTAGATTGGATTTAATTGGAAATAATTGATGGATTGGAAATAAAATAAAAATAATAACAATAATAGTAATAAAATAAATAAATAATTGATGGATTGAGTTTGGATTTTAATTAGACATTAATCAAAGAAAAATATATAAAAATATATGATTTAAGTATAGAATGGAATAAGTCCATAAGTTTGAATTTATAAATAATGCAGTATTATTATATGAATCACTTGATTCCAAAATTGGGTTATTAATTGACACTGAGAATGAAACCAGATTATTAAAATAAGTTCGATGATATGCATTGTGGTACAATTGTGCACTAACATCTAGCATGCTACATGTCATGTGTTTTGATATTACAAGTCATGTGTTTTACATGTCATGTGTTTTGATATTACAAGTCATGTGTTTTAATATTACAGATCATGTGTTATGATACTACATGTCATGTACAGTCATGGAAAT
This sequence comes from Dracaena cambodiana, assembly GCA_036321105.1. Lineage (NCBI taxonomy): Eukaryota > Viridiplantae > Streptophyta > Magnoliopsida > Asparagales > Asparagaceae > Dracaena > Dracaena cambodiana. The sequence goes on from JAYEPQ010000008.1 coordinate 695,285, forward strand.
ACAAACATGTTATCATGAATTGAAAAACAATTAAAGAAGGGTTATAAAAATTTCATGTGTATAATTCATTATGAACACGGGGACGGGAGAAACTATATGATTGATAAGAGCCTTGCCGTATAAAAATTGATTGTATTGTTAGGGCCGGTATTTTTTTACTGCAGCGGCCTGGGTGATTACTGGATCACCAATTGATATTTACCCAGAGTGATATATCCGTTACTGTAATACAGTACGGAACTTGATTGTAGTGCCTAGCGGCATGTCATGGTTCAGCGCCATGAATATTGTGGCCGGGTCCCGGGTATGCACGAGCACTTATATAACAATGGAGAATAGCGCTATCTTATCCATTAATACAGTTTCTAAAATTAAATTGGACGATGACTGAGACCAATAGATTATATGATTAAATAGATAGAGTAGTTATTATCATGTTCATTTATTTATGCATTTATTTATACTTGCCTTCGGATTAATTTCTATATTGCCATGTTAATTTATATGCACACAAACAACACTGACATAAACATGCTCATGCACACTGATATTCCTGTACTATGATAGTACACAATTTCTCTTTTTAAATGTGTTACTTGCTGGGTTTAATCTCCTGGGTTTTGAACCCAGATTTGGAACGTTAAGAAGAGAATCTAGCCCCAGTTGAAGACCCGTACTTCCTTGGACAGATCGAGTGACAATAGGCAAGCGAAGTACTATCTGGAGAGTCTTTGTATATTTTGTTTATATTTCCTTTTGTCTGGACACTGCTTTCTCTTTTGATTCTTTTGTGTTCATATTTAAAACAGTGTGCCATTTTATATAAAGAACTTTTTGCATAAATAATTTTTTTTTCAGTTTTAGACATGTTATTTATTCATCTAATTGTGGCAGTAGTTACAGTTATTCCAAGATTCTGTGACTCTTGGGTTGTCTAGTGCAAGTAATAAGTAACGTTCTCCGTTTTGGGAAGCAGCTGAAAAATGGGGGCGTTACATGGTGGTATCAGAGGCCAGGTTTGGTGGAAGACCATAGGACTACTGCCACATAAGAACATGTCTGTGACTTATTCGTAATAATTGTTTCTTATTCTTTGATACCTATCAGATCTAGTATCGTGCCTATCCTATTGTTTTCTATTCGTTTGAGGTATTTATCTTGAATCCTTTTTATTGATTCTTATCTGGTCCGTTGCAGAATAATGTCGACCCGATCTTCTTCGAGTATGAGTGTAAGTCCGATAGATGATACGTCTGATCTTAGGAGCCATGAAAAATTGGCATGCGATCAAAATCGGTGTCTAAGATTTGGAATTTTCTGAGATGACTGAGTATTATTGAACATTTGTATAGAACTTTACAAGACCTTATCACTTTAAATAAACAGATCAGAAAATGAGTTAGAATATGTCTGAACAAATGAATGTAATAAATCATTTGAGAAATTAAAACGGAGTCTAACAACAGTACCAGTACTAGCAATTCTTGATACTTCTGGAGATGACATATTCATGCTCTATTTTTATATCATTCGATAAGCAAAGTAATTCTGTAGGCAGTGCATTTAAGATTTAAATTTTCATTTATACCAAGAATTTCATATGAAGTTTAAATGAATTTTTAAGTACAAATTTCTTTGGAGAAATATAATTACATTTGGACATAACTACTATGCCAATCTTAATCATGTGAGGCTTCTCTGGGGAAGAATGGTGAGAATGCCAAGGAAATATATAAGGTTATGCTTACACTTTGAGTTTCTATCTAGTTGTAGGATAATACAGCCATGTTGTTGCAGCTACATTATATGCAAAGCTGATAGAGTCTAATAGATAACAAAAATCTAATTATGATTTCTCATCCTAGTAGACCACCTTATGCAGCTTAAATATATCTTTCTAAATCATCGTCCTATTCCATTACTTTTTGTTGATCATTCTCATTTGATATTTTGTATCTTCTATCTGAATATTATCATAATACGACTCATATCTTGAGCCTTTATACATCACAAGTTTTATTGAGTCAGCGAGGCAATTGTAAAGAGATATTCTCTGGCGCAAGCAATTGCAGTCGCTTGATAAAATCATCGTGTGTGATTGAATTTTGTAGTCATGAATTCACTTTTATCTTATATCCCTACCATTTATAGTCTTGTTATTTCGGTATTGTAATAGTTATGATTTGTTTTCTCTTATAAAATCCATTACAATATGTAATAGGACCCTAGAAATGGACTCTATAAAATTATTTGTCACTTGTATTTTTTCCATTACTTAATCAGGATGGCGTGGCACACCAAATTGGTAGTAGCTATTCATGATTAAATTCTATCTTAATTTTCTGTTCATTCACCCAAATAAAACTTCAAGAATAAATTGGGAATCCTGACTATCTATTATCATTTCTATCAAAATCGAAACTCATTCATGATGTATTCTATATATCATAATTGAAAAAGCGCTTAGTTAGAAGTACAAAATATTGAATATATCAAAAATAGATTTGAGAAAAGGCTTAAAGTTTTTGTGATTGTTCCAGAAGAAATGAAACAAAAATATGAGAAGCGATATGTAAGGATTATTAACCAATAGGAGAAGTCTTGAAGGATAAAATAACATTATTAGTTCTTATTTTATGGAATATACAATCACCAAGAGATTCAGCTTGGGAGCTTGAAAAGGACATCAGGATAAAATACATATATCCTTTCTCATGATCAAAAACACCAATTAAATTTCGAGGACGATTTTTTTTTTATTATATGGGTAGGATGTAATACCCCAAATTTCGAGCTATCTGTATTGCTAGTAGCGCCGAATAAGTCCACCGAAGTCAATTTTGGACACAGAAATAACTTTCGGTTAACGTAACTTTAAATCCACAAACCCAAATAACATTCGGTTTTCGCGATTATTAGTTTTATAATATTTAGGATTTTTGGGGATTTTTCTTACGAGGCTGAAAAATACTCCCAAAATTGCTAATTTAATAATATTAAAATTATCCTTCTAATTACTTCGGAATTTCGGTTCATTTATTCCGGACATCGAAACAACAAACGGATAGTTTTGTAGTGTTCTCCTCGTCGAGCACTACGTCCTACATAAATTTAGTAGTATTTGGAAAATATTTACCTGAGTTCGTAAATAATAAAATATTAAATAAATTAGAAATTTCTTTGTACACACCCCAATCTAAAACAAATTTCTAAGAGCACACCCTAATTTAGAGTGTCGGTTTGAGCTGTCAAATGGGGAATTGAGGGTGGCAAGGTATTTAGCTTGCTGTCAAATGGGGAATTGATGGTGGCATGGGGAATTGATGGTGGCAAGCTAGATACATTTGGTGGCGAATGGGTGTGAGTTTTGGGTTAAATTACCAAATTAGCCTTGAATTATTTTCCCTCTACAAAACACTTCACTCTCTTCTTCTTCTATCTCTCGGCCAAACCCAAGAGAACCCAGCAGCACTCTCACCCTCTCTTCTCGTCTCGGCCAAAATCAACAGTAAAGGGAAAAAAAAAAAAGAGAAAAAGAAGAAAAGAAAAAAATCAAACCGAACCGAGAATTCGAACCAAATATTCGAGATCGAGCCAAGGCAAGTAATACTGCTATTTTTGTTCATTTTGTTATTTTATTCTATTTCCGTTATTTTCGTTATTTAATTTACATTTGTATGCGTAAATTATTTTTTTGAAAATGCTCGATTCATATTTTGGATTTAATTGACATTGAGAACTAAAGCAAATTATTAGGTCAATTTTGAAATATATATAAATATTATTACGTTTCCTTATTTTTGGTTTTTAAAAAAAAGAAAAAAAATATATATACACACGGTGAACTTAGGCATGCAAAAATAAAAGTTACATGCAAATAAAAAAATAAAAAAATAATAATAATACTTTTGTGCTTGGGCCGAAGAGATAGGAAAAGAAAAAATAAATAGATAGAAAGAGATCATGGGCCTGGCCCAGCCCAGAAAGAAAAAAAAAGAAAAGAAAAAGAAAAGAGAAAAAAATGGTAACTGAGCCTGGCCCAGCCCATAAGAAAAGAAAAAGAAAAGAAAAGAAAAAGTGAAAAAAAAGGGTAACTGGGCCTGGCCCAGTGCAGGAGAAAATAAAGAAAAAAAAAGAAATAAAAAAGTAGTGGGCTTGGAATTGGTTTGGGCCAGAAAAAAAATATAGAAAAAAATAATCAAAACATTGGGCCGGCCAGCCCAGGCCAGTAAAAGAAAAAAAAATGAAATAACAGTGGGCCTGGGCTTGGGTTTGGGCTTGACAGAAAAAAAAAATTAATAAAAATAAGTAAGAATTTAGTGGGATTTGGCTTGGGCTTAGGTTGGATTTAATTGGAAATAATTGATGGATTGGAAATAAAATAAAAATAATAACAATAATAGTAATAAAATAAATAAATAATTGATGGATTGGGTTTGGATTTTAATTAGACATTAATCAAAGAAAAATATATAAAAATATATGATTTAAGTATAGAATGGAATAAGTCCATAAGTTTGAATTTATAAATAATGCAGTATTATTATATGAATCACTTGATTCCAAAATTGGGTTATTAATTGACACTGAGAATGAATCCAGATTATTAAAATAAGTTCGATGATATGCATTGTGGTACAATTGTGCACTAACATCTATCATGCTACATGTCATGTGTTTTGATATCACAAGTCATGTGTTTTACATGTCATGTGTTTTGATATTACAAGTCATGTGTTTTAATATTACAGATCATGTGTTATGATACTACATGTCATGTACAGTCATGGAAATACAAACATGTTATCATGAATTGAAAAATAATTAAAGAAGGGTTATAAAAATTTCATGTGTATAATTCATTATGAACACGGGGACGGGAGAAACTATATGATTGATAAGAGCCTTGCCGTATAAGGATTGATTGTATTGTTAGGGCCGGTATTGTTTTACTGCAGCGGCCTGGGTAATTACTGGATCACCAATTAATATTTACCCAGAGTGGTATGTCCGTTACTGTAATACAGTACGGAACTTGATTGTAGTGCCTAGCGGCATGTCATGGTCCAGCGCCATGAATATTGTGGCCGGGTCCCCGGTATGCACGGGCACTTATATAACAATGGAGAATAGCGCTATTTTATCCATTAATACAGTTTCTAAAATTAAATTGGACGAAGACCGAGACCAATAGATTATATGATTAAATAGATAGAGTAGTTATTATCATATTCATTTATTTATGCATTTATTTATGCTTGCCTTCATATTAATTTATATGTTACCTTCATGTTAATTTATATGCACACAAACAATACTGATATAAACATGCTCATTCACACTGATATTCCTGTACTATGATAGTACACAATTTCTCTTTTTAAATGTGTTACTTGCTGGATTTAATCTCCTGGATTTTGAATCCAGATTTGAAACGTGAAGAAGGGGATTCAGCCCCAGTTGAAGACCCGTACTTCGTTGAACAGATCGAGTGACAATAGGCAAGCGAAGTACTATCTGGAGAGTCTTTGTATATTTTGTTTATATTTCCTTTTATCAGGGCACTGATTTCTCTTTTGATTTTTTTGTATTCATATTTAAAATAGTGTGCCATTTTATGTAAAGAACTTTTTGCATAAATAATTTTTTTTTCAGTTTCAGACATGTTATTTATTCATTTGATTGTGGCAGTAGTTACGGTTATTCCAAGATCCTGTGACTGTTGGGTTGTCTAGTGCAAGTAATAAGTAACGTCCTCCGTTTTTGGAAGCAGCTGAAAAACGGGAGCGGTACACAGACAAACATGTTAATGATGATAGGATGATTTCTTCCGTGGAGATTATAAAATTGAGATTTAAAGAAAGTTATGAAAAATGAAAGTTATGACATATTGTGCGCTACAATAGACTAACATGATCATAACGGAGAAAAACCACTGGCAGTTTCAACACGGTTCCAGATTGGATGATTACCCATAAAACTAGCCAAACAATATGGTCCTTGTTTTCGAGCAAAACAAGAAGGTACAAATCCCTGAAAAAAATTCAAACTTCATCGCCAATCTACTAACACGCAAACAGATACAATACCTTCAACAGAATTTGAGGGCAAGAACACCTGAGACCAGCAATATGAGATATTCCCAAAAGAAGTTGAATAGATGTACACAGAATCACATGTCCAACTAAAAAGCCGCCTTTCGTGGATGAAGTATCAGAAGAATGTGAGCAACCACCATCAAATGTTCGTAGCCAGGCCAATGGATATCTTTGCCATCAAGAATAACAAATCTTAAGATATGCCATGGATTTTGTTATAATCATAAACTAGACACCAACGAATAGCGGTTAACTAAAAACGGAAAATTTTGAATACTCTAGTAAAGTTGAACCATTAACTCATATCTGCTAATTGACGATATAAAATTATGAACTTGGCACCAGAACAAAACAGACAAACTAAACAGTAGCACATGCACAGGCACGTAATGTGGATGAGAAAACCACAAGTGAAAACAGCAGAAGCAATTTGCTACAGAAGAAATTATGAACTGGAGTTAGAAAAAGATCTGATGACCGAAGGAACCAAAACTGCAACAATGAAGTGGAATGCTGTGACATAAAGAATTTTGCACATAATTGGAAAGAATGAATCTTTCTGCTAAGCACTTAATATTCACTGGCTGACTGATGCTATGTTGTGAAAAAGGAACAAAATTTTACCTCCCATAAGTAGATGGAATCAGAAGATCCGCCGCCGATGACGTAAGCCCCGGCGGAGTCGGAGACAAGAGGGCCGTTGAGCTCGGCCGGGAAACTCCTGACTTCGAATTGAGGCTGATAATAAAAAATTTATAATTTTAAGAAAAAAATATTTTTAATTGAATATAAAAAGATTGAATTTTTCTTCTTCTTCTTCTTGTCCAAGATTTCAAATTGCTTGCCTTGTCCTTAGACCAGAAGAGGAGGTGAGGAAGCGTCGTTGGGGAGGGGAGGCGGAGGTCTTGTAGCGGAGCTGTTCGGATCCGGATCTTAGGTCCCAGGATCCGATAGCGGAGTCCACGGAGGAGGAGGACAAGATCACCTCCATTGATTTAGAGAGAAATAATGGGAGGAGGACAGGAGAGGGTTTTATGGGTCGAGTAGGGTTTTACAAGCTATCAATAATATTATATTTTATATCCGTTTTCATTTATAAGGCGCCCGTGGCCTAATGGATAAGGCGTCTGACTTCTAATCAGGCGACTGTGGGTTCGAGTCCCACCGGGCGTGCTTTGCTTTATTATTTATTTAAGGATAATTTTGTCGCTTTTATTATTTTTTTTCCTCCAAAAGTTTTTGTTTTTGTTTTTTTAAAATCAGTAAGTATTTAAAAAGGAGGAAAAATTAATTGCTATTATTTACCATTGTAACACAAAAGAAGTACTTCGCATTAGATTCAAAGCAGCCCATCCCATAATTTTTACACACAACACCTGCAGGGTGATCAAACTAACACCACTGAAATCAATAGCATAACCAAGATTTAACACTGGGGGAGAACTAACTGTACAAAAAAAAAAAAAAAATTAGTATAGTACTTTTCCATTTTCCTATGTAAATAAGAAATTGAAATTTGAAATTTCTTGCAACTTAGGTTACCACTTGCAAGCACAATCTGAATGTAGTAATAAAAATTGTACTACCTTTTATTATTTCAACTACAAAGTATCATACAATCCATATACAAGGTTTGAACAAACTTAAAATTATAATTCGTCTATGTAACGCCACCCCTTTTCAGCTGCTTCTCAAAATGAAAGATACTATTTAAAATTTATACTAGTTAACCCAACAGTCACAAGATTTTTTTGGAATAACCGTAACTATTAGCACAATCAGATTGATAAATAATACGTCTAAAACTGAAAGATTTTACTTATACAAAGAGTTAGTTATATAAAATGACATACTGCTATGAATATGAACACAAAATAAAGAAGTAGTGCCTACACAAAAAAATGCAATTCATCATTTACGGTAATGGGCCCACTAATAAAACAAAATGGCCTGGTGGATATAGTATAGGTCAACGTAATAATCATAGGAAGGTGTAGTAAGTACAAGAGAAACTTGAGTATGGTGTCGAATCTACCAACGTCGGCGACGGTAGACATAGATGATAGGTGGCCTTCTGAACCGATGCTGATGTGAGCTCGGTCTGGGCCTAGTGATGACGTGACGCTTGAATCCACCAAGTACTAACATCTAGGGTAAAAGTGGAATGAAGGGAACAGGGCATCGACTGTGAATAGCCTCTACTAACCTACGTATGTCTGGATCGGTCTGGCCGGACTCTACCTCCTAAGGCATATCGGGCTGGGTAATAACATATATATCATGCTGACTAAATATGTGTTCAATCTGGTCGCACTCCTGACACAGAACCCCATCTGCCACGTTATCGTAATCTGGACTAGATACTTCTGTCTGCATTTTATATCTGCAATCTAGGATTTGAAATATAGGAGATTAAACCCAGCAAGTAATACAAGAAAAAAATATGAGTACTATTATAGTACTAGGAATAAAAGTATACAAATAAATAAAATGCTTTCGGTGGGGATATCCTTTAATAAATAAATAAAATGCAAATTGTGATAGTGTCAAACATATCACGTGAATAATGAAAAATAGAATAAATAAGACTGTTCATGTCATTTGCAAATAGCAAGTAAATATATTGTAAAAATGACAAGTTTAGGTCAAGTTCTTGATAGCACTTGCCGAGTGCTCTCGGCAACTGCTTCACTCCGGAACCGATTGTCATACTGACGTACAAAACCGACAACTCGACGGGCAACGAAGTTTCATTTCTTTCTTCAATCATTCATTCTGCCGACTTGATTCCCCGGAGGCAAGACACACGCAGTTCACTCGGCCTATTCGACGTCTAGCAATAGAAGGATTTCGTCATTCCCGAACTTCCTGCTTTGCTCTCACGTTCATATACCATACCCATGGGGAAGAGGACCGAACGGAACCGTCAGATTTCTGGCTGGGAAACAGAGATCCCGCGGGGAAGAAAAATGGGATGATCTTCCGATTCAGAAAAAGGCAAAAATGGGGGCAAAGTCGAAAGGAAAGCTTACCTTTTCGTAAGCCGCGCACGACGCGCAGTTTTTTGTATTGTACAAGTGCCAGTGCATACCTGAGACCCGGCATCAAAGTCATGGCGCTGAACTATGACACACTACTAGGTGTTCAAATCAAACCCCGTACTATGAAATAATAAAGAACATTATCCTTATGGTGACTCATTTATCAAACTGTGGCTCAATACCAAACGGTGTTGCTGCAGTATAAGTCTTCAGTACCTGATTAAGAAGTTGGCCAATAAAATTCTTATACAATACAGTTTTTATCCATCATGTAGTTTTTTCAATCTCCATGTCAATAATACACGATATACCTGAGCCAATAGAAATACATTGTTTGTCAAGTCAGACTGTGTACATGTTCTTTTGTAAGAAGTAGAGATTCAGAAACCAAAATTTAGAACTATGTACACAAGTATCACGAGAATACTTTATTCCATATGATCAAAATATATAAATTTTGTCATCATATTCACATGAATAGTCATACTCATCGTGTATCAAGTATTCAAATAATTCATTCAAATATATCATGTATTGGGTTCAAGTGTATATATATCACGTATTACGTGTCATATATCAATAAAATGTACCATTCATGCAAGTATCATATAATACACTTAAACATTAATAATTATCACATGCCCACACATCATGTACAATCAAATATATAAGTCTTGACTTCCATAATGTAAATAAATACTCAGTTTGTGCCTTTAGAAATTAAGAAATTTATACACTATTAAGAACAATATTTTGCAATGGAGCCCTTAGAAATTCTTAACTCGTGTTAATTGTCAAATGTTATTAATATTTTATACAAATTATATAAATAAATTAGATGTACCTGTTACAGGTATTATTATTATTATAATATTATAATAAATTTCAAGGAATGGTTTAATAATAATTAAATTCGTAAAAAATTGATTATAATATTATAATAATTTATTTATCTTGTTCAAATAACAATATTTAGAAATGACATAATATTTAGTTTTATCATAATAATTTATTTTTTAGGTTTCAACTGAGATTTTTATTATTATTGTTATTATTATTTATTTTTTTTCAATTACGTCACATGAGGTAGCTCAAGGGAATCTTGCTTCCCAATGAATCTTCATCATCACACTAACATAAAATATCAACATTCAACAAAAATAAATGTTAGCTTGAAATTCTATTGGCTAATGGTGTTGGCAAATAAAGATAAACAAAAGGATGGCTAGAAGGTTTTATCATTTGCTATTAGACATGATCAAGGAATTTGACCGTATTATTAACCCAATGGAATATGATATCAAGCATACTCAACATAAGTAAATTCGTGGCCTACTTTTCTTGAGGTGTGTGTGTCTATATATATATATATATATATATATATATATATATATATATATATATATATATATATATATATATATATATGAGAAAAATGGAAATGAGCTGACAGCTCATGCAAGTTATCTGAGTTGCGGTTCATTTACACTATCTCCAGTAATCTTTTTAAAAAAAATTCTTTTGGATTATGATCTCGACCCCCTAGAGTTCACTCATACCCAATTTCTTGGATTTTAGTTTTGATTTAGTCATCTATCAAGTTAACACAAAATTAACGATTTTCAATGAATAAAACATTTTGTATGCACTTGAAAAAGGTAAATGAACTCCAAAATCTATGAAATTTAATCTAAAAGAAGTTAAGGAGGTAGAGATAGTAATTGTTAAAAAAAAAATTTAAAAAAAGATCATTGGATCATTATATTATTTTTGCCGAGCTAATGATCTTTATATTATTTTTGCCGCTAGCTCACGTAACTTTTCCCGAGCTGACGGCTATATATATATATATAGAGAGAGAGAGAGAATGGAAAATACACCGACGGTGAAGAGAGTTCCTTCACCGCCGCTTAGGTGGCCCAATAAAATTATTACATGTGGCCCAATAATTTAATTTAATTATTTTATTTAATAATTTAATAATTTTAATTCTGAATAACGTTATCTAACATAGCACTTAATGAGAAGGATACTAGAAAATTATTTATTTACGATGTCTAGAATAAAAAAAATAAAATTTCGAAACAATTAAAAAGACAGTTTAATATTATTAAATTAACAGATTTGAAAATATTTTCAAAAAAAATTCTAAAAATCCTAAATATTGGAAAACTAATAATCGCGGAAATGTCATAAATATCATTTGGAGTTACAAAATTTAAAATTTCATCCATTGAAAATTATTTCAGTATCCAAAATTGACTTCGATAGTCTTATTCAGTACGATCAGATTCAAAAGAGCAAAAAAGCAATACAGATAGTTCGAACTCTGGGATATTACAATCTCTCTCTAAAATTCTGAAATTTTAGCCATATTCATTAATTATACAAATTAATTTCTATCTAAAAGTGTTTCCAGCCGAACTATATACCTTCCTAGCAAGCAGAAAAGGAAAAATCAAACTTAGTGAAATAAAACTTGTATCGGAGACAAACACATCTTTATTAATAGTACCCACGGTATACTTTACTATCAAACTCTTGAGCTTGAAAATAGGTTTGAACTAGGAAATTTAAGTTTGAATACCATTAATTATTCTAGTCCCTATCAAGAAAAATACTAGATAGCAATTTCATATTACTTTCTAAATCTCAAATATGTATAATTTTCTTTAAAGCTTAATGGCAAACAAATGCACTCCGCATTCTATATCTCAAAATTGATTAAAAATAAAATAAAATCAACAATATTAGGTTCATCAAAACCAAAAACAATTATTCACATTAACAAGGCCTTGATGTGTCTAATTGTCCTGAGAACCCTAACCCTAAGCTTAAGAAACACCAAAAGGGATGATTTATGCTTGTCTCTTATAATCAAAACTAGGCCACACGAATTAAACAATCATGCTTAGATTGTTATTATCTCCACTAATCAAACTAATTACTAGCTTAGAGTGAGAAACAAGAGATGGGCCAAATCAAGACAAGGACTGCTAGCTAGATTCCATGAGAGACATGCCATTAAATTTTGCTTGGTGACATCGAAAGCTTATAGATTCCTTAAAAAAAAAAAAAAATTGTTAACAAATTGGTACAAGTGTGCCTTAGAGGAGACATGCTAAGAGATTAGGAAGCATGAAAGGACATAATACCAGTATCTCTTTGCCAAATTCACAATGAATCCATTTTCAAATTTACTGTGAGGACATAATACCAATATCTCTCTTTGCCATTTCCAAATTTACTGTAAGGACATAATACCAAAAGAATGTAAGGCCCTTTGTTTATCATCTCTTTGGGTGGCCAAGGGGACAACGACATCCACCAGCATAATTCAGCACTCTCATCAGAGCATGCAGTGTTTCAGGTTGGATGTGGTCTCCTCTAAATAATTTTGATGACTATGAGACAATAAGTACTAATAAAAAAGTAAAGAAATCTCAAGTTGTCACCTCTGCATCAATATAATGCCTAGCTGATTATCTATCCTCATTGATCGTCTAAATAAAAAAATAAAAAAAATCTTTTCTGCAATATATAAGAATTAGATTAAAAATAAGATCATACTTGGAGAGGATGTCATCTTATTTTAGAAATCTGACAGAAGCACAGGGTACCACTTACACCATTCAGCATTTGGTATATATTGAAGAAAAATTCTTTATAATCGTAAAGAAATAATTAAAATGGTTCTATTTATACAAAATCGATATCTCAATTACCAAAACAAATAGATACTATGAGAAAATTAGATTCAATGAGAACTGAACTTGCAACATACCCGAAAAGATGGCTGGACCAGAGGTCATAGGTTCAAGGTATGCCTACCCTACTTCACAGGAGCAAGTGGAAGTTGCCTAGTTTATTCAAAATGTTGGGTAGCAAGGATTGCGCAAAAGCAATAACTTGTGCAACTGTTATTCCCAATTGCAGTTCTGTATAAAGATATTTCTGAGAAAGATGCTTGTTTTCAAAAGCTGTTTTAACCATGGCCCCTAGGCTTCATGTTTTGCACACTTCTGACGAGACTCTCATTCTTTCATCTGGCATTCATTGAATTCGCAAATTCTCTGATATACTTTGTTGAGCAGTTGAGTGCAGACTTGAGGTGATGTGCATGGGCCGCACATAAGATAGATCACATTCCCCAGAGGCCTCGTATAAATACCATCATCGCGAAGTTTCTGAACCAGAGAACTAGCATACAGCGATGCATATCTACAATAAGATCACTTCATAAGTGTATTGAAATAGTAAGATCATTCAAAGCATGTAATAAGGTATCACAATGAAAGATGTATCAGATTATAATAGAGAGTAAACAGATGGTACTGACTTGAAGTCAAAAGATTGATAAAGTGAAAAAATATTAATCCTAGCAATTTAATATGCTCAGAGCAAGTCCTTTTATCCAGCAAAGGAACATGCAACATTTTACTGACAAGCAAATTTGCCATGTGGAGCAGCCAATGAGGCTAGGAAAATATCTACAGAAGAAAACAATTTGGATGGGCACGCATTAAACGTTAAAAAAAAAAAAAAAAAAAGATCATTAGGGGGTTACATAGTTGGAAAATAACAATAAAGATATTCTTTCAATCTTCTTATTGGTAAGCAGACTCCAGAAATTTAAGAGAACAGTCAATCTAGCAGAACTTGGAGATACACAAATTAGGGGAAAAAGCTACAAAGAGCAAGGCTAAACCTAAATCACGTGAAAAATACAGAATAACTTGGGATTAAGGAGTATCTAAAATTTAGGGCTTATGCTCAACCTTTTTTTCCATTTAAAAAAGGTTTGGCTATATTTTTGTTTAAATAAACAAGTGGAAAGGTTTGATTCTAGAAGGAATGCAAGTTATTGGTTCCGTAAAAATTGCATTTCGTTAATCATGTACATAAAGTCCATGATATTTGAAAAGACATGTAAAATTTCTGATAACACCCAATGAAGGAGATAAAAGAGACAAGGTTATGGAGGAGACAACAAAGGAGGAGATAATATCAAGATTTAAAATCTTGAATCCATCTAACAATGCTCTTAGCCATGGGGCACAAGGCAACCAAACAATTTTTGCTCCCGCTCCATAGGCTTATTGGAAATGCAAACTCATTTCCATGTCTTTATTTCATCCGGTTTGTGTTCTCTAACTGAGAAAAATTTACTCTTAACAAATCATGAAAAGATGCAAAGCGATAAGTAAATGTAAGAGAATAGCAGCATACCCAGCATCAGCACCTTCAGCTCTGAGTTCAATAGCACAGAGAGTTCCCAAGGCTATTACTCTTTGCACTACCGGACGAGAAGATATCTGGAGCACAAGTCTCATGTCCCATAACTGCAGATTATCACAACTAATTAGTGAAAGATGATTGCATGAGACAGACTTGTCAAACCTTTTGACTAAGTAGGTGTTAATATGTTACAATGAAACCATTCTTACAATAAAAATAGTACGCAATTTTATGTGAGCCTATCAAAATTGATATTTAAAATAACAAATTCAAAGAGTGTACTACTAAAATAAAATGATTTCCAGTGGATGTATTTCAATATTTCAAATAACTATCGACACCTCCTAGTTTTAGATGTGCAATCCTCGCAACAATATACCTGCATATTTCTCCATATGAAAGAACCGATTTCGCATGTATACTCTTATTTCATTTTAACCACTTTTAACAATTTTGCATTATCATTCTAAAAAGTGATTTTCTTCATTACACGTGTATGGCATTGACCTATCCAAACAAAAAAAATACACAAATCATTTTACATTCAAGAATTTTGTTTATATAAATCCTCTTCTAAATAGAATTTGTATTTACAGTTTGGCATAAGTCAAATTTTTATAAATATTCAACCCTTCTGTTGATCAGGACGAAGGTACATGCTGTTACATGTGCAAAATACCAGTTACCTAAAAACCATTGGAGCTCCGAAAGCGAAAAAAATGCACTAGATACACTAAAGGAGGAACCTCAAATACTGCATGAAAAGAAAATGTGGCAGGGGTTATTCATTGTGCAACATCCACGATACTATGAGTATGGACAGCTGTGAAGCAGACACTTCTATCTAGAAGCCATGTTCGTGTCAGGACGCGTATGCTATGCATTTTTCAAGACCAATCTCGTAACAGTATACTGTGCCTGTGTCGGCATTGCAGTGTATACATCATAGATGGGCAGTGTTCGGAGTATTAGAAATGTGGACCAAGGAGTGTTGGAAACTATTGGGATTTTCCAGAAAAGTGGACTAAATATGACATGTCCTCTAGAAATAGATAGAACATCCCAAAAGCATCATCAATCATATCTGTTGTTAGAAGTGCATCTAGAAGTTTTCTAAGTAATCTTTAAAAACATTAAAAGAGATCCAAGGAGGACTTCAAGTGGGACTGGGACCCACAAACATGTTTCCATCAAGTGTGTTTGTTTTTTGCTCGTTTATTTATGTTGAACAAAGGTCGTAACTCAGGCTTGAACCTAGGACCTCCCATCACCCAACCCTCACTTTTCCAGCTGAATCGGTCTTGGTGGTCGTTTCCAGCAGTTCTAATATGATAAACAAATGCAATAATTGGAGCCTGCGAGCTAATAACTGATTATCAGGAAGGCTATCTGCACCTTGGCTATGAACTGAAATAAGTCACTAGCTTCGCGCTGAACCTGATAAACTAATAGCACGAACCCAAAGATAAGTGTCCATGAGTTCAGCCATAATCTTCTATAAACAGCTCAGCAATCTGGTGGATAATTAAGACAAATGGGAGCTCACGCATATTTGAACAATAGGGGGTCAATATTTTCACATATTTAGGTGAAAATCATAGTCAATTGACAACTATTTGTATAAGATTTTATATTTAGCAAATACCATGGCCACAGGAATAAGATTAGTCTTCATTTTTCTGCGACCCACTTCAGATTGTCATTCATTTGCTCCTCTTTGAGGCAACCTCACCAAAAGATCTCCATCACATCCAACATTTTAAGGACAATTCTGAGCATGAGCAGTTCACTCATCTTCGGCAATCTCAATTGTGGGATAGAAATATTAGAGCATTCCCAAAGACATTATACCATATTTCTTGAAAGTTAATGGACTGAAAAATGTTCATCCTTGAAAGCTCGTCTAGGTACCTTATGATTTCCTGTTTGATCCCCAAAATCCAAGGTCTGTTTGGTCTCTAAGAGCCAAGGGCTTTTGAACACTGGTTGATTGATGATTAAGTGGCAACTGATTCTTCAACAACTTTTTAATCATTCAATACACTACCAATAGTGTCAGCTTATATAGCATGAGCACTAGTATCAGGAAGTCCTGCGTGTTGGACATAAAATATGTGTAAGTGTTGGCATGTCATGTTTAGGTTTGCATTGCCATGTCCATGCAACATAGGTGTAAGCTTATAAAATAAAGAAACTTTAATCATGTCATCAGATCTCTCTTGAAGGCTCCAGTAGCCTGATTTGACCCAACTTCTGGTCTGAGCT
The DNA here is from genome assembly GCA_036321105.1 of Dracaena cambodiana. NCBI lineage: Eukaryota > Viridiplantae > Streptophyta > Magnoliopsida > Asparagales > Asparagaceae > Dracaena > Dracaena cambodiana. Next base: position 711,927 of record JAYEPQ010000008.1, read on the forward strand.
AGCAGATTTTATTTGAGTGCAAGCAAACTAAGAACAGACAAAATTGAGCCTTGAAGTAAAAAGGTGAAGTCATGAGTAAATGATAGTGATACTCTTTTACCATTATAGCATTGGACCTTGCTGCAAGATCTTTAATGGATTTTACATATACAACCTGCCACACTAGTGTTGACCCTCGACAAGTTCAGCCCAGGAAACTATGAACAAGATAGTAACTTGCAAAAGAACCTAGAAGATTTGTTGGGGGCAGATAGGTGGACCCTATCAGGTAGTTAAGGTCATGCAACCAAGGAGCAAACATCTCAGGTCCTCTAGACTAGGGAAGCATCAAGATAGTAACCCGCAAGTGAACCAAAAGGCTAGCTGGGGGCAGGTAGGTCAACCATTTAGAGTAGTTAAGAACATGCAAACAAAGAGTAAACCTCTCAATTCCTCTAGACTGCAAAACACTCGAGAACAAAAAGATTTATATTTGGAATTACATCAACCTCCAAGAACAGTATAAGCCCAAAGTCAGATGACACCCCTTGTTAACAAATCTTTGTTGGAAACTAAAAGCAACACGCAAATACAATTTAAACCTGTACAGGGCATAAAGGAATTGTAACAGCAGAAGTAACAGTAGCAAAATGAAATTCCCCGTACCTCTTTCAATTTGTTTCCTTCAGGCTCAAAATTGATGTTTGTACATGGATCCTTGAACCATTGTATAGCTTTTACAACTGCTGTACAGCCCATTGCATGCGCAGAGTAAGAGTGTCCATGTAAAAGAGCCATGAGCTACACCAGTGCAGAGAAAAATTACAGCTATCAGAGTATCATTCACTAAATAAAAGGAGATGTGTGCTCTCTAACAAATGAGGAAAGAGTCTGTGATTGGCAGATCATAAAAATTTTACTATGGAGAAGCATTGCGGAGATGAGCTGTACGGTAATTCGAGTCTAAATAATACCTTTGAGTCACCTTTAAATACTTCAAAAACAGCTTCTGTTGTTAATGTTGCCGCCAATGGTATTACCCCTCCACTCATCAGTTTTCCAAAACATGCAATATCTGGTAAACAACCTAGTAATTCAGCAGCAGTCTGTGAAAGGAAAAGGCCATGGTCAAAAAAGACATGTGGAAGTAATACATACGAAATATTTTAACGAAATCATGTTTGAAGTCTCACCTCTCTTCCAAGGCGCCAGAAACCCGTAAATACTTCATCAAATATGACTGGAATTTTACGAATCTGACATTCTCTGACAAGAATTCGCTGAAAAAGAGGATCAATCATGTGCATTCCACCAGCAGCTTGTACAACTGTGCAAAAGTTCTTGTTTAGTTCTCAGATGTAAGGACTGTTTCCAGTTAATGGAGGAAGTAATTATCACTATGACATATACTCAGCCAAAGGAGTGTAAGTAGGTGTGTAAATGGAGAGAATATGCAGCAGATGTTGATATTACCATATTTGCATGTATTTTCTTAATTACACAGATATGAAAAGTTTCCAGATACTGAACTCAATGTCAATACTTATTGAAAATGTGAATTTGACCTCAGATGGGATCTGGATACTAATCAAATATTATTAGTTACAAGTGAAGTGTTAAAAATAAAACGGTTCAACCTTCAAGTTTGATGAATATTCCAATGCAAAAACCTTCATTATCTAATACTAAATAGACTGAATCTTATGCAGTTATACATACTACAAACCAGATATGCTGCATTATTCAGACATCTATTTGCATATACTTAAAATCATTTACTACTATACATTTTAAAATTGAGAGAATACAGAATTACAGATATCCATACTTGCCTAAATACAAATAAGGAATCAAAGTCTCAGCAGATATTCATATTCATCAACATCCACTGGTGCAACTAATCGTTGTTTCATCATCTATACCTGAAAGAACCTCGCACTAGGTAACTTGGTAGATCATGTTAGTTCCTCAAGCAGAAATTAAAACCCCAAAGAAGATTGCAATGTTAGTTCTCTTTCCAGCTCACTGACATGTCTTTTAAGCCGGCTCATTAATTTTTTTATCCTTAGATTGTGTCACATTATTCCGTGTGCAACATTGGAATGATGTGTAATATTTGAATTGTAGATTGGTAAAGATTTGCTGCTTTTGAGATCACGTGCCTTCAATGTGGAGAATTACACTGATTCGATAGACTATCATTGATTATGCATGCATCAATTTTTCAAAGGCGTGAAGCAAAGCATTAAACCCCCTTATAATGCGAGTATGAGCATCATGAAGTTTTTATTATTTTAACTTTTAATTTATAAGTACTATGGAAATGCAAAAGTAAAAAGATGAAAACATAATTAAATGAGTTTGACTGAACTGTTTCTCTAGTGAAAGTTCAAGTTGTTTGGTATTATACTCCAATGTTTAAAATAGCAATAACGGTAACGTAACATTTTTCCTCTGCTAGGTTAGGTTATGTCGCATATAGCGTAATGCATAACGTAGATTATACAATTTTCTATTTATTTAATAAAAATAAATAAAATAATTTTTATAAATTAAAAAATAAATTTTTAATTTCTAAAAAAATATACAACTATTTCATAGTACATAATCTATTCTAATTTTATATTAAATTTTAAAATAATTTTCATATTTTTCATAAATTGTATTATGTCTGCAGCAATGTTGAAAATAACGCGTTATGAAACCCGTTATATTGCGTTACGTAACCTAACGGAACCCCAGCGCTACGGAACAACTGGAAATAACTCAATGCACCGTAACAATAGGTTTTTTATGTTATTTTACGTTATATTATGTAACGTTACGTTAAATTACGTTATGTTACGTTATTTACAATTATATTTTTAGTAATTTCTATATTGTTGTTAATTATTATTTGATTATTAGCGAATTGCTGTAATATTATTACTTGATTAGTTATTCGCTTGTTTGATTGCTTGTGGAATTACTAACTTGTTAATTTGCAATAATTTCTTTGTTCGCTTGTAATTCCTCTTCGATTACTGAAATATCTTACTTGTTGATTGTATTGAATTTTTAATTAAACTGAAATCAACAATTACAAATAAGATAAATTGAATATTACAAAATATAAATTACAACAAATAATGACTGGAATTGAAATGAAAAATTGGAATATTGTTTTCTTGCTTAAATAATGACTGAATAATAGTTGCAGACTTAATATAATTTATGAAGATAAATATGAAAATTATTGTAAAATTTAATATAAAATTAGAATTGATTATGATTATAAAATGGTTTTATATTCTTTTTTTTAGATATTTTAAATTTATATTTCAATTTATAGAAATTATTTTATATAGTTTATATTTATTTTTATTAAATAAGTAGAAAATTGCATAACCTACGTTATGCGTTACGTTATATGCGACATAACCTAACAGAGGCAAAACGTTACGTTACCGTTATCGTTATTTTAAATATTGGTCTGCAGCGTAATTCTAATCATCATCTAAACAAGAAAACAAGATTCAAATTTTTTATTTCAATTCAGTTATTATCATTGTTATAATTTATATTTTGTATTTTTGTAATGTTCAATTTAATTTATTTGTAATTGTTGATTTTAGCTCAATTAAAAATTCAATAAAATCAATAAGGAAGATATTTCATCAACCAAAGAGATATTACAACAAGCGAATAAGGAAACAATCGCAAATTAGTAAGTTAGCAATTCCACAAACAATCAAACAAGCCAACAACTAATCGAATATGAAAATTTAAGCTATTCGCTAATAATTAAAATAATAATAAACAACAATATAGAATTAATAAGAAAATAATTGTAAATAATGTAATATAATGTAATTTAACGTAACGTTATGTAATTTAACGCAAAATAATATAAAAAACGTACTGTTATGGTGCACTGAGTTATTTTCAGTTGTTACGTAGCGTTAAAATTTTGTTAGGTTTCATAACGCAACATAACCAGTTTCATAATGCATTATTTTCAACATTATTATACTCTTTCCTTAGGCTGTGTTTGGATGTCAAAGACAAAGTGTTTTGAGATGTTTTTAAAGAATGTGTTTTTGAGTGTTTTGGTGGTATGTATTTTGAGGTGTTCTTACCATGGGTTTTGTAGTGTTCAAGTATCTACTTGCAAGTTTAGTTTTTCATGAATTTTCATAGGTTCCATAAGCATATAAAAGACAAAAATATTCTTTTACACAAATTATGTTTAAATTAATATAAACCTGAAACAAAATGTCGTTCTTTTGGGCTAATTATACGTCTCATTACATTATCCCTTGCTTGCTCATTCCGCAATCGAATTAATTTTTTCCCTCAACATAGAAAAACTATCCTTCGGAATATTACTAACTTTATTAGAGATTTGCATCATAATTTTTGAGATTTTGATTGAAAAATTAAATCAACAAAAAAGAACAATAATATGATAATTTGGAGAATTTAATAGAAAAATTAAAAATAGAAAGGTAATAAATCATACTCACCTGAATTGTGAAGAAAATCCTAATTTCTCTAATAGAAAAGGAGATCGGATTGGAATCAAGTTGCACCGTAAAATCCTAAACTTTTTCTATAAAGAAAATAAAAGACGTTTTGTTTTTTCTTTTTGCGCAAATAAATAGTAGTTTTTTTGGAAGACAAAGCAACGTGAAAAGAAGTGGGAAAAGATAAATTCACGGGAGAGGTTCGGATAGGAGGCAACATAAAAAAAAAAAGTGAAGAAAAAGACATGGGGGCAGTTAGAATGAGGGTAGTTTTGAAAAAAAATTCTAAACACTCTAAAACACTCCGATTTGGAATATTCTGAAAAACACTTCAAAATACCTATACAAGTGTTTTGGAGTGTTCTGAGAACACCACAAAACACTTATCCAAAAATTCACAAGGATATTTTAGAACACCTCATAACACATCACTTCAAAACATCCCAAAATACTTCATAACTAGCCTCCCTAGCATAGCCTTAGTATTTGGCCAACCATATACTGATGCAAAGAGTTCTGTTTTTGTCTGGTTTAGGAAGCATATGCCTCGCTCAAAGGCACAAAATGAAGACTGGGCGTTCACATCTTCTGCAACTCATGCTGAAGCATATGCCTCGTTGTCCTATGCTCTTCATATTCAAGGTGTCTTGCCTCAAAAACACCTGAAGGCCTGCTCCAAAACTAGTGACTTTTGCAATTTTCTTGAACATTGCTTTGTATAAGTATTATACAAGTACGAACAAAGTTTACAAGTAGCCAAAGGAGTAAATTCTATTGCACAAGAAAGAAACTGTTGCCATAATCCTCGTACAATTTCATTCTTTCAAGTTAAAATTTATCTGAATTACTGACATGGAAGCATGAAAAGTTGGAGCTTCTCTTGTTACAGGTACAAAGCAAAGCCCCCTATTACGATCTTGAGTAAGATCATGAACAAAGAGCTGTCACGGTTCAATACTCTGAGAAAAGATAATAATGGAAAAATAATAAAAACATGACAGGCTGTTTGAGGAGACAACATGAATAACTAAATTATAGGCGATGGTACTCATATTCGGCTATAAGGATACAAAAGATTATTGACATGAAAATTCGAGAGGAGACTCGGCATGATCGAGGACTGTGATGGTTTGAGGGAAGGGAATAATGGAGGTCTGTAAGCTGGAAGGACAATTAAGCAAGGAAAAACTACATAATTGATGTACTACCAGCAAACCAGCTTATGGGACATAGCAAGAGAATAAATGGGTACTTAAATATAGGTTTGAGGAGTCCTTCACAACTCACTGAAACAAAAACAATTTCTTTCATTATACAATTTTTCAGGAAATGACATATAAAGCCGCATGGTCATATTGCACTATAGCAGTAAGAAACAGTATCATAAAAAAACACTTATTAAGGCTAGAGGAAGGTAGTGGACTAATTTGACAGAACGAAAGGAAGATAAGAGAAAATTCTCAAATAGAATGCAAAAGAAGGCAAAGCACCTTGGTACGATGACATAGGTTTTAGACAAGCAACCTATGTTGACGGGAACATGCCAATACCCGCACAGACACAGGACAAATTCTCGAAAATACAGTCACACATGTTTGGCACATGTCTGTCAAGACACAGCTTGATAAAACTTTCTATTAAACAACATATTGAAATGAAATCATGACTTATAACAGTACACAAGAGTCAAGTCAGAAACGCTGACATTGTGTTTAGTCAATGACCAACGACAACTAAATTTCTTTTGACTATAACCACAGAAAGCTTCCTAAATATACAGAAATAAGAAGTGAACTTGTAGATGTCCTAAAATGAACTGGGAATTTATAGTCAACCAGTTAAACAACTCTAAAGATGTAACCCCAGGTGCATCACCTCGAGGGGCTGGTCGAACTCACGAGCCAAAAAAGACCACATTGATTTTTATTCTGGCGTGTAGGCCTTCCCTAGCCGATGCGGGGGGAATCCTTTCAGAACATTTTTATGATAGTAAAGAAAATTAACTAGTGCGAAATAAGAAATGAATAAATATACCTAAGTTTTAAGTGCCTTCTAATAATATCTACCTAGATTACTAAAATTCTGAACAATAAAATTCAAATAGGCTATAAAAGAAGTAAGGGCACATCATAAACTAAAAGCGCATCAAAAACTACGGAATTCATGATGATGGCCATTGAAGAATGGAGAAGTTTTGTGTAGTTTTTCTCAATTTGCCATGTTCTTAAAAGCTTATATTGCAGGACTCCAACAAGTTCAGCCATATGTGTTTAGAAAAGACTATAGACAATGCATGCAATGACAGATACAAATGCATGAAAATGTTAGCAAGTGTGGTTAGTAGTTAGTACTATGGGAAAAGTTTAGCAATAGGTGGTTTAGGAGCTTAAAGTTTTGTCCTAATAGATAAAAGAATCAACACGAAAATTGAGATGAGGATGGTCATAGTCATGAAACTAATGAAGGTTTTGGCATAACAACTTTGCCTGCCCCATGCCCCCAAATGACAGGAATTTGACTGGGAAAAAAATAATCAACAACTTTTTTTCACTTGCCTGGCTCTAGAATTAGTGCTCCAATATGAGTAGAGTGGCTCAGTTCAGAAAATTTCAACAACTGATTCGATATGTAAGCAGAGTAGCACCCAGCAACAGCTGAAGAGTCTCTTCTCCAACTAAACAATTCATCACGGGAGCTAAATCCTGCATGAAACAGTATTATAAAGAAACTAGAGTGGAAACAAGTTACCACATAACACATGATTTACACTCACGCATATCTTCATGCTTCAGGTGAGCAGATTCTAAGACATCAGGTAAAGAAAGGTTCCAACTCTCTTTACAAATAAAAACTGTAGGTGGGTCCAAAAAGAAGCCTCTTCCAGAGTACCTAAAAAAAATGAATCTCAGTTTTGGGCAGTAGAAAATCCCATTTATCTTCTATGAAATATGTTAAAATGCTCAAATGACATACAAGGGATCCTCAGCTAAAAATGATATCTATAAATTTTGATTACATTTGAGCAATTTTGGTGACGAAGGACAATACTTGCAGTACCCCCTATGTACTACAGTCCTCAATTCTAGATGTCTGGGAAGCTTTAGTTGTAACTCACTACTTCCTAGAAAACTAAGGATCATCAATGTGTAAAGTTTTCTCTACAAAGTTTGAGTACAATCTTTTTACGGCACAACACTTTGTGCACTTTTCTAAAAGTTTGTGGGGCTTTAAGTTGTATCTACCTTTGTGCATTCGCTTTGATAGTGTTTTGATTAGTTACTTCCAGTTAAACTTGAGCATGATATTATGAGTGGCATTTTCCAATCTGAAGGAAAACTGTACTCCTCAAGTCATTTAAAATGTGCTCAACCCATCTCTCGATTTCATTAGATACGAGTGTGAGCTTTAGGATAACTAACCATATACCAACCAACCTCCTACATAAGCAAACAGCTAAGGGCTGCACGTGTGATTTTTCGAACAAGCATCACCTTTTTGCCTAAGATCTTTTGGACCATGCAGCAAAACGAGCATAACTTTGCAGATGTTGTGAAGAAATGAATGATAAGAAACGGAGATTAGCTGAGTTGCCAATTGCATTTTATTTATGGGTTCAGAAACTGAAGTCGTGACAGTTTTAGAACAATGAAGGGTATTAAGTGGGCAGCATGGTTATATGGAGGTTGTTGGTCAGGAGGTCAACAACCATGCCTTAGTTATATGCATGCTGGAGTTGAACAACCACAGTCAGATGGAGATGAAAACTAGGACATCACAAAAAAAATATTGGAAATATCAATTCATAAAAAAAACACAAGAACATTTTGAATTAAAATACAACCAATGTGACAAAAAGGGTAACAGAATCAAGGTACTTAACGCAGAAAAACATTAGATAATTTATGGCTGGAGAAATTATTACCATGGCTGCTGTAAATAACTTGTATAAGATGATGGGGCTTGCGCTTCCATTGCTCCTAAAGTATCTCCATGATAGGATCCATTGAGAGCCAAAACCTGAGCATCAAAAATAAAGAGGATACCCGCTTTTACAAAAGAACCATGACCGGGAGGAACTGATTATAGAACACTCCTGTCATGGTGATTAGCAATTCAAAGACTAAAATACGCACGCGCGCACACGCACGCACGCACGCACACACACACACACACACACACACACACACACACACACATATATATATATATATATATACTGCAAAGAACTAAATCCACATTGAATCCAAGTATCAAGATGATAAAGAGTAATTGAAGGTTAAAATCTATGTGATTCTTCAAAAAGTCTTCAAAAAGGGTGGCGCACACGATCATACACGTATCTAATATGAACCTTGCCTGATTCTTGTCCGATTCTTCTATATGAGATTGATGAGTATAATGTTCAAAAATAGTGTATATATGCATGCTAGGTTCACTTTAGGTATGTTTTGACACAAATAGGATATAATGATAAGTTTATTACTTACATTCTTGATAAAAATATAACGAGTGAATTATAATTATCCATAATAATATATAGTACAATATTATTTAATTGATGTATCCATTGAGAACTATCTGTTATTCTTTAAAATTTTGTGTATCTATCATATCGTATTGGATACTCATACCCAGATCCATGCAATTTACATTGAAACCATGAATTAAAGATGACATATATGGAGTCAGTGTTCATGTGTTTAATATATGTGGGTGTATCATTTTAGTTTAAGAGTAGCCACCTACACATTTAAGCAGTATGCCTAAACGGTTTGAGTCTTAGCTACTATGTATAGTTTGCTTAAGGATCGGTTATTTTCACTTGTCCTCTTCTGTATCATTATTTTTTTAACTTGAAAATGAGAACACTTATTGTGCGAACAAGAAACGGATAGGGATAAGACAATGAGGTTGGTAGGTGATAGTCGCAAGGGGGCGCAAGGGGTACTACTATATTGCATGGACACAAACACAAGGACATTCAACACAGCATGATGGAAGTCTCCATGCTACTTATGTCAACAATGTTAGGGACAACAAAGCGCGCTAGCTATATGGCATGGTTGATGAGGGTATTGTGAGGTGGTAACAATTGAGATTGACCATGATAACCCCAAACATAGCTAAGATACCAGTAATTAAGAATTGAGTTAGCGTTTTGAGAGAAGATTCAGGAAGAGGAGAGAAGAAGAATCCTCTCCCTTGATATCATACAAGTGTATAGATTTTTATAAAAGTCCATTTACATTAAACCTTAACAAATTGAATTTAGTCCCCACATATTCCATAAGTGGTTGGTTGGTTGATGATTAGACCAAATTGATGAACATCGTCAAGACTTTTTGTTTACCTGGTTATAACCAAATCCGATATGAACTAACATGTTTCCGCTCCTCTTCCGCAACCTTCCATTAAGCTATTAAAGTTCCTTCTGCTATACTGAAATTCAAATGTTATAGTGGGAGGTAATAGTTATAATTTTATATTCTAACAGATCCAAATAGGTTGAGTGCCTTTTTAGGCTGAAACCTATGTTCTGCAAACCAATAATCAATTTTTTAAAAATTCACAATTATATGCAAACTCTGTGAGGTTTGAACCTAGGCTGCTGCAATACCATATTAATGTCCCTTCTATTATATTAAAACTCAGAAGATATGATGCGGCTAAGAGTTGAATTTTTATACTCTCAACAAAACCAAATCCTAATTTTGATTGGCCTTCAGCATTCCCTACCCCCCACCACTGACCACCATGGCAACCGTTGGTTCATTACATTTTCCTCATAATCAAAATTACAACATTTCTTTCCAAACTTTCCACTCCCTCAATTTCCATTGAGTTTATAGCAATACGGTGCTTTGATAAAACTCCAGAATAGGAGAGGTGGTAGTGAGTGAGTTACAAGATTAGAAAATAAGCTAAAAAGGATGTGAAAAAACAAATCAAAATGGCCCCTAAAATTTTCATTAAAAACTTTTAAAATTTGATATAGAATCTCTCTTAGATACTATTAACTAAAGCAAATAGCAGTCGTCAAAGTAAAACTATTCTTTTCCTTTCCTGTTGGGGGTGAGAGCACATGCTAAAAAGAAAAAATGTTTGTGCATGTGTCTATATTAAGAAAGTCGTTAAAGTCCAAATACGCATAGAAAGTGGTGAAGAAAAAGGAATAATAATTTAGTAAGACACTAAGATGGAAAGAAATCAACATAAAACTTACGCTTGATTAGTGTTACTAAACTAATGCTATTTCATTTTGGGGTATTTACAGATATGTCCCTTAAATCTTTATAAATTATAATTTAGTCCCCTAAATCTTCATATTTAGGATTTAGTCCCCGAAATCCTTTAAGTTACTACAATTTATAGTCCCCCAGTTTATATTTTGGCACGATTTTTCCGTTTACCCCTGATTTCCTTTACTTAATTCCCCTTCCCTCTTCTCCCTCTCTTCTTAGTTCTTATTGGGTTCCCCCCTTATTCTTCTCTTCTCTCACTTTATTCAATTATTGGGTTATCTCTCTCTCTATATTGAAACCAAATATATTATTCTCCACTAAATGTATTAAACCTTTAAGTCTCAATATAAATTTATTTATTGGGTTCTCCCTCTCTATATCGGATAAATTCATTTCTAAGTTTAATACATTTAGTAGAGAATAATACATTTGGTCTCAATATAGAGAGAGGGATAACCCAATAAATGAATAGAGAGAGAAGAGAAGAAGGGGAACCCAACAAAAACTAAGAAGAGGGGGAAGAGTGAAGAGGGAATTAAGTGAAGGAAATTAGGAGTAAAACAGAAAAATCGGGCCAAAATATAAACTGAGGGACTAAATTGAGTAATTTAAAGGATTTGGGGGACTAAATCCTAAATATGAAGATTTAGGGGACTAAATTATAATTTATAAAGATTTATGAGACAGATCTGTAAATACCCCTTTCATTTTTTATGAAAGTACCTTAGTTTCACCTGAAGCAGCCGAAAATTTGTTAATTAATAGGTTGTTTAGATTAAAATTTGGGTCTATTTGATGTTATCATTTTCTAAAACCTACTTAAACGCTAGTTCAATGATATAAGCCAGTTAACCATGATAGAGTTTTTATTTGTTTGACTGAGCTCACTTCATATATGTTTTCTCTATCTTTCCATCTCTCCATTTCTCTCATCTTTTCTGCATTTCACTAATTTGGTATCAATTTTGGGCCTTCTTTTCAGCTTTGCCCCTTCTTATGCCAAAAGAGTGGACTCAATTACTCTTCTCTTCCACTGGCAAAGTCATCTGAATCCTCCACTATCCACTTGCGTGAAGAGAGACTTGGCAATTTCAAGGAGAAAGTTAATGATCCTTACAAGTTAATTAAAGAGAGCTTTCTTGTCCCAACATCAAAACTTCTACTCCCTTTCCTGTATTGTCTTGTCTCTCGTTACTCGAATTACGATCATCGGCATTGAAGCAATTGAAAAGCCAACCAATGATATCATATACAATAAAATTGTTGTCACCAGCCATTCATTACTGATTGACCTAAATGTAGTCCAAGCAGCTCTCAAATAGAGAGAAGTCAATGGGAAGCCATTTCCCTACTCATCCTACCTCAACAAACTCTATCGCGAGTTTCATATTGATTTTGATGATTATGAACCATTTCCACCAAAACTTCGTGACCCCAAGCACCTCTTAACGTTCGTCATCAGATATAGTATGTGTCACATCTACCAGCCCGTGCTTCTGCTAGTAGGGGTGAGTATCGGTCGGTTCGGTTCGAGTTTTTTGAAAAAAAAAACCAACCGAAAACCGAACCGAAGTTATAAAACCGAAAACCGAACTGACCGAAAAAAAGTGAAAACCGAAAACCGAACCGAATTTTCGGTTCGGTTTTCGATTTTTAGGATTTGAAACTAATTACGTGATAAACGCATGTTTTTATAGGAAAAATAATAATTTTCTTTCTATTTTTTTCTTTTTCTAATTATTAAAATAACAATCACATGTTTTTCATTAAAAATTTAAAAGAAAAACACATTGAAAATAAATCAAAGAAAAAAAATAAGCTATAATTCCAAAAGGTTTTTTCGGTCGGTTTCGGTTGGAGCTAAAGCCACCGAAACCCGACCCGAAACCCATAAATAATTTCGGTTTTTAAACCGAACCGAACCGAAAACCGAATAAATAGAACCGATCGGTTCGGTTCGGTTCGGTTTTTTCGGTTTTATGCTCAGCCCTATCTGCTAGTGCTACAATTTCATGACATGACCACATGTTTATCATTACGATAGGAAGTACAGTGATGTATGTATGCAACTAAAGCATCCTAGCAGACCAAGAAATTGGAACCTTATTTCTACACGACTTAATCAATTCAATCAAGCACCCAAATTCTTTCCTAATAATCTCATAGCTAGAATGACACTTATTGGCCTTCATTGGACTATGAAAGGAAGAAGGCACAGAAAAGATCATCTCGGGGTGATACTCGTAGAGTTACAACATAGTCTTGGTCATGAAGGCTCGAGTCGACAGTCACAATGAGAAAGAAAAAAGTGTTAAACTAGAGCTTAGGATCAGAACATACGCGTATACTTATTTAAAATTAAATTTTCCTTGGATTAGGGATTTCGACTCCCAAACCCAAACCGAACTTGAAAAAATAGAACCATGCGGTTTGGCTCGATCACGTTTTCCGGTTTCAGAATTTTTTTCATAACACTACCTCTAACGACCTTTCCTTTCTCCTCTATATTCATTTCTAAATTTCTCATCACTACAAAGAGGGAGCGAAGTAAAGGAATGAAAGAGAGGGAAACTAGGCAAAAGTAATTGTTATATTCACTTCCGTCTCTATCTACATTGTTATTCTTGATTGCACTATTTTTGTGGTCTCCTAGGTAAGGACTACAGGGCTAGGTTTTCACTTGACTATGTGCCTCTACCAAGTGCTTGCTACAACAGTACATAAAATGGATAATTTTAGAGATTTGTTTGTTCTCCACTAGATAATGTTGGAGATTTATTAGATTAGTTTTATTAGATTAGCCATGTCCATGTATCTTGATTTGGACATTTGTCGTGTTTGACATGTGCGTCTATATCGTAGCATGACATAGCTATCATGTTATTATTAAAATTTGAAAGATCCTAATTTTAGTGAAATTATCCATAAAAAGTATTGCCAAAAGGGGGAACAACATATATATATATATATATATATATATATATATATATATATATATATATATATATATATATATATATATATATATATATATAATATGAGAATACTGGTTTACTAGTTTTTAAGTGTTAATTTCATATAGACATCTGTAATGTCTAAGGGTGTCAAATACACCATTTTCTTTTGGGAGTAGTGTCATGCATGTTACAAGGTATCTCTTAGTATTTTCAATTAATAGGTTTGTACTTCTATATCTATTATTAGGTAGGAGTTGAAGACTTTGGATTGTTATCTTTACCTATGTTTTTAGATTGTATTCAATTTTACATTAGTTATACCTGGCAGTTTGAGTTCACTAATAAATGAAATGGTGCAATCAGAACCAATAAATTTATTAGACAAGTGAAGTAAATGATTGAGAGATTGATTTGTTGAGTGATAGGCTACGAATAAAACTGTTTTTGGAGTTCAATATTTCCCGTTCTATGTTTTTGTTGAAAAACTTCATTTAAGAAGATCCAAGCAGCTTATATTCTAGCTCATAGGACCGAGCAGAGTTTGGAGTTAAAACAAATTCAGTTTTAGGTTATAATCTGTTCAGATCAGGTTCAGAGGTTTCAAACAGGACCACAAACCGATTTTTTTATTTATAAAAAGGAACAGGGATATAATCAATGAGAGCCCTAAAATCCCAATGTTCCTAACCTTAAAACAAAACCTCTTATCTAATTCACTAGTAGATCTTGTTGTAGACGTTAAAAATTTATCAACTGCTGATTAGACAAACCGAAAGTCACCAACAAATCAAACCTGCTGAGTTGGCTGAGAATCAAATTAGTCTTATGACCATTTCCACCAAACAAAAAATCTCAACATCGCCAAACAAAGAATATCAGCCTCGCCAAATAAAGAGTCCCAACTTCACCAACCAAAGAAAGCATTTTCACCAAACTGGATAAGTCTAGACACTTCAACGACCAAGTCCACCTTTGCCAACGAAGACATCTTATCTTCGCCAATCAAAGGAAACAACTCCGCCAAAATAAACAAAGTCGTAAAAAATAACCAAGTTCATCACTGCTGATGAAGACATCCCCTATTCGCCAATCAAGGAAATCAACTCTGCTTGTGAAGGCATCCCATCCTCGCCTGCGAACAGTTATTTAAACTGATCAGATCGTGAGTGTTGTCCCACCATGATCCACTGAATCATCTCCGCCAATGAAAACATCCCATCCTCATTGGCAAACAATTATTGAAATTGCTCGGATCATAGTGCAGTTCCACCACGATCTCTGCAAATCAAAAGAGAAGTTACAACCTCCCAAACTATAAAACCACTCGAAGTACGTGGATAGAGGGAATAGAAAAATTAGTTCCAAAAGATTACAAAGAGAGAGTTCTTCAATAGAAATTCCTTACCGGATAGTCAATGGAAATAAAAAGGGTCGCTCTGATCATTCTTCCATCGTCACGCTCAATGTTGAAAATAACTCATTATGAAACTCGTTATGTTGCGTTATGAAACCTAACAGGAAGCCAACGTTGCTTCATAGTCGAAAATAACTCAATGTACCGTAGCGGTGCATTTTTTATTTTATTTTACATTAAGTTAAATTACGTTATGTTACGTTATTTACAATAATTTTTTAAATAACTTTTATATTGATATCGATTATTTATTTTGATTGTTAACGAATTGCAGCAGTTTTTTCACTTGACGACTTGTTTACTTATTTGATTGCTTGTGACATTGTTAACTTGCTAGTTTATGATTACATACTTATTTACTTGTTATAATTTCTTTTCAATTACTAAAATTTCTTACTTGCAGATTAAATTGAATTGTCAGTTAATATAAAATAAACAATTAGAAATATCATAAATTGAGTATTACAAAATATAAATTACAATATTATAATAATTAAAAATAAGTTTGAAATCTTATTTTCTTGTTTAGATGATGACTGAAATTATAGGTGCGAATGTAATTTAATTATGAAGATAAATATGAGAATTATTGTGAAACTTATTAGAAATTTAGAATTAATATTGGGATATAAAATGTTTTTATATTTTTCTTTTAGAATTTTTTAATTCAATTTTCAATTTATAAAATTTATTTTATATAATTTTATATTTATTTTTATTAAACAAATAGAAATTTGCGTAACTTACGTTATGCATTACGCTATATGCGATATAACCTAACAGAGACAAAACGTTACGTTACCGTTATTATTATTTTAAACATTGGTCACACTATCTAGAAATCTCGATTGTAATTTCTCTAGATTAGTGAACGAACATCTTGAGTGTTATAATTTCAACTCAATACAAAAATCTTTATTTTGTTTCTTCACAATAGCATCAATCTCCTTGGATGTTGTTAACGAGAAACACCCATCTCCCTTACCCAATCATCTCTCCACGAAATCTCGCATCAGTTTTGCTTTCCATCGATTTTCTTCTTCTTGTCGGTATCCTAAGGGGTGGGTAGAGGCTACTCATAGCTAACAGATTTTTTCAGCCCACATCTTCATGATAATGACCATGAAATCTCTCCACGAAATCTCACATCAGTTTTACCTTCCATCGATTTTCTTCTTCTTGTCGGTATCCTGAGGGGTGGGTAGAGTCTACTCATAGCTAATAGATTTTTCAGCCCACATCTTCATGACAATGACCATGAAATCTTTGCTGCCATGCTCAAGGAAAAGGATGGAAGTTTTTCCGATAAATTGGAACCCCAATCTAATGATAAGTGAAATTTGTAGGAATTTTGGTTTCTTTTCACAAACAAGATAAAGAAATGCTATTGGATTTGCGTTATGCTTCAGATCATGGTACGTACGTACAAGCGTATGTGGTACGCAACGTTAAATGGGACACGGTACGAAAGGATAGGCTTAATTGCATTAGTATTTGGGGTTATTTTACCCTTGAAAGCACCATGATCCTTGGAAGCACTTCTTGGATTATTTCAACAAATATACATATATTACTCATGCATATATAGCCAACATAAAGAGTATTAGGGTTCACCATGGCCCATGGGAGCATTTTTATGGTGATTCCAACAAACATACATGTATTATTTATCTGCATATGGACAAAGAAAAGGCACACTTTTGTTTTACAGATTGTATCTAGAAAAGTGCAACTAAGTATATTAAGAAAAGGTTACATGCTAATGCAGTAAAACTAAATACAATTAAAAGAGCTCATTATAATTATTAGTTATCTTCTTTTAATTCTCTGGCAGGCAATTTTGGTGATCCAGATTGGGACCACGAATCGGTACACACAAATTGGATTATGGATTGAGGGGGGTGGAGTGAATTAGGGAACACCGAAAAAACAGTGAATGAGTGTGTGACGAATCTTCCAATCAATTTTGGCTTATGTTACTTTCAAATAGACAGGTAGGTTGTAATGAATGCAGCTGAAGATTGAGGGACCTCCAAATACTCTGTATGGTTTCTGTTGTAATGGATACCATAATTCCCTTGTAATGAATGAAGAAGGGTAGAATGGATTCTGTAGCTCGAGCATACCAGGAAGTTAAGGGGAAAAAATGATTAAGTGTAATATAGTACTAAGGCCTCGAGTTCTGTGAAAGATAATGTCATCCGCTCTACCCTAAAAAAAGATTTTACTCTCTGTTTCCTCTGTTCCTTTTTTTTTAACGTAAATGGGCCCTTTGAATAAATGGGCCAAAGGGCCAGCCTATCTAGAACCCAATACGTTGGGCCAGAACGAACCAAAATAACTCAGTTCAGTTCTGTTTTAGCTCCTACTGGGTTCGGTTATAACGGGGAAATTTTTTTTTTCAAAACCTAACACAAAGCAGCAGATGCTTACCCCTACTTGCCTGGCAAGAAAGTGTTAGTGGACTACCTCAGACTTGTGTTATAAAATTTGGACTCAAAAAAACAGGTCTTGATAACTTCATAGTAAGAAAAATGCAATATAAATAGAGAACAAAAAAACATACTTTGAATATTTTGACCCTTATAATCTACAGCAACAAATTTCCTCTAAAAACTTTATTCAACAGAGAGTTATTTCCCACATATTCGAACGACTAAATCAAACAACTAGTCAACTAACAATGCTCAACATAATACACTAAGAGTGAAAACAATATATTGGTAAATATATACCATTAAAGAATAAAATTGACACATGATATAGCCAATACTGAATATTGATCAATAAACATGCAAGGAAAAAAAAGATATGGAGAAAATTGAAAACCCACCTTGAACTCAATAGATCCTCCATGTAAGTCTTTATTAGAATCCTGATTAACCCTATGATCAGATGAGTATTTGCGGAATGCCATTTTTAGTGCAATTTCAATTGCAGTAGATCCATTGTCAGAAAAGTAGGTTCGAGAAGCCCAACCTGCATGAGAACTTATTATCTGATCGTAATAAACAAAAAAAAAAAAGTGACGGTAGAATGTGGTCCCCATTAAACTGTTAAATAACTGCTTAGAAAGTAAAAGTGCTAGATTGAAAAAAATGGGGCTACAATTGACAAATTGAGCAAGAAAACATACAAGGCAAGAATAAGCAAAGAAATTTCGGAACCCATTTCAAGCAGTAGCTTAAAGAGACTACAGTTTTTGTGATTGATTACGTATAAGAAAATGCTTTCATTAACATAGCTCAACTACACAGTTCATTCACTATATTGATAGGTATCAACTAACTGGTACCACTCTAAGCTATTGTAGGTTGCATTTGTCATCAAATCAGCTACATTTCCATGATGCACCATACTCTTAAAGTTGCTTTTATATATTCAGCTCTTTGTATCCTCTAGGAATTGGCCTCTCATTTAATCAATGTGCTTCAGAGCATCATTATTGCTTTTAGCTATGATAAAATTAATCATCAGTTATCTTACATGTGCACTCCACGGGAAAATGATTGCATTATCATTCATCTAAAGTATGCTGAAATCTTAAGACAACAATAAGAGGAGTAGAACTGACAACAACATACCATACAAGCAGGCATTATATTATGCTTACACGAACCTACTAACACACACTATCATGTATCAACCAATTCCAAGGAAATGCTGGATGTGTATTAGGAATATTCTTTAGCATCGTGATAGGCATTGGACTAATATGGTGTATATTTTAAAACACACATGCACCCATTATCCTATGGGCTCAAAAAAAAAAAAATACAACCGTAGAAAAATAGGTCTTTATTAGGGGTCATATGGACATCAAGTGCCAAAGGCTTCTTAGGAAGATCTGAACCCTGGATATAGAACATATCAAACTTCATGTAATTGATCTATTACACATTTCATGTCCTCGTAATCGTATTACTAATCTCCAGTATAACCTCCATGCACAGAGAATGATGTTGAATTCCATTCATGGCTCCCGATAGAGACTTGGGATAACTTTTGTCCCTCCAATTTGATATGGCTAAACGGAGATGGAAGATCGCTATCAGTGCCATGATCATATACATGTAGGACGACAATGGGTAAGGATCAGCCTGAGGGCCCCCCACCAGTCCCAAAAGAGGCCAACATGACCCTTTCAAAATTAGGCAGGCGTACGGCTGAAATTTTAGGTTCGTTTAACTTTTGGGCCGGGGTTGGGCATTCCATAGGCCCAGCCCCAACCTTGGCCCCCTGAAAGGCCATTTTAGGCCTAAGCAGCAATCGATGTCAAGTCTTTAAGCCCTAATGGGGCATTTATCATCTGCGCCATTACATTCTCCCATGTATCCACTAATGTAAGCAAAATTAATTGGCTAATAGCACCTTAATCCTGCTTGTGCATAATCTACAAAATCCACATGAAGAGCTTGATAAATTTCTAGAATGTCTATCCCTCATCCCTGGAACTACCATGTAGTTGCAGCAGAAACTAGCCAAGTGCATGTTATGAGAAAATCAAGAATATATTTTTCAGCCATTCATCCGACTAAGAATATTTACCATTGACAATAAAGTCAAAAATCCCATCAATATAACCTATAAAACATGCAAACACTGTTAACAGTTTATTTGACCGAACCTCACGACGGTAAAGATTTTCGTGGTGTTTCATAAATCCCATTTACTGTTAAAAGGAAAAATATTTTAAATTGTATTCGATCAAGGTTTAAAATCTTAGAACCAGTAATAGTATTGTTTGATGGTTTATGGTATTATGCCAATATTAATAATGTTATTTTTATCTTAGCCCCCAAAATCTTATATTTTTAAATAAGACCCCCAAATGAGTTGAGACCCCCAAATGAGTTGAGCGGTTTGAAAGATTACACCTCCTAGTCAGATTAACCTTTAGTTAGTAGAATATTCTCTTAACATTTATTTTTTAATATTTAGACTGTTTTGCCCTTACAAAGTGGGCCCCACACAATAGTTACATCTTCTTCCTCCTCTCATCGCCTACAAAATACCCCATTCACCATTCCTTCCACCTGCTAACACCACTCATTCACTTCTAAATTCCTTCTCTTTCAACTCCTTTCTATCCTCCGATCTCTGCCCATCCGCACTCTTTCATTTTTCTCTCACTTCATTGATTTTTTCAGTGTTCTTGCCCTTATGAAGTGGGCCCCACCACAGTAGTTATATTTTCTTCTTCCTCTCTCATCCCCTACTAAATCCCCTCTTCACCATTTCTTCCACCTGTTAACTCCATCAATTCACTTCCTAATCCTTTCCCCTCAACTCTTTTCCTATCCTACCAATCTCAGTCCAACCCCACTCCTTCATTTTACCTCTCTCAACACAAGACCATGAACATTAGCAATAGCTCAATTTGAAATCTAGCTAATAACAAAACCACATACAGTCACATTCCTACAAAAAATTGAATGTTTATAATTTCCCTAAAAAATGAGTTCATTTATGGCCTTCAACACATGTCATAAGGCATACCAAACAATGACAAAATGTCTACATGTCTTTTGACCCATTTCCAACTTCTTTCTCACAAATTCACAAAAGTTAAGACTTACCAATCTCCTGATAATTTCCACAATTACAGCTACTGAAATTGCAACCAAAGCTGAACCATTGCCACCCCAATCATAGTACTCTATACCTAATGGCCGTCAGTATCTTCTTTGCCGCCACCTTGCTTGGACCATTGTTGTTTGCACTTGCTATGCCACTGCATGCATCAAATCTAGCATCATGACCCTGCCTCGCCAGACTCGTTCTCATTGAATTTACTGCTATGACTGTCATGATCCCTTATTCTTCATTGCTGATCTTGTCTGAAACTAGGATTGAAGGCTAAGAATGTTGATAGAAGAGAGAACGAAAACATAAAGAGAAAATAAAGAGAAGGGAGGGAGAGAGAGAGAGAGAGAGAGAGAGAGAGAGAGAGAGGAAATAAAGAGTAAAGAAAGAGAATTGAAAGAGAACTATTATTTTGTTCACAATAACCAAAGATGGGTATTTGGTAAAATCCAAGATGTTAGCATTTAATCCAGCCAGCATTGAGATTTGGGACAAAGCAGACTAAATGGGTGTAATTCAAACACCTTAATTGATTTGAGGGTCTAATTTAGAAATTTGATGAATTGGGGACCTAATACTAAAATTCGGTAATAAGAAAAATCCCATCAGATATACCAGTAAAAGTTAGCAATATTGATAATACTCGTACAATATTATTGGGCCTATATTGTATTAGACACCTCAAAATCCAATACGATATTCGCGATATATAGCAGATAATTAAAACCTTCGTTTCAACCCTCCCATTAGTGGATGAGACTCTGTAATGATTCGTTCGCTTACATATCAAGATTATGTGCTTCAATCTTAACATTAGACTGTGTAAACATGATCTTAAGGTAAAGAAACACTTCATTAGAACAGGAACATCTAGCCCATCATAAACACCTCAAAAAATTTATCCAACTCCAACAAGAAAAATTACTGATCACTGATGGTAAAACTGTAAAGAAAACATTACTCAACTAACCTTTTCCAACACCATCAAGCAAAAGTTCTGCACATCTGAGCGCAGGCTCATAGACATTCTCAGGAAACATTACATGCCCGTACCTTGCAGCAGAATAGCCCATCTCTCTTGCAAGCTCAATCTGAAACCACCTAACAGAGAAGCTATGGTGAACATAGAGATTAGGCAGGTACATTTTTCCCCTAAAATAATAGTAAAACACTATATCAACATTGATATGGAATACACGCAATGCAACTATAAGTCTATACTGAAAAAAATTGAAGCTGGCAGGAATCCATATTCCTTGAGATCTCTATACCAAATAGAGTTTAACTTTTTGAAGATGAATTCCTCATGTATATAGGGTCCTCTAATGATGGAGGAATACAACAACAACAACTAATGAACTAAGCCTTTCATCTATTTGGGGTAGGCTATATGAACCAAAAAAGAATCACGCCGGATCGATCACTTTGATACTCCTTCTCCATTCATTTCTATCAAGTAATATCTTCTCATTTAAACATCTATAGTCCATATCTTTTCGTATCACCTCCATCCATGTTTTTTTCAGTCTTCCCTTCGTTCTTTTAATGATGGAGCAATGATCAATTAAAAGGGCATGAAACTACTAATCGAGCCATAATTCTCTCCTTTTTTCTCATGTATATAGGTCATCGAGTTAATGAGTTAACCAGTCAAGTTAGATTTTTTTTTGGCATTATTGAAAAAACATCTAATATAACTGCTTACTGGGCAATATTTCAAGGCAAAATATTACCAAATACCTCACCTTCGAGCCGATTTGTAGTCAAATTTCGGTCCAAAATGAGAATAGGTACAGAAACATGCTTATATTGCTATCATGCGCTATATTGTATCGCTTAGAGGCAAAACTAAAATGCTGGCTAATATACCGGTATATCGATCCTATATCTAACATTGATATGATGAAATTAACTTGTATTGCTTTTCTTGTTATAAACGAAGTAATAGTATTCAAATTTCGTGGTGAAATAAATAAATTACTAAAATTATTAACATTGATAACTCTAGCTAAATTAATCAAATTAAAAATAAGCATAATGCATTAGTTTAGAAACAGTATTAGATGAGATTAAATTAACTTATCAGTGCTATTTTAACAATAAATTCCATAATATTATTAACATTGCTCAATGAAAATAAATAAATAAAAAAAATATGATGCATTTTTTATTTTATAATACTAATTAACTTTAATTATTGAGCAATGAAATTCTAATAATTATCCCTAACTAATTGCGATTGTTAAGTAAAGTAACTAATGATTAACAAACCATATTGTAACATCTTGAATTATTTAAGACGTGGTATTATTTATTATTTTTATGCTCGTAGACCAACTTAACACAAAATAATGTTATATTAAAATAATTTTTTTATTCTTTTAGTAATTTATTATTTTATAGTATTTACAAAAGAATCCAAGAAAGAATCTATACCCAAGAAAAGTCTAAGGGTTTTATCATGGACTTTTTTAGGGGACTTGGACTAGTTAAATATACATGTTTAGACAATTTTGATGGACTTTCAAGAACTTGTTCAAGTCCTAGCTAACAACCAATAACACAAAAAAGCAAAATTTAAGTTAGAGTCCAGGTTTAACTAATAACACTAAAAAGCAAAACCACAGTTAGAACCAAGCCCAAACCAGTAACACTAAAAAAACAAAGTCCAAGACTCCACATAAGGAGTCTGGATCCAAACGAAATTGTCTCGACTCTACTAAGGGCATGAAAATACATGAATTGGCAAACAATAAGACATGGGTCAATTCCAAGAAAGTTTATATAGTGCATGATAGAAGGCATGTATATATAACAGACTAGTAATATTTATGAGAAAAGGATATAAATACAAAGTATGTATACTTTAACATAATGATAGGATATGATAAAGCATCACATACTGTAACTCCTTATGGATCAAAAGTTACAATCCTCACAAAGTTACCTTACAAAACATCTAAAATAAAAAAATAATCACGGACCCACCTTGATGCCTGAAAACTTCATTACGCCTCTAATAATATATTATACTATACCATACTATACATATATTATACTATATTATATGATATTATGCTACACCTGCATTATACTATATAGACTTTTCTACATTATATACTATACCTATGTTACTGTATTTGTGGACACAACAAACCCAAAAATTATGAAAAGAGAGAAAGAGAGAAAAATCAAACCGAACCGAGGATTCAAACTGGGGATTCGAGATCAAGCCGAGGCAAGTAACATTACTATTTGTTCATTTCGTTATTTTATTTATTTTATTTATTTTCGTTTGTTTCTTTATTTAATTTACATTTGTATACGTAACTTATTTTTTTTTAAAAATGCTCTGGACTATTGATTGATATTGATAACTGAGCCAGATTCGTGGGTCAATTTTGATATATATAAATATTATTACGTTTGCTTATTTTTAGTTTAAAAAAAAAGAAAGAAAGAAAAAAATAAATAAATATCAGTAATGCCCTGTAACGTTCATATTCATATTCATGCATTGATAAATTCATATTCATGCATGCAAAAATAATTTTGCATGGCAACTAATGGGATTTCGTTGGATGAAGAGAGAAGAATTGAAAGTGGACTGGGCCGAGAGAAATTAAAGTAAAGAAAAAGCAAAAAGAAAGGAATTGGGCCTGGCCCAGCCCAGAAGAAAAACAAAAAAGGGAAAAGAAAAAGAAAAGAGAAAAAAAAAAAGTAACAGGCCTGGCCCAGTCCAGGAGAAAATAAAGGAAAAAAAAAAAAGAGATGGGCTTGGATTTAACTTGGGCCAAAGAAAAAATATATATATATATATATATATATAGAAAAAAAAATATAATAACACTGGGCCAAGAGAAGAGGTACTCATTTTAATTTAATTAAATCCTTGGACTTGCAACTTCACTGGACCTCATAATTAAATCACTGTTGTCCTGGGCTCATTTAATCACTATTGTCACAGCACACCGCAATTAATCACCACATCCCATATTTAATCTTTGGGCTTGAAACATTTTGCATAGGCACCACTCATTTTAATTTAATTTTACATATGCAAAAATAATATGGTTTGCATGCAAAGTAATTTACATATAACAGAGAGAGGAGTAAAAGAAAATAAAAATGAAAATAAAATAAAATAAAATAAAAAAATAAGTGGGAATTTAATGAGATTGGGCTTGGGCTTAGTTTGGATTCATTAGAAACAATTGATAGATAGAAATTATTAATACATGATGCACTTGATTCCTAAATTGGGTTATTAATTGGTATTAAGAATTGAACCAATTGTGCACTAATATATCATGTGTTAATTTATAATTTTACAAGTCCTGTGCTTTAATATTACATGTCATGTGTTTCGATATTACAAGTCATGTGCTTTGATATTACAAGTCATGTGTTTTACATGTCATGTGCTTTAATATTACCAGTCATGTGTTTTAATATTACAGATCATATGTTATGATACTACATGTCATGTACAGTCCTGAAAATGCAAGCATGTTATCATGAATTGAAAAACAATTAAAGAAAGGGTTATAAAATTTCATGTGCATAATTCATTATGAACACGAGGATGGGAGAAACTATATGATGGATAAGAGCCTTACCGTATAAGGATTGATTGTCTTGTTAGGGCCAGGATTCTTTTACTGCAGCGGCCTGGGTGATTACTGGATCACCAATTGATATCTAACCAGAGTGATAAGTCCGTCACTGTAATACAGTACGGAACGTGATTGAGTGCCTAGCGGCATGTCATGGTTCAGCGCCATGAATATTGGGGCCGGGTCCAGGATATGCACGGGCACTTATACGACAATAGAGAATAGCGCTATTTTATCCATTAATACAGTTTCTATAATTAAATTGGACGATGACTGAGACCAATAGAAAATATGATTAAATAGATAGAACAGTTATTATCATGTTTATTTAGTTATTGTAATGTTTATTCAGATATGGTCATGTTTATTTAATTATTGTCATGTTTAGTTATTTATTTATTCATGCTTGCCTTCATGTTAATTTATATGTTGTCATCATGCTAATTTATATGTTGCCTTTATATTAATGCACACAAAGAATACTGACATAAACATACTCATGCACTTTGATATTCATGTACTATGATAGTACACAATTCCTATTTTAAATGTGTTACTTGCTGGGTTTAATCCCCTGAATTTTCGAACCTAGGTTTAGAGGACCAAGAAGAAGAACCCGCCCCGACTGAGGATCCGTACTTCATCGATCAGACCGAGCAATATTAAGTAGTGAAGTACTTTCCGAAGAATCTCTTATATATTGTTCGTATTTCCTTTGTCTGGACACTGCTTTCCTCCCTTGCTTCTTTTGTATTCATATTTAAAGCAGTGTGCCGTGTTATGTAATGAACTCTTTGTATAAATAAAATCATTTCAAGTTTCAGACATGTTATTTATTTATCTGATTGTGACAGTAGTGACGGTTATTCCAAGATCCTGTGACTGTTGGGTTGTCTAGTGCAAGTAATAAGTAACGTCCTCCGTTTTGGGAAGCAGCTGAAAAACGGGGGCGTTACAGGGATATATATATATATATATATATATATAT
Source organism: Dracaena cambodiana (assembly GCA_036321105.1). Lineage (NCBI taxonomy): Eukaryota > Viridiplantae > Streptophyta > Magnoliopsida > Asparagales > Asparagaceae > Dracaena > Dracaena cambodiana. The sequence goes on from JAYEPQ010000008.1 coordinate 738,214, forward strand.
ATATATATATATATATATATATATATATATATATATATATATATAACTCATACTAAGAATAACATTAGAGAATCAAATTTTGACCATTCATGATTCGGAGGTGATCACCCCAGAGGCTGAGAGCCTGCTATTGGAGTAATATTGAGGAAGAAAGTGACTAACTGTTTGGGAATGCACAAAAATAATGCTTGACGCTCCAATTAATTTAATTAAAAGCTTAATCTAAAGCTTCGTGACCTGCCATTGCAGGTTATTTATCATGCAATAGCAGGTCATGAACCTATATACCCATCAGCTTTCTGGTTGATAAAGGAAAGAGAAGGAAAAGAGCCTGAAGAGGCAGATATGATGAGAAGATAAAAGGGGGGAAGTCTTGCAAGATCAAAAAGAGGGGGAAAAACAAGCTTCAGTGATGATTCCTCCTTTTCTATAGAAAATAATTTAGGAATCCAAGTAAGCTTCCTCATCCAATGCCTGCTGGCGCTGCTTCGTTTTCTTTTTCATGATAACAGGCTGTAAACATTTCCTTCTGCTGGGTTTTTTCCTAACCCAGATTTTCTTTCTCTGTGTTGGGTTTTTTTTCTCTGCATGTTGCAAGTAAATTGCAATATGATCCAATCGACAAAAATAACTTTTTGTGCCCAACCTCGTATCCAACTGTGCGGACACGTCTGCCGTGTCAATGCAGGAATTTTTGGAGATTACTGTGACCCCCCACTCATCATATTATACTATATACCAATATTGAAAATACTATGTTCGTAACCCATTATATTGTATTATAATACCTAACGCAAACCTAGCACCATCTAATAATTGAAAATAACTCAATACACTATAACAGTGCATTTTTTACGGTATTTTACTTTATTTTGTATTATGTTACGTTATATTACGCTCCGCGACAATTATTTGCTATTATTTTTTCAGTGATTACAAAGTATTATTGATTATTTGATTTATTCTTTAGTTAATTATTGCAATTTATTTACTTGATTCCCTATTGTTAGTTTGTATGATTGCTTGTATAATTGTCAACTTGCTAATTTACGATTACTTGGTTGTTGGTTTTAATTTCTTTCCAGTTATTAGAATTACTTAGTTTTTGATTCTATTTAACTCTCAGTTTAACAATAACACATGAGATGAATTGAGTATTATAAAATATAAATTATGAAACTGGTGATGACTGAAACTGAAATAAATAAATTTGAAACCTTATTTCGTATTTGGAATGACTAAAATTATGGTTACGAGCTTAATATAATCTATGACGATAAATTTGAAAATTATTTTGAAACTTATATGAAATTTAGAATAGTTTCCATGTGTTATAGAATGTTTTTATATTCTACTATTAGAATTTTTTTAAAAATGTAATTGACAAAAAATATAATATATAGTTTTGTATTTATTTTCTTGAATAAATAGAAAATTGCATGACCTATGTTATGCGTTACATTATATGCTAATGTAATCTAACAGAGCCAAAGAGTTACATAACCAGTATCGCTATTTTAAGCATTGTCATATACCATTGTTTAAAAAATGCGTTTTTAAGGCATGCCCCTTGAAGGTAAGATGCCTCAAAGCGCAATAGAAAAGTGATAAAAATTAAAAAAAAAAAAACATCAGCATCAAAAGTTAGGCACGTGAAAGTGCACGTTCTATGCATTATTTTGGCCACGGTTAGATATGTCTGTCACTTAACATGGGAAAAGTTACCAAAAAAGGGTGCTGGATTAAAAGAAAAATACGAAAATGCATAAATAAATACCTACTTTCCTAGTGCCTTGCATTGTATGATGATATTAACGAATGTTATGAATCAATTTGATACTCTGTCTCTTCAATCAATAGCGGTTTCCAATTAACAGGCATCGCCTTCAATAGGAAATCTATTCCTCTAATGCTTCATTACAAAATTGATCTTGATTTTCATTCATTAGCTTCATTTCATTTTCTTTTTTTATTTTACATCTTTTAGATATAATATTTTCTCTGTCATCAATAATTGGTGCACTTCTTTTGCCTATCTTTTCTTGTTTCCTCCAGCCAATTCCATCTTTTTCTCCCTCTCTTTCTTTGATCTCGATTATGTTTTTGTGTTGGAGCTATATAGCATGGGCACTTATAAAATTAGCCATTACCATACCAAATACGTACATGGCATGCATCCGAAACCGATACTTCTTAAGCACTTCTAAGACATGTGTCGACACTTTCTAAATGTGTGTTCAATTTTACAATATATTTTTAAATTAGGCACTTCACGCATACTTTTTTGATGTGTCACTTTTTTATTTTCTTCGTAAGTTTGAGTTATATGTTTAGTTTTATTTATATATCAAAGATATTTAATATGGTGGGATAACCTTAATACTCGTGGATCCAATAAATAATGATGATTTCATATAGCGCATGCATTTAATGATTAGTATTAGATGTCACATTGTCACTTCTTTTTTTGCACATACATGGCCAAATACTTCTTACCTGCATTTTCCAATTTGACATACTTGTACATGTACTCGCTGTGTTGTGCTTCCTAGGTTGGCAACAAAGATCTCACCCAATTCGAGTGATCTAGAGGGTTTTTGGTTTTCATCTTCCAACTTTGTTTTTTTAATTAACAGTGGTCCAGTTAGCGATTAATATTTAGCCCAGATGTAATTTTTGGGGCCTTATATTGGCCGGGGGGGAATTAAAAAATGTGCAAGTGAGTCAGATTCGTCCGCAAGCAGCATGGAGGCATGGAGGCCTGTGCAGGCGATGTTGGGCCTCCTCTAGAAGTTATCACAGTGGAGAGATACCATGACAATGTGAGAGGCCTGCAAAAAAGGGAATTGGGGTGGCCTGCATGGTGGGGAATTAAGTGACCACGACAACGAGAGACCTGCAAAAAGAGGAACTGGGGAGGTACAACGACAACAAAAGAGTTGCAAAAAGGGGAATCGAGTGGCCTACATGGAGGGGAATTGAGTGACCGATGGCCTGATTCTGCAATGTGGCCACCCTATCCGCCTTTCGAAAAATTGTTTAATAATTATTTTTGTGAAGTAAAAAACCATGCATAACATATTGTATATCATCTACTGAAGTTTAAAATTATAAAAAGAAAAAAGAATCTATGAGTCTTACTTGATTACTTCTCATGCCTCAAGGCTTAGGCTTCACCCCATCCGGAGCCATAATGCTTCGCCTCGTGATTTCGATTTTTTTTTTCACATAGCTATATACTTGTTATATACTAGACATTATATTGTATTATATTGTTTATTTACCATATGAAATCACAAAGACCATCGCTTTGACAAGTATGACCTCTCATAACTCATTACCAAAAGAAGTTATGATATCACAAAGCACACCATGCAAAACAATCCAAACGAATGATGCTAGCGGGATTGCTTTCATTCCAAACCATCTCGATGGTCAGAAAATCAGTCATGACTCCTTTACAACTATGTATACTATATGCTATACATTATACAATATTATCCATAATACCATATAATATAAGAAGAAGATAATTTCACTCGAAGGATTAAGCATCCTTTATGTGCATTTATTCCCATATACTAGGCAGGAATGTACTCATTTCACCAGTACTCAAAATGCATCTCCTTCGCCGGCTCCCCAACATCTCAAGTGATTAAGCAACTAATAGTATGCATACTGTTTATCGTACTATACTATACAGGGTCTCTATATTAATAGTATGCATATTGTTTATCGTATTATACTATATACTACATTTTATATAGTATCACATGTTCTCAAAATCTCATTATGACAAGTAGTGCCACATAAATCTTCAAGCATAAAATGTTATAGCCTCCTCACAAAGTATATCTTGCAAAATACCCCAAATCAATGATCTTGGGAGGAATTTTGATTATGACAGTCCAGAAGGTCACTCAATAGAGCACTGCACATCCTGCAATGCTATATTGTACAATATGTTACTATATTATAAATATACTATGCTATATGAGATACTATCATATATATTATACCTTATACTACACTGTACTATTGTCCTGTATATTGTATGTTGTATTCAATATTATACTACACAGTATATACTGCACTTTATGCTATACTTTAATATACATTATATTTATAGCATATATTTGTTATATTTATATTATTGGAAAAACTTTAGGAATGACCTGAACCTTGCGTGATCCATTGGGAGTGTATGTTTGTATGTGAAGAAAAGAAAGCTCATCCAATAAGAAATATAATAGATATGTTAATTGGTCATGCGACAATAAGCCTAATGAACTTAAGCCTCCAGTCTTGTAACTGTAGAAGTAATGATGAAGCAGAGCAATTTTCTTGATACCAGTTGGCTCATTTGCTAAATGTTATAAGATGAAGAAGTACGCAATTTCCATTTCATAACTAGTTTACTGCCAAACAGCAGTTTAGGTTGGATGTTGGAAGAAGTAGTGCAATTATTTTTGTGTTAAATTAAAGACAGAAAGATAACATATGTGCCCTATCTCTATCTTTTTGCCCCTTGTTGTTCAACTTAATGAACATGGATTGGCTGCAAACCCAGAAAATATATCTGATAACTCCAGTAATTTTAAATTAAATCTAATGATTAACAACCAATTATTAATCACTAAATTATAAAAATGGAAGAAATTATAAACGTTGTTTGATTAAAGAACTGACCTGTAAAGTAGCATCAGGCCCTTGAGTCCACCAACTAGCACAAGCATCAAATTGTGGAACAATCATTTCCCGGTTGGCGCAAACCTAAAAGATAGACAGAAGCATAATAGAATTTACTAACCATCAGATACCATTATGCTGAACATAAATGAGCAAATTACATTTTTTATAAACAAAATTGTGACGAAGAGATGTTATAAATGATCTCATGAAACCAAAAGTTGCTTGAGAAAATCAAATTGTACAACCACTGAATAAAATCTACAGAACAGCCATTGTATATATTTATAAGTTTCTTAAATGAATAATAAGTTCTGGATAATTCAATCAATACGTACAAACCTTATGTACAGAGAAATTCTCGCCGCAACGCGAATCTATCACTGTAACACTCTGTTCAGGAACAAGATTGTGCTGTGTAAACGGCCACCAGAAAATGCTCCCTGCTTTTCTTGGCATCTCGTGTAACCTTTGGATCTTTTTTGAATAAGCAGAAGAAATAATCTCCTGAAGTAAATTAAATAAGTTGCTAGATTCACAAAACCAGTCAACCAAGTCATTTGAGGGATCTTCAGGTATAGGTGGTAGTGTAAGGACATCCACTCTACAAGAAAAATCATGTAATCAGATCTGGATTAATTATAAAATTTTCTTATGGGTCCAGCATAACACATACATCAAGTAGAATTAATTGGAGATAGTTGCATCAATAGAATCTTTGATAGTAAGGAATATCAAAGCATTAGAAATGAGCAAGTAACCAAGTGAGAAATAGTTACAATAGTGACTAATTGCAACTTTTCAGAAAAATGACTAACAACATTAATAGAAGAGATTAACAAAAATCTTCAATAGCAAGAAAATCAGGACATCCAAAATAAGCATAGCATAAAACTGATCAAATGACTGAGGGCTCAATCAAGGGGAAAAGGACCTATAAGCCCTAGAGTTACGCCAACCGTTTCACATTGGACCCCACCACATTTATGATGAATAAGATTTTCTCCTACATAACTCCTTTATGTATCCAAGTTACAGCAACAATGCAACATATTGACCAAGGTAAGTTATCTTCTGAAGGAATCAGTCAGCTGTTTCATACATAAAAACAAGAAATATAATTCTAAAAGGTATAAACAAAATCGCATTAGAAGACAGAATGCCTACTATAACGCCCCACTTTCCGTAGTGTGGAAAGCTGAAACGTTCGGCGTCGAATGATAACTCGACAAGCCTCAAAACAAAACATTACAGTTGCAACGTAATTTAATATGAATAACACACAGAAATAAATGATAATTTTTTTTTAAAATCAAAGTGATAACAAACTTCCTCTAAATAAAATCAACAAAATGTCACTACAAATAAATTATTTCTGAATGAAAAAACTGTCTCACATAAACTAAGTGAAATGTCATATGCACTTATTACAGTTTCTTAAAATGAAAATAATTAACTAAAAATTTCATCACTCCTGTAGATCTGCCTGTTTCTTAAAATATGCCACATCTTATTTTGTTTCTGAAGGATTTACTTCTTGATAAATGTCTGCATCTGATCATGCATAACCAGGATCGTCAGTAAAGCGATCTAATATTAAATAGTAAAACACAAAAAAAATAACAATAACTCAATATCATGGACAATCATGCAAATAAAATGTAGAAGTTATTATTATTATTATTATTTTTAGTTGATGTCTTTTAATTATGCTATTTGAAAATTCAGGTAAATATGAATATAGCTGGTCTGAATGCATCCCCGTCTACACCCGGGAAAACGAAACAGTAATTTTAATTGGAGCCTATCCCGATCCTCCCAAAATGGAAAACAGTGGCACAGTAATGATCGGAACCTATCCCGATCCTCCCAAAATGGAAAACAGTGGCACAGTTACGTCCAGCCATTTAATTCATATGAACCTTAATTTTTCCCATATCCCAGTGTATGACGATTTCAGTGTAAGTTATTCAGTTTAATTTAATGGATTGGTGATCATCATTAAATTTCAATATTCTGTGGCAATAATAGTAACAATAAAGAATAATATATACAATGCAATAATTAATGATCTATCACCAATCTTATAATTTTCGTTGTTCTTTCAGATTTTATTACCAATATTCATTTTCCTCTTTCTTTTGTTAGGGCATCAAACATTCAATTTAGAAGTAGGATACTATGAAAATAAAAATAAAAAAATTCTAAAACCATTCGTATTTATTTTCAAATGTAGAATTTGTTCAAATGCTTGTGAATGGAAGCAACGGCTGCTTACTAAGAATATGGCCTAGCAAATTTTACTGCAAAGATTTTACTGCAATTTTGTTGCATTTTGTTGCAGCAAAATTTCAGCAAAACTCACAGGAAATACCAATACACTTCCATGTTCATTTCCTCTTTAGAGACAATCTATGTTGCTGGGAACTTGCCAGGTTGGGAGAAGCTACAAGATTAAAGCATGCAAACAAACATAACAACATGATCACTGTATCCAACGAATAGTTAATAGCACAAGTGATGGGAGTTCAGAGAGAGTGATAAAGGAGTTCTTGTGAAGGTCAGAGGGGAGGAGATGCACACCATATAATATATAGTAAAGTGATTTACAACATAGGGAAAATGGTGCTCACTAGTAAAATATGTGCGCATTTAAAATTTTTCCAAAGTTGTTTTTGTCATTGCAACCCAAGAGAGAAAGGAGAAAGAGAAGCAGCAGCAGAAGTAGAAAAAGAAACAGAGTTCCTAAATGCACACCTAGTACTATATAGTAGAGTGATTTACAGCATAGGGGAAATGGTGCTCACATGTAAAATATGTGCATAGGGGAAATGGTGCTCACTTGTAAAATATGTGCGCATTTAGAATTTCCCAAAGTTATCCTACAAAGTTGCAGGTAGTTCTAAATGCGCACCACATACTATATAGTAAAGTGGTTTACAACAAGGGAAATGGTGCTCACTAGTAAAATATGTGCGCATTTAGAATTTTCCAAAGTTATCCTCGATCACTATAGGAATCAAAAAGAGAACGAGAGGAAGAAGAAATCAACCACACAAGAAAAAAGAAAAGAAAAGAGGAGGATTCTTCAATCCGACGAGGCAGTGGCAGAGATCGATAGAGCCGAGATCGTCGACGGCCACCGGTGCTGGTCTCGGCTAGATCGCCTCGCCGACCCTAATCCAAAGATTCGACCGACGAGGGCAGCAGCAGAGATCGATGGAGTCGAGATCGTCGACGGCCACTGGCGTTGGCCTCGGCCGGTTCACCTCACCGACCCTAACCCAAAGCTTCGATCGACGAGGGCAGCAGCAGAAATCGATAGAGCCGAGATCGTCGACAGCCACTGGCGAGACCAGATCGCCTCGCCAATATCAATGATCATGGGAATGGCCAGGAGAAAAATAATTTTAGGCTGTATCATGGAAATGACATTCCCATGGGAAAAATAATTTTGGGCATAGCCTAAAATTTGGAGACAAATTAGGCATGCAAGATAATTTACCAATCAATAAGGCAATGATTCCGAGCCCAGATGATCTAAGTGGCTGTAGGAGCTCAGCTGGTTGCTACATCACTAAATCAAGGATCTGAGACATGACCGCCATTGCAAAAGCCAAAGGTTACTACTTTTTAGCAAAAATACTTGAAAACAGAAGAAACAGAACTTAGCATCTCAATCTTCTTCTTCTCTCCCTCTTGGCAGGAGATCAACTCCTAAAGTGTTTTTGAATTTTGCTTAGCAAACATTAGCTTGCATAAGTTGCATTTGAAATTTGAATAACTATATCATATTGGGTTTCTGATAATCAAATCTCTAGCTATCTCAGAGTTACCATTAGTATTATGTTTTGATTTTTGTTCTAATACTTACTAATTTTGAACGGGTCCCAGTCTCATGCACACAAAAGCTGAAAGGCAATACACATACTAATACATAAAAGTGCATGAAAAACCCATTTCTTTTCGAAACCTCTATTACTCTAGGATTTCCATGTCCTGGAATTGCTTTACTAGAGTCCAAAATACTGGTATTCTTATTCTAAGGGCTTTCATGTTGCAAGGGATGGGATTCAGTTATGGGAGGTTTGACGTTCAAGACTGGCTTGTGCATTTGTTAAGAAAATTAGAGGCTTCCAATCTTTAGGATGGGCATCTAAGTTGACATACATCAATTTTTTTTTATCTTATAACTATAGATCCGAAAAGAGATTAATAGCTACGGATCCCAATATGGCTCCTCTGTCATAATATATTCAAAATTCGAGAAACCTAAGTTTTCCCTGTTTGCTACTGTTTACGCAATAAAATAGAGAATAATATCAAAATCATATAGTAAGCCAACTTAGTATTATTGAGTAACACAGTGGTGGTAACTGTAAAGCATCTTTTTAGGTATCATGTTTGCATTTCGTGTTATACAAAAAAAGCACTATATTAAAAACTGAAACCATTAATAATACACCATAAATTTTATGAGAGTATCTACCTATAAATCTATATTTTGATTAATTCAAATATAAAGCATAGATATAATAGCATGTTTATGTGAGTTAAAAAAACTCACCTTAGCCAAATCTCTTCTTTCCTCCTGTTTCTTTCCTTGCTTCCTTTCTCTTTCTTTCCTGTACGTTCTTGAAGTTTTCTGCGCTCCAGAGAAGAGAAAGGGATTTTATTTTATTCTTATTTAATTTTTAGGACGTTGGAAGGTTGAGATATAATCTTGTTGGTTGAAAATTTAAATAACAAATTTTTGAATAAGGGTAATCTATGAATTTGTTTTGATCTCAACCACTTCTAGATCCTCATCATAATAGAAAAACAAACCCCCCCTTTATTTATTTATTTATTTATTGATTTTCCAGATTTTAATTTATTTTATTTTAATTTATTTTATTATTATTTTTTTAGAAGTGAATTAAATGCAATAATAGAAAAGTGGTCGTTACACCTACCATCATGATTCCTTTTTGAAATCAGAGAAGATGAAAAAGATGAAAAAGTGATAGGACTACCATAAGCAAAATGTTGTACCATGTTGAAGATAGATACATTTAACTGCAGGTAGCACATAAGTTTCGGTAACACAATACTTCATGACAAATACCATTCCTCACATTACATCTACTCCTTCAATTAACTAACCTGAAGAACAAAGAGAAGTACTTAAGGAGAATGATGTCTGATATTTAAACTAGACACATACTAAACTGCAACTAGCACTTTCTGACGATTTTATTGGGAAAAAAGGATAAGCAAGAAGGATATACAGCAAACATGAAACTTCAAGAGAAACAAGACAACCAATGCTTCCTAATACAGCAAGATCTTTCCCTTCACAGAAATACCAACTATTCATGGTAAGATTTAAACGAAAGAGAAGAGCTGAAAGAATAGCTTCCAAAAGCAACCTGTGCAGAGCAACAGAGATAAAAGAAAGGGGGAACAAGGTTAAACAGAATTATATAGGGGCATTACAACCATGAGAAGAGATCAGGGGACCATAAAATAACTCGTTATACATAACCTGATAACTATTCTCTATCTATGCTAATTTGGTTGTGTTGCTTACGGCATGTTACTTAGATTGGCATTGGATGAATCACAGGGGATCTGGATGCGTCCTTGCCATGAGATATTGTTACTGCCAAGGAGCAAAGAATACAGAAGAATAAAAAGAAACATGCCACAAGGAGAACAGAAAAGATGAGTGAGACTAAAAGACAGTGGACTCCTCCAGATGATGGCCCAAGATTTCTCACACAGTGATGGTTCGCAAATTAAGTAATAGTAGGTTGTGAGGCAATCCGGGTGCTGATATAACATTAAAAAGAGCAATAACCTTAAACCCTCAAGCGATATTTGTACAAACAATGATTACATGAAACAAGGAACAAGTACAAGAGAAAGAAAAATATAAGAATTGAGTTCGAGGGTAGAAACCTAGTATCATCGCTCTTCCTTAAGTACGAGATCAGCGGAACCGCATTTGACAAACCATGATCCACTAAAACAATGGCTATAACATCATAGCCTCTAAGCTTTAAGCTCTCATAAGCAGAAATAGTTGCAGAGATGCCCCCCAAACGGCCGTCTCCAACAAGAATAACAGGTAACCTGAAAGGCCTGGCAAGGAAACATGCAAAAGGTGTATTTACAGAGTGTCAATAACTATGAACTTATTTAGAGCTTCAAGATCAAGATATAAAAGCATAACTCCAAAGGAACACTGCAACATCGGCAAACTAAAAAGGAATATGGATGCATGAATAACAAGAACGATGATTTTGATTGCAGAATATTGCAGTCAATTTACATATAACATCAGAAAACTTGTATTGAACTTCTTACTGGTCCAGTTAATATAATAAATATCAAATGATTAACATTGGTAATAACCAAAAAACAATAGCAGAGTGTATATGCTATAATTAGATGCTATATGTATGGAAAAAAAAAATTAAGATCCTTAATTAAAATAAAGAATTTACCAACGTTGAAAATAACACATTATGAAACCCATTATATTGCGTTACGGAACCTAACGGAACCCCAGCGCTACGCAACAATTGAAAATAACTCAATGCACCATAACAATATGTTTTTTATATTATTTTACGTTATATTACATAAAGTTACGTTAAATTATGCTATGTTACGTTATTTATAATTATTTATTTTTAGTAATTTCTATATCGTTGTTGATTATTATTTTGATTATTAGTGAATTACTGAATTTTTTTTTTACTTGATTAGTTATTGGTTTGTTTGATTACTTGCGGAATTGCTAATTTATTACTTTGCGATAATTTCCTTGTAATTTCTCTCCGGTTGCTGAATATCTTACTTATTGATTCTATTGAATTTTTAATAGAACTAAAATCAGCAATTATAAATAAGATATATTAAACATTACAAAATATAAATTACAACAATGATAGAAACTGGAATTGAAATAAAACATTGGAATCATGTTTTCTTATTTAAATGATGACTGGAATCACAGTTGCAGACTTAATATAATTTATGAAAATAAATGTGAAAATTATTGTAAAACTTAATATAAAATTAGAATAAATTATGTATTACAAAATGATTTTATATTTATTTTTAGAAAATTTAAATTTATTTTTCAATTTATAAAAAATATTTTATATAATTTTATTTTTATTTTTATTAAATAAATATGAAAATGCATAAACTTCATTATACGTTACGTTATATACAACATAACCTAACAGAGGTAAAATACCGTTATCATTATTTTAAACATTGGAATTTACTAAGTAGTTTCTTCTCTGCATGATGCAAGAATACACCCTTCCGAAAAAACACTGTTTTCCTATGCAGTGAGATGACGCAAGATATTTTAGGTAGAGAACTAGATGTCATTAACCAAGATGTTTCATTACCCATACTATTTGGGAATTAGCAATACCTTCTATTCATAAATCATGTCAGTAATGCACAAGTCTCTACTCCATAATGTTCCCCCTCAACAATCAAACTAGTGTTGCTAGATTTGTGGTAAGCTTTGGTTCGTGGTACAGGTAATATGGTATGCTACTTTGAGTGGTCCGTAGGGGGTAGGCTTAACCTGATAGGAATTTGTGGCCATGATATACCCTTGAGAACATTTTTAAGGTTGTTTCAATAAGTATGCATGTATCATTCATGTGCATGTGGATACGAAAAGGGTAAATACCAAAATTAAATATTAAAAAATTATTGAATTAATTGGTCGTTAGTTCTCCTATTTTATTTTTTGGGTGACTAGTTTTGGTATGCAAGAACTAGATAGTAAAATGAGAGGACTGGAGTGAATTAGGTAACACTAATTCAAACCATGTTCATATCTATGCTTTGATATGTCCAAGTTATTAAGAACTGAATAGTTTAAAACTAAGTATATCCACCAAACAAAGATTGTGATACGAGAGGGCTAGAGCAAATTAGATAACACTAATCAAACCATGCCTCATATATCTTCTTTGGGATTCTTTGGGATGTTGCAGTTACTAAGAACTGAATAGTTTAAAGTAAGTATATCCAACAAAAAATGAAAAGCATTTATGTGATAGACATAGTTAAGAATGATTTATGTTGCTTTAATCTTAAGTAACACCTTTCACGCATTACACATCACTTGATGGATTAGGATGGGTATAGTGAAAGCTTAACATTTGCTACCAACAACATCAAATAAACCGACATGGTTGTACAAGCTCCAATTCACCTTTGATGTGCATAACTGCACAAGCAATCGAAAAGGTAGTTAGTAGGATGAGTTATATTTCTATTGAGAGGAAAACACTGTTAGCTATTTCCTTTCTATTTCTCTTGAAATTGAGATGATAGCAAAAGTAGATTTTAAACTCCGCCAGTATTATGCTTAAAGATTTATCTTTCACTACCTGTCCCAAGCCAGGATAAAAGAGGAGAGTTGCGGTAGGCCGGTGACAGCCAGCGTAAAATATTGACACATATTATCCATATGGATTAGTTATTGTTGTTGTTGTTGTAGCAAAAGTAGAGTTTAATTCTACGAAATACATTCTCCATATGGGTACTTAGTAAGACGCAAAATATTCTTGATAAAAATAACCATAGTTCTACACATTTGTAAATAATTTAACTCTTCATGATGATATTTGCAACTTTCAATTAACTCTGTTTAACACTTCACAATAATATTTGCATCATACGATCATCTAAAAGCAAAAGGGAGAATGCATGATCAACTCTAAGACACCTTTGGAGCCCCCACAAGACGGTAAAAATAACTTCAATAATAAAATGGCATCCTCATTTAGCTCACAACAGCTAATTTAAACTACTACCTTATTTCACCTTTTATTTGCTGATGTCGAATTAATCCAAACATGTTTGGCAAGAGGAGTTAAGGTGGTGTACACCCCAGCTCTTAACCAACTCTTTCCAAAGAGGCAAAAAGGAGGGAAACACTTAAATGTGATAATGAATTGGGGAATTACCAAATTAGGAGAAATATTGGGAATTTTTTTAAAATTATTGATTTTTCCCTTGCTTTTGATCCCAAAACCTACTCTTATCCAAACTCGAGGGTTGGGGTTAGAGTTGAAAAGAAAAAAAAAATTGACACGAACAGCCAACTTTATTTAAACCTCTCCAACTGGCAGAGGCAAAATCTTGATTCAGATAAGGCAAAAAATATATATATTTACAACATATACCTATAAAGCACAGTTTTGGGTACAAATATGTTAAATTTGTAAAATGTAGGGCATGGTAATATGACTCTCTCTCTCTCTAACATCCAATATTTCAATCACAAAATGCATGGTTTGGAAGAGATCAACATTGTTTATTATATCCACGAATATCAAGGTTGTCTCCCATTATATTAAATATTTTTGATATATAAACAAAACCAACATATAACTCAAACTTAAAGAGCAAAAAAAAAGTGGCATGTGCCTGAAAAGTATATAAGAAGTTCCTTAATTTAAAAATATGCTATAAATTGAAGGCACATTTAAAACGAGTTCAACACACGTCTACGAAGTGCTCAAGAATTGTCAGTGTCAAATACATGTCATGTTAGTGTCAGGTTCGACTCTAACTAATCTTAGAAGTACCCATGGTATATAATTGTATTTTACAATTACAATATTAAATTATATTAAAGAACAATTGTACAAGTTTCCTCACTTTTGCATGACAAACATTAGTAGTGTTACGTAATTAGAATAATTAGAACTTCTCAAGTTAGGGTAGGACATCTTGTCACTCATTTTTCCCCAAACAAATTAAAAACTTGTTAAATTATCCTTTAAATATGGCTCAAGATATAATCATAATTCAACGTTCTATTCATATAAAGAAAGAAAGGTTAAAAGAAAGAAAATGCAGTCAATTTGTATGTATGCTTAGTTTCAAATTAACAATGTTTATTTTCTAAAATCAAACTAGTTAAATGTGCAAGATTAATGCACATGAACAAAAAACAAAATAGACCTTGTACAATCTTAGTTTCACAGAATTCACAGAAATCCAATTTTGTAGAATCCCTTCATAACAATGATATATATGCTCCAAAGTGTTTATCTAAATGTCATATGCATATAATTTTTTATCCAATTAAAAGAATGGAATTTTCATGTATGTATGCATAAAGTTGAGAAAGGATTTCAATTTGACACATTGGTCAACAAACTGAAAAAAATAAAGTTTAATTACAAATGAAAGTTTAATTACAATACATAGCTTTTTAATGATGTTTAAAATTATAGTATCGTTTTTATGATTTAAATTAGTTTGTGCACTAAAATGATATCTTTTAGATAATATAGGAGAGATAATTAAAATAATTTATTTTATAAATACTTGAAAGGTATATTTCTCGAGATGTTTATGAACGTATATCATATTTTTCTAATCAAGTTAATTTATTTGAAAAGGCATGTATGATATATGAGTTTTATGATTTATTTACAATTACATCAGTTTTTATGGGTTAGCCCCCATATATCATATATTAGAAAATATGCCCCAAATTTTTAATATTTAGAAATATGTCCCTCAAAACATATAAGTGACACTCAAGATAATCCTTATCTACGTTGCATGTATTCACACCCAGGTACTACATACCTGAATTCGATACTTATCGATTATTGGATTTGGGTATGCTCGAATTCAAGCATGCCTTGTCTCGAGTATGACCACCTTAAATCGGATGTGAATCCGAGTTTAAAACAAGTCTCCCGCTCAAATCTGATTCAGCAAGTAGGTCTAAATCTGGATCCAAATCTAATAATTTGAGCAAAATCTAACTTGAATCTCAGTAGAAAGTGGTTATAAGTCTTACAAGAAAATGTAAAAATTTATTATCCTAAGAAACAAACCAGTAGCCACTTCATTTAGATAAGATCTCTTACCCACTTTGCCAATTAGTTGTTTTTGTTTTAAACAGAGACAACTATACATCGACCATCTTCTTAAGAAAAAGAGAGATTTAATTTGTTTGATGTATCCATAACAACTCATATCCATGATTTTTATGCAATATTGTGTATTTACATACCGGTTTCATATTGATCTTAATTATAATTAAAATTATATGCTTTTACCCTTTTATTCTCTTAATTTACCAAAAAATCTCATCCAGTTTTTTCTCCCTCCATTTCCTTATGATCCATTGAAACAAAAATTGATAGAACCTTCTTTTTTATCCCTCCATTTCATCATCATTATGGTGATACTTCTTTGGCTCTTCATTTTTTATAGTGAAAATCATCATTATGGTGATACTTCTTTGGCTCTTCATTTTTTATAGTGAAAAATAAGGGATAATATTTCATTGGAGAGAGGAGGTGGCTCAGTATTTAATTATGCAGTAAGGGTATTGTGAAAATCAAAGGAAAATAATTATCTCCATAACATACTATAGGAGAATAATCTCTTTTTACTCTATTTTTTTACTACAGTATGATATTTTGAATGTCACTTATATGAGTTCAGAGGCACAAATTTAAATAAAGGGATTTGACAGGTATATATCTAAATTTGTAAGTTTTTATCCTATCTAAACAATTCATTTTTAAATGTAGATGCATCTATTTGAAAGAGAAACTTAATTGCAAAAAAGCAAGATGTAGGGTTAGATGGAGGGAAAAAAGGATTTTAATCACAAAAATGTCATTTCTAAGGGATGCTTGTGTGCAGGAGAGAGAGAGAGAGACAGACAGAGAGATTTATCTTTTAAGTGTGAAATGAACATTTTAGATTAAAAAAACATTTTGCTTATATAAAACAAAATGACCATAAAAAAATTAATTCTTTATAAAGTAAAATGTCCATTCTATTCTTGAATTTGAAATGGAGGATTGAAGTTGTCTTCCTTTCCTGCAAGGTTTTCCTAACAGGCCACCCCAACTATTTTCTTTATGCATAGAATAAATTGAATTGACAATCTTGTTTAAGAAAAAGAGATGGATGTTTCTCAAAAAAGAGAATAAATAGATAATATTGCAAAATATACAACCCAACTCCACTTTCCAGACAAGGCGCTATTGATGCTTGGATAAAGAGGATTCTCAAATTAGAATATAGTTTAGTTTACATAGAAAATTTCTAATACTAAAATTTATGGTATTTGATCACGTTATGTTAGTGTCAGAGAAATTAGAAGTATAGAATATCACATCAGCTACTTGTCCACCGATGATCACGGGCTACAACGCTTGTTGTTTTGACCAAAGATTGGACAGTCACATAGGTATGGGCATAAGTGAGAGGAAACTGTTAAATTACATATAGAAGATAGATTAAACTCCCTATGGAAGCCACTTACTAATGGAACTGTGTTAAACACAAAGCAAAGAACCTCACATTGAAACTAACATCAACAGGACCAAAAAAAACATTACATAAAAAGTAGCAAGTACTTTATATTAAAATATGCTGTAGTTTTAGCATTTAAATAATTTCACATAAAAACAAGTTGATCAACTATCCTTGCACAGAAAAACCGACTTTTATTCTCTTATATGCTAGGAGACCGGATGGATATCACTGAAGCAATCGTAGTCAAAATCAATATGATACTAGGATTCCATCTCAAACAATAATTCATGTTGCCTATTTGACTAGTGTTATAATACAGGCATCAAATGGACATAGGGTACCAAAACAAACTAGAAATTATTAACTTAAGATTCATAGTGCAGCTTCACGAAAGAGTAAAGAAAATTATCAGAATTGAGCTAAAATAAAACAAAAAGAAATTAAATAGTAAAGAATTAAAAGGAATATAACAAAATACAAACCTATACAAATCGCACTGAAGAGTACCCGAAGGCCCAGGGCTGGCAACACCCCCAGCAGTCTCAATCACTCTCCAAGCTCCGTCCTTTCTCCCATCCACCCCAATCTCAGACCAAGAATCCAAGCATTTCGCAACCATTCCCCTCAATGTCCAATCATCAACCTCCATCCCTTCCCTCTCCACCGCCAGATGCGGTGAAATCGCCGCCTTCCACCCAAAAATCGTCTTGCAATCCAACCTAAACCTAACACTCTCGCTATCCGCCGGTCCCCCAACCCTAACCTCCTCGTACGCGCACAGTTCCCTCTCCCCTTCCTCCCCTTCCGCCAGTCCAAACCCTATAACCTTCTCCCTGGCCGGGATCGAGGCCCGGATAGTGTGATTCGAGGCGAAGAGGGCGGATTGGGGAGAGGCTGCGGATCGGAGGCGGAAGAGATCGGAGACCTTACGGTAGACGAAGCGGGCGTCGGAGTCGCCGGGAAATCCGGTCTGGACGGGCTTGAGGTAGAGGAATGACGAGGCGGAAGAGGAGGAGGGGGAGAGGACGGAGTTGGCGATGCCGGCGGAGACTAGGGTTTTGCCGACGGCGGTGTTGGAGGCGTAGATCATGAAGGTGGGGTGGGTGAGGTCGAGGGAATGGAGGTGGCGACGGAGAAAGAGGAGGTGCTGGCGGCGGAGGAGGTGACGGGGAGGGGAGAAAGGGAGCATTGTGGCGGCGAGGGGCGGGGGGAGAGAGAGAGAGAGGGAGTTTGAACTTAGTTAGGCGTTATCTTTGACGACAAGGGGATTAAATTAGGGTTTTGAAAGGAAAATTCTAAATGCCTCCCAATTTTTTTTTCTAAGCTAAAATAAATAATTTTAAATTTACTATAAATTTTTTTACGAAAAAAATCGCAACCGCTGGAAGAGGACAGGATGGAGAAGGTAATTTCGAAAAAAAGATAATTAAAAAATAGGACTCACCAACAAAAATGCTAATGTTTTTAATCTTTATAGAGCTCGTTAAAAGATTTTGCTGGAGCACACTAGGAAAAAAAATGGGCCCATTTAGAATTACCTGTTTTGAAAACATTTTAAGCGCATTGGTAACTCAGCAAGGGTGCAGGGATCCACATAAACCCTTTTGTCATTTTGCATTTGCGAGTTTCCTAAATAGAGGCGGTGCATGATCCAAATTTAGTAGTAATCCTCATAAGGCTTATATTCTAGAATTGGAGTAAAAAAAGTTGCATTTTCACAAAAAAAAAAAAAAAAAACCAATTAAAGTACAAAATAAATTGTTTTTAAATATAAAAAAAAATAACGCCCTCTTTATTTATATGACAAATTTTCGATTTTTTATATTTCATTTACTTAAAATATAAAAATCATAACAAACAATTCGGATTTGTTTGTACATATTGTTTATATAGATATTTAGTACGTCTCTACTACAGGTGGAGAATATTTCTTCCAAAAATTAGTTTTATGTGAATTATATTTTCTTTTTAGCAATTTTTTTGCGATGTTAATATGTAACATTTTGATTTTCCACTAGTCAGGTTTACCATATGAAAGTAAATTGGTTATTGGAAGAGTTTTTCTTTTCATAATTTTTTCCTTGCCCATCTCTCTTTCTTTCTTTCCTTTTTTTTTTTTTTTTTGCTAATCTCTTATGAAATTTAATTTGTAAATAATTTATGAATAATACTAGATATTCCCCATCCGAATTGGTGTTCATTGTGAGTTATCAATTCTTAAATCTTGGTCGTTTGTAATATCTACATACGAATGAATACAAACAATAGTAGCCAACCAAACTCAACTTGACACTGCTACAAATAGCGATTACAAACACTTGGATAGCACTAGACGTTAGGACTTCTAATGTTGAGAAGACAATCAATCGACTTAGCACCCGCCTCTTAATGGTACAGCCCTTCCTTTTCTGTGACCCAAAAAATCAGTCTCATCTATTTGTGTTTTGATTGTCGAAGGCATTGCAGCAGCGGAGGTATGTACTGAATTGTAATCGCCTAATCTCAACTTATGCCAGTGACCTAGTCAGGGTTTTTCGTTGCGGTTGTCGAATGGTAACACGGGGGCCGGAGAGCCCATGGCAGCTAATATGTGGACATGTTTCAAGTATAACAGAAAACTTTCTGCAGAACGCTGATCAAAATTTTGATAGACGTTCAGAACAAATGCAATTGCCGAGAAGTTGTCACAACAACAAAGCTCAAGCTCAACTGATGACGAAGATACCACCGTATACCAAACTGAGTAGTGAGGTTTATACCTAGTCTGACAACATATGGTAAAAAATGTTCTTTTTGAAGGAACTATAGTTGGTATCAGCTCTTCTATTGGGTGAATCCGTCTCTGCAGGCAGGCACTACAACCGCAGTAGTAGTAGCGATGAACTCCTACTGCTGCTGCCTTGTGTTCTTGTGTGTTCTCCTGTGCAGAGCTTTATGTTTTGGAGGCTGCTGCTGCTGCCGCCTTGTGTTCTTCTTCTGTTTTATTCTCTGCTGAGCAATTGATTTTGGAAGCTGTTTGGATTTTCTCTTGTCGCTAGCACCATTCATGATTCTGTGCCTCTCTCTGTTGATCTTCCTCCCCATATACCTTCAAAAACATCAACAGAGCAGAGCAGAGCAGTTGTCAGGTACAGAAATCTCATCTCACACACTGAGGAACCAAAACAAAAACAAATACAAATTGGGGGAGTTCAGCTTTCACTCACCTGCCCATCATCATAACAGTAGCCTGAGGGTTGGTCCCCGGCGACACCGTGAAAGTTGAGCCGTCAATAACCCTCAGCCCTCCGACGCCGGTAACCCTGTACTCCTTGTCCACCACCTTCCCAACCACACACCCGCCGTGATAGTGCCATATTGTCGATACCGTCCTCCTGCAGAACTGTCCCACCACCTCGTCGCTCGAACTGTCCGGGGGCAACGCCTCACCTACAAACCTAAACTCCCTCCTCATGCCGGGATGCCACCATCCTATTGACATCCTGAACTCATCCATCGACTCTGCCTCCAGGACCTCACCCACCTTCCTCACCCCCACAATGCACCGATCCAGGTCCTCCTTGGTGGCAAAGTAGTTGAAGCGGACGAGTGGGGTGTCCCTGACGTCGCGACTGGCGATCTGGAGGGAGCCTACTGAAGTAGGGCCAGTGATCTTTTCGATGATGGTGGCAACGACGATGTGGGTAGGGGTGGGGGGGTTGGGGAGGAAACGGGAGGGGTTGGGGAGGAAAGGGAAGTGGGGGCGACGGGAGGGGATGGTGACCACATTGGAGGCGGCCTCGAGGAAGGTGCCGTTGCGGGTGATGCCGACCACCTGGATGAGGGAGTGTTCGAGGGGTACAGAGGGGATGATGTAGATGCCGTTGCGGGGGTTGTCGTAGACGAACCGCCCCACGTTGGGGTGGTCGGCCGCGATGGAGATGCCCAGAGAGGTGAGGTGGCGGCGGGGCCCAATGCCGCTGAGGAGGAGGAGCTGGGGGCTGCCAAGGGCCCCGGCCGAGAGGATGACTTCGCCGCCCGGATGGGTCATTGCAAGGTGGTCGTTGCCGAAACGGTCGCGATACATAACTCCGACCGCGGATGGCCGGTGCTGGTTCCGGCGACGGTATCCTGTGATCACACGAGAATGTCAACAGCATGTAACCAAAAATTACTCCACACAAGTAAAATTTCTTGAATTAGAGATGCACACATTTCTGAGGATTTATTCAGAAAAAAATCAAACACTAAGCATAAATGGAGCTTTATACAATTACAGAAATGTTGCAGATTTATTCAGAACTAATTTCGAGATAATTAAACAAAGCGCTCAAGAAAAGATATAAGAATTAATATTCAGCCAGATTTATCATCTAATTTCCAAACTACGGCTAATTAATATCTTTTTTTACCCTCAAAAAATAAAAAATAAAGAAAAAGAAAAAGGATAGTATCTTGCCAAACCCAATTTAAATCTCGCGAACCCAATTAATCAAGACCATCTGCTACATTTGAGGGGGGGAAAAAATCAAGATAATCACAATTCTTGAATTTACCAAAAAATGGCAGCAAAATAAACAAAATCAAGAAAACTAACAGCACTCGAGCGAACCTGAAGAAGGCGCGCTGGAATTGAGAAGGATCTGATTGACGTAGGCCCTGGTGGCAACCCTGAGGTTGTCCCCATTGGCGAGCGCCAGCAGGTCCGCGGCCGTGTGCCGCCTCCCGCTGGAGTCGAAGGTGGAGGCCCCGATCTTGGTCCCCTCCAAGTGCTGCACGGTGAAGCCATTGTCGGGCGTGACGTTGGCCCTGATCAGCCCCTCCTTCACCGCCAATTGCCACCTCCTCAGCTCCGGCCTGAAGGTCACCGCCCGCTCCACCCACAGGTATGACTCCTCCACCAGGTCCCGGTCCCACTCCACCCCCGACGCTTTGTAGAACTCCGGATGGGCCCGGCTGTAGAACCCAGCGTTGATCGCCGACGAACCCCCAAGGACACGGCCGCGGGCGTTGGGGACGCCATCCTCCGACGTAAAGGACTCCGCCGGGGAGTCTAAGTCATCGACGGCCACCAGGGTTTGGAAGAACCCTTCGAGGGAGCCGAGCGAGGGGAATTCGTTGGGGGGCCCGCCGCGCTCGAGGAGGAGGACGCGGTGGGAGGCGGAGAGCGTGGCCGCGAGCGGGCACCCGGCGGTACCCCCGCCGACTACGATATAGTCGTAGTCGGCCACCGGCGGGAACAGCGTGGCGTCGAAGGTGAAGCGCGCGTAGCTAGCTGCTGCCCCTAAGAATCAATCAATAAATTAGTCGAGAAATCAAAAAAAAAGAAAAAGAAAAAAAAGAAGCGATCTTGGAGACGAATTAGGTTTAGGGTTTGGGGAATTCGATTCGATTACCTGATGAGGGGGGAATTTTCGGGAGGAGGATGGGGATGAGGAGGAAGAGGAGGAGGAGCTTGGACTCCATGATCGATTTCTTGGGGAAATTAGAGTTAGGGTTACGAGATTTGGGGAAATTTTGGGGAATTTTGTTTGATTTCTTGAGAGAGAGAGAGAGAGAGAGAGTGGGAGAGAAATGGGTGAGGATTTAGTTGAGAGCTTGTTTGTTTAGTTTATAGAGAGAGAGAGAGGGAGGGGAAAATGGCGCCCTAGTGTTTTTTAAGGGGAAATGGAGGGGTATTTTTGGAAATTTAGGCACTTCCCGTTGGCCGTTAAGCGCGACACTAACGGACAGCGAGGATGCATCCACGTGGCCTTCTACACTGGGGGAGGGAAGTGATAGCGTATTGGGTCCAGCGCTGAGCAGTACGGCCCAAAACTACATAAGCCCATCTTTTAATTAAGCAAACCTGAAGCCCAGCAACTTTCCAGTCCATATGCCGGTCGGGTAATCACAATGCACGGGAGTTTCTAGATGGGCACAGGAGATTTCCTAGTGAGCCCACTTTAAAAGTCTTCGTTTTTACAATTTTGCCATTATATTTTTAGGTCAAAAGTACCATTCCACATCTCCTCTTCATCTTCCCATCCTGCTCCCTTTGTTTCCCGCGTTAAACCAGAGAGAGAGAGAGAGAGGCGCTGCAGAGGAGAAAAGGAGGGAAAAAAAAAATTCCATTTCTCAAAATCACTACTCCATACGAAAATTAAAATCTACATTTAGTTTAAATCGGTTCTTTTATTACCTAACCCTAGAAAAAAAAAATATAATTCTTTTGTGAGTCGATGGAGAAGAAAATAGAGTTGCACAACTTGGCGATGGTTTCATTCCACGATCAAAAGTAATGTTACAAACCTTGACACATGGAAAAGAAAATGATACATAGAGTTAGATCGTTGATTTGAAATAAATAGTAATGTTACCATGATATTTGTAATAGGCCAATATAAACTAGTACTGTTTGCAAGAGTACAATATGAATCGTAGACTTGTGCTAGTTGATAGCACTACGATAGATATGCAGCCATCTGATAGAATTAAGATAATTAACCTAGATTAAGTATGGAGTTGTCTTTTTTTTTATTTTACATTTAATACTTAATTATGATAGATATGCAATGATAACAGCTCTTCAACTTAATTGTCCGGGGTATACAACCCGGACAGGAATACACTGTCCGAGCTGGATAACCCGGACAGAAATTTTCAGTCCAAGGTATCCAGCCCGGACAAAGTATTCCTGTTCGGGCTGTATACCCCGGACAGAGAATTCATGTCCGGGCTGTATAGCCCGGATGGGAGACCCGAAATTCAGAAATCCTCATCCAGGCTAACCAGTCCGGACTTCATGTCTCTGTCCGGGTTTACAGTCCCGGATGAGCTATAATGTATCTGGTTCTGTAAACCTTGATGACTGATACGGTTATAGAAACCCAGTGATACGGCGTGTCGAACAACAACTTGACATCATAGACTACTAGAACAATATATGAGGGTAAAACATATGGGGGTTTTTGCTCGTTAAGTTCAAAAGAAAGTATATATGTTAACTGTAACATTAATTACGACACTATACTAGGATATATTTTGATATAAAAAAAAGTATATATTTTGATCCTTGTACTACTTGAATAGTAGCTATATAGAATCATTGAATAAAGTTGAATGAGGATTTCAAAGAAAACAAATGTAACGCCCCAAGTTAATAAATCCTTAGTTATTCCAATTTATCAAATATTTCGAGAATGTCCCTCTTGTGCTTATAAATATGACATACAACAAAGTATCGGCCACATTCTGCTTACTTATCAATATATCTCACTCAAATCTTATTATCAACAAAATAATATGTGTATTAGGCCTGAGAGCATCTCTCTAGACTCCACGTAACCAAATAATATCACTAAATAAGTCCAGCCTATATTATCATTATAAGCATGCACTTATACAAATAAAATTCAGTTTAACAAACAACACAAGTTTCCAGATATTTCTTTCCCTTTCTCTTTCCAGATATTCAACATCTTGACGGATACCAGCAACATGTCGGACACACTTTTACAAATCAAAGTTTAGACCACCAATTTAAATTACATATGCTCATCCATCATCATAGGCGTATACAACAAATAAATCAATAATATGAAAAGTATATTGACACCCAATATCAACAAATAATTCATAGTTTCGAACACAGAACAACAGCTTTTAAAATGAGTTTGAGCCTCATTAAAAAACAACGGCAACTACAACTTGATATATATATATATATATATATATATATATATATATATATATATATATATATATATATATATATATATATATATATATATATATATATATATATATATATATATATATATATATATATATATATATAACATGTTCATTGAGTACAACTTCATTTAAAAAGAACGACAAACTAAAAGGAATATTTGTTCCATGCTAACAACTGTTTTTTTAAATTTGCGACTCATATTAAAAAATAACAACAAATTCTAGATTTTTCGAGACTTACGAGCGGGTTGCTTCCTTGCGGGTTGACGGCGTCTTGAAGAGGTCGGACGATCGGTGGGGGATTGCGCAACGAGCTGTGCTATTGTGTCGATATCAGTTTGTGTGCACCCAGTTAGAACTGATTTGATTTTCACGAGGGCATTCTAGAGCAAACTCTTCCTGCTTGTGGTCTCGCCTTACTGTAAGAAGGGATCAATAATTCCTATAGCTTCTTGAATTCTCTGCATATATAATGGAAAAAATATATATAAGTTCGATTAAACTTGATTTATTTACAAAGAATAAAAAAACCGAATATTACCTCGTCATTATTTGTCTGCAGGACATCTTCACTATTTTAAATTTAAATTATCAAAATGAAATTTTAAATTATCAAACATCACATATCACCATATGCTAATTATATTTGCCTATCTAAATCTATTAAATAACATAACATAAACACACAAAATCTATATTTCAATTTATTCCCAATTTGAAAATCTAAAATTAACTATCTAATTCAAGCACGGATAAGGAATGATACGGACAAACAAAATGGGGTAGATTGATATCTTGAAGCACGAATAAGAATATTTTATTTAATTTAAATACTGGGCACTAACAATATTTTCAATGTTTCATCGACAAAATAACTAATTCAGATGTTGAAGTTCTCTTGATAAAAAGAATAGACATTTTCTAAGTCTTAAAATCTTTTATTAAACCTAATGAGTTTTTCTAAATGGGTTTAGAATCTATTTATACACCGATTAACTTATTGTAATATCATAAGCTGCAAGTGGTATTTTATGATACAGGAGCTGTATCATAAGATACACTAGAGATACATGCATATAGTAAGTATTGATTTTTCTGTTTATCAAATTATCAAAGTATTGCATATTGTAAGATATTGACAACTATAGAAATCCTCACTAATATTTTAAAATCAAGTATTACCTACTAAATATCTTCTGCATACCTAGCAGAAGATATGATCATAAGTATTACCTACTAAATCTTTTCCTAATTTAGTTTCATATAATTGATCATCCAATTGAAAGTTCACACACTAACACAGTTAAAAAAAAATAACAAATATGTAATATATAACTTTACCTGAGCACTACTCCATGTAATATAACTTTATATAGAAGACATGGTATTATCATGCTTCCTTAGTATCCATCAAAGTATAGGACATATAATTCAAACTTTCCTAATCAAAGTATAGGACATATAGTGCCCAATAAAAAAAACAACAACAACAACAACTCAATCTCAGTCTAAAATCATAATCCATAAAAAAAAATTTAATTAATTTAAATAGCAAATACCTTACTCCTTGGCTGCACTTCGAGAGCGTCGGCAAGAGTGCGTCAAAAGTGCGTCAGGGGGAGAGTGCGTCCTGGATCGGCGACTCGCCGCGCGGATGACTGATCGGCGTCCCGGAGCGTCGGCGAGAGACAGCTCGAGCCACCCGAGAGAGAGAGAGAGGGGAAGTCGGCGACGCTCGCGCTCGAGAGAGAGAGAGAGAGACCACCCGAAGTCGGCGACGCTCGCGCTCGAGAGAGAGAGAGACCACCCGAAGTCGGCGACGCTCGCGCTCGAGAGAGAGAGAGACCACCCGACGCTCGCCGCTCGCGCTCGAGAGAGAGAGAGACCACCCGACGGCTCGCGCTCGAGAGAGAGAGAGAGAGACCACCGACCGGATTAGGTTTTCGATTGGGGAGACTTTGGAACGGTGGGAGAGAAAAAGAGGAAGATGGTGAGGGTATTTCCGGATTATAGGTGTGCTCACTAGGAAAAAATAGAGTTTTTGAAATGTAATGATGTGCCCACTAGGAAAAGTGGGCTCACTAGGAAAAATCTTGGGCCCATCTAGAAACTCCCCAATGCACGCTCCAAATATTCAACGGCGCATTACTTTGTTTTAAGATGAAAAATTCTGAACATTACGTGGTATGCACGTGTTGAATAGGTTGAGAGAGCGCAATTTGGAATAAAAATTATTTCAGTGAATTCAACCGAAAAATATAGAGAAAAAAAAATTAAAATTTAAAAAAACTAATAAAAATATCGGTATATTGACCACTTTACTTCTTCTTCAATAAATCGAAATTACAATTCAAACCTCTTTACTTGTTGAACCCGCAGCAAGCATTCACCATAATCTCGGAATTCCTAAATAATTAGGAGATGGAAAATCAATTCACAAATTCATGTCGGCCAAACCTTATTAAACTACTGTCTATTCATTATCTAAATTCTATATTTCGTAACGGTCTCTCCATATGTTACTTGCCTGAATTTTACCAAGATCTAGACTTTCTCTTATTGGTTGACTTAGTTCGAGCCTATATCTAACCCAACCCAATTCTTTGTTTGGCACTTAGACAACCTAGATAGACAATTAATAAGCCAATCTCAAATTTAAAAAAAAAAAAAAAAAAAAGAATTCTATATTGACAATCATTACACAAAAAATTTGGAACATATAATTGGAAAATTCCCCCTTGTTTGATCTCAATTTCTTTGTTTACCGGCTAATTAGCTGTCTTAATCTTTTATCAGTGACGTGATTTATTGTGATTAAAAATGAATAATCTCTCCCCTAATTCGTTCCCAAACGTCTAATCTTGTTTTTTGTTTTTTTATTTTATTTTAAAGAACCCTTTAAAAAGATTCTCAAATCAGAAAAGGGCCCACCAAATCCAGAGGGAAGGGGCCCATCAAGTTATACCTCAATTTAACCTCATCTCCAATTTTCATTTTTAATTAAATAAATACTTTTTGTTCATTGTTTGGTTATGGTAAGTCTTGATTAATAACAAGAGTTTATAAGATCCGATGTGAAACCCGTTCGAGATAGTAACACTTCACTATGCGAATGAGGAAAATTAGAAATTTTTTTATTTGTTTCCGTTAAAATATATGGAATTAAAAATGTTAGAAGTTCATTAGATTAGATATGATTCTTATATTATTTATTATTTCTTATTCCTTTGTTTTTAATAATTGTCCTTCATTTTCTCCATAAATGGAGACAGATTTGGATCTTTTATTTGAAAACAATCCATTACTTTAAGTTTTAATTCAATCATTAGCAAAATCAAATTGGAAGGAATCTAAATTTAAATTAATAAAGTGTGTATCTAATGGGGCATCTGGATACGGGATTGTGGGCTTGAATTTGGGAGTTTCTAGATGGGCACAGCATTTTACCTGGTGAGCCCACTTAAAAGCCCCCGTTTTCTTTCTCCCTTCTCCTTCTCCTTCTCCTTATCCTTCTCTTCTCAAACGAGAGTTCAGTTAAAAAAAAAAAAAAAAAAAAAAAAACCTATAAGAAATGACGGAAGAGGATCAGCGACGATGTTGTCTGGATCGGCCGTGGCGAAAGCGGCGGCGGCTGACAAAATGGAGAGAAGAGAGGTTAGATAGTGTTGGGTTTAAAGAAGAGGAAGAGGAAGGAGGAATTGAGTATTTGGGTTAAAGAAGATTTTTTGGAAGAGAAGAAAAGAGCAAGAGGAAGGAGGAAGAAGAAGAGAATAGCAGAAAAGGGGGAGAGAAGTAACGGTTTAATGAGAAGATAAATGAAGAAATGGCAAAAAGTTGGAAATTTTAGGCTAACAGTCCTGGATTAGTTATCTTTGATCCGGACTGTCTAGTCCGGATCAACCAGTGTGATCCGGGCTAATAGTCCCGGATCACTTCAAATTGATCCAGAACTGTTAGCTCGGATCAAGTATGTGAGAGAGAGAGGAGAAGATGAAAGGTATTTTGGGAATATTAGTGTGTTCACTAGGAAAAATGATCTCTTTTCAAAAGAGAATGTATGCTCACTAGGAAAAGTGGACTCACCGGAAAAAAGGAAAAAAGAGGCGACCCTCTAGAAATTCCCTTGAATTTGGGGGATTGTGGGCCTCTAACATTCACGTACGAACAAATTTATACTTGTTTAATGAATTTTGGAACAGGTTGGTATCCAGATATTTTGTGGGGGCCGAAATCCTAATATTTATAACTCTTTAATATTTACAGTTGAAGGCACCAAATTAGTAATTAGGACTGGAGATCCAAAAATTAATAAATTTGTGGGAGTAGGATACAAAAACTAGTGGCGCCAGTTAAGCCCATACTAGGCCCAGATCAAACCTCACACCACATGCTAAG
The DNA here is from genome assembly GCA_036321105.1 of Dracaena cambodiana. Classification (NCBI taxonomy): domain Eukaryota; kingdom Viridiplantae; phylum Streptophyta; class Magnoliopsida; order Asparagales; family Asparagaceae; genus Dracaena; species Dracaena cambodiana. The sequence continues at coordinate 767,320 of JAYEPQ010000008.1, forward strand.
GGCCCAGCCACACAAGAAGACCACTGGACTTATTTTTTCTTGTTATTCTCCACTCTTATGTCCGCTTCTGTACACCTATCCTCAAGCTGGCTCAACAATGACTGACAATAACTTGTATATATATTCAGTTAATTAGATTCAAAATTAATAGTAAATAAGCTTGATATGCTATTTCTAAGGGATCTTAAGACCCCGCATTTGTCCCATCTGATTCTTTGCAACGTAAATTGCAAATAATGCAAAATAAAATAACATAAAAATATCTTCCTTCTATATTCACCATCACTTTGAAGTGACGTTTTAATATAGGGCCAAAAACTTCAATATGAAAGCAAAGCAATTCAAATTTAAATTCTACCAACTAGATTTTGGCTCAAAATGAACCCTCAACCGTGGGAACATGTTTGAATACAAAACATTTTCTCCCACGAGACTCTCGCAGTGGATGGAACTTCAATAGAAAGACAAGAATTTTCTTGTTCCTATCTTCTGAAAAGCCATAAAGGCTCATAACATAAAAAATAAACACACACTGTATTTTGTGATCAAACTCTCTCTACCTATTTTCTTGACAAGGAATCTCATTTTATGTTTCTCGTTGTGTGTGTGTGTTTTCAGTCAAATCTCCAGATATTTCGACGTAGGATATACTTGGAAGTAGAACCTACTTCGAACCTTAGTACAAAAGAACACTTCCTAAAGTGTTTTAAAGTTAGTTGTATGTAATTATATTTTTAATCACACAAATATAGCTACTTTACCTTCTAAATTCTCACCGAGAATGATATCTCCTTCCTAAATTTATCTAGAGAATTTCTAGATACGCCCCATATTTTTCTTAGTGAGCTCCAAAAGTTAGAGAACAAAATAATTATACCACTAAGAATTTGGACTCACTAAGAAAAATATGGGGCTCCCATTTTACACTGAGCCAGGTCTTACCACGGAAACAAAAGCCCCAAATTCAATATCTATGGCCTTCGTTCCTAATATAACAACACAAACTATGGAATCACAAAACTCAAAACACTCCTAAATACAATAAAATACAAGAAGGATGAGAATGGGATGGACCTAAGGCCTACCTTTGGTTGTCCCATTCAAAAATTTGAATTATAAGTAGGATGGCCAAAGAGTTTGCCTTGAACCTGTGCATTTTCATCCCTGTGCATTTTCATCCCTAATCCGAAGAAGCTCATTGGCTACTCTCTTCAAGTTCAAGCATAAAGAACTTGAGCATTGCAAGGAGCCAAGCCCCCAAATGCCTTTGGCCCCTTCACTACCTCCCACTCAATCCTCCACCTCCCCTTCTCCTCCTCCTCCTCCGCCACCCTCCCCACCCCCACATCCATCCCCTTCCCTACAACATAGATCCTCCCCTCGGCCGCCCCGACCACCGCGTACGGCTTCTTCAACTCCACAGGGAGCCCGCCTCCGGCCACCTTCGACCATGCATCGGCCGCCGGGTCGTACGCCTTGACCCGCCCCTCGCCGTACTCCGACACAACGAAGAGCGTATCTCCGACCACCGCACTGGCGCCGGTCCACCCCTCCCGCATCCCGATGCTCATCTCCTCCCAGGAGTCGCGGTCAGCGTCGTAGACGCTACCACGTGGCGTGAACGTGAAGGGCCACGTCCAGCCCTCCGTCACCAGCCACCTGTTTCCGGCTACAGCTGTATCGTATCTGATTATTTATCAATTAAATAAGCACACGGTTTAGGATTTAGGACCACAAAATCTAGAGTTTTATCAATTAAATATAGAGAAAATAACCACCATGAACTAGACAAATGAAATCTCCAAATCCATTGAAAATGAAATATTTTAATTCAAAGATACACCTCTCTTTTTATTTATTTTTTTGGATTAAATCCCTTTAACAATCAAATTTACTCCCAATTTAATATACTTCCAGAAATTGGGGGCGAAGAATACAATTTCCTACCAAAAAAAAAAAAAAAAAAGAAGAAAAAACTTATCTGTAACACAAAAGAAGCCAAATTCACAGTCCATGTTATTGCATCCTACTACAACAAAACCCCAAAATTTTATGTTTAAAAAAAGAAAATTTATTAAAAAAAAAAAAAATTTGAGAATCGAATTTACCTTGCCATACCGGTGGCCATGGCCGCCACGTCATCCCACCGATCCATCGCCGGATCGTACATCTCCACCTCAGCGATCCCCCCGTCCCCACCGCCAGCGACGTAAACCCTCCCCCCGATCGCGGCCGCCGCGAAGTACGCCCTCCCCCGCCTCATCCGCCCCCTCCCCACCCTCCATGAATTACTCGCCGCGCTGTAAATCCTCACCGATCCCTCGGCGTCCCCGCCCTCCCCCATCCCCCCCACCACGTACATCTCCCCATTCTCCCCGTCCGCCGCGCACGCCAGCGACGCTCCGCAGATCCCGCCGCCGCCGGGCATCGGAGGGAGGACGAACCAGCGGCGGGAGCGGGGGTCGAGGGCCTGCCATTGGAGGCGGCAGGTGAGGGGATCGGAAGCGAGGGCGAAGAGATGGGGGAGAGAAAGCGAGAGATTGGATTTCGATCGCAGGAAGTTGGGATCGGAGAGGGTCTGGTTCCAGGCGGAGGAGACGGAGCGGGCCAGGGCGGCGTGGGGGAACGGGAGGCGGAGGAGGCACAGCTCCGCCGCGTCGTTCGTCAGGCCCGGGATGAGATCGCCGGAGTCGTCGCCACCGGGCTTCATGTAATAAAGAAATTTTGGGGAGGGTTTTGGGTTTGCGAGTGTTTTTGGGGATTTGGTAACTGATTTATTTATAGATTGAGGAGGTTAGATTCGGCGGGGAATTTGGGAATTGGGTGAGGGTAGTTTCGTCGTTTTGCTAGGATTTCATTTTGTCGGCATGTGAGGTGGGCCCCGTGTGGGTCCCGTGACGGGGAGGCGGTGCCAGGGTGGGCTCCATGGGCCGTGGGGTCCTCTTTGTCCGTGGCCCACTTTGATTGCGACTTTATACCGGGAGAAATTTATGAGTGGGGTTTGTTCATCACATGCGTTGCACGTGGATGAGTGTATTAACAATTTACCATTCTCTTCTTCTTTTTCATATTATTAATATGAGCAGGAGAAGCTGTGCATATGCACGTGCACCAACAGTCACGAAGATACATATTAGCAATGACTCTTGTGATGCCCCGTATATACGGTAATATATTCGGTTTGAATATACTGAGACTCTGACAGAATAAACATGCTTTATACACTTTTATTAGGAACTTCTAAATGAGCATACCACTTGATTTAGTGAGCATATATTTTAAAGTTTAGTCTCTGGATGATGATTTTCATACTGTCGTGATCAGAACAGAAAAACATGATAAAAAGAAAATAACAAACTTATTATGATTTTTTAGGTGACTACTAATTCAAGTGGTGTGCTCATTTAGAATTTCCCTTTATCTCTTCTTGTCTAGATGTATCACATCATAAACACTTTATTTATGTTTTTTTTTTTTTAATTTCTAATCAACACTTATCCTCCTATCGTGGCACATTTTCCTCTTAGCTTCTCAAAGTGGTGGGGGAATTGTCCTTTAAATTAGTAGAGAGTGGGTGCTTAAAAAAGTAGGGGAAATCTTCTATCTCTGCCCTAATCCATGACTCAAGCTCAAATTTTGCCATATTAAGTAAAGATAAAGATGATGCTAAAGAGAGATGAAAGCATAGAGATAAAGCTTAGAGTGATTGCATGATTGAGAAAGGAGTGAGTTTTAGGGGGCCAACATTTTGTTTTCATGTCACATTGTTAATTAATGTTCTTGACACGTTTGAAGCTAATTGATTGGTATTAGCTTGTTGTTTAGTGCTTGTATCAATCTAATCTTTTTTTGTGGTTAGAAACAAAAATAATTTTTTAATCTAATTTTCTTGCTTATTTTCTTGTTTTGATGATTGAAAGTTCACAAGTATCTATCCTCATTTTAAGTCATAACTAACCTACCAAATGAAATGGGTTCTCCCAAGGGAAATTTGGATGAGTTACTTTGTTCCGTGGGCTTTTATAGCAATTTCTTCTAAGGAAATTAAAAAAAAAAAAATAGAAGAGATTTTTAATATCTATCAATTGATTTTATAAGGTGATACAGTAAATTTTTCATCCGGAATAGAAGACCAGACAACAATGGAAGAACATAAAGCGAGAATAAGTTTATAAGAAAGAACCAATCATCTCTCTACTCGCCAACTCAACATAACTCTCCTCTCCCATAATAAAGAAATTTTATCTCTCATCTTACATATAAGAGATATATATAGTAATAAAGTTCAAATCCTATCAAGATATCACTATCATCATCTAAATGCTATTCTAAACAAATTAGAATACTGACCATTTGACCTAAGTTCAACTGAGACTCATTATGAATCCCTACTTAACTTTAAACCGATAGCAAAAGTTAATAAGTTTTGGGACGAATTAGTTCAAGTTTTAATATGTATATGTATGTGTGCATGCGCGCGTGCAAAAGTTTTAACACTTACTTCTAGTTCTAGAGATGATAATTAAGAGTAATGGAATCTTCTCATATTCTTATTGTTGATGTCTCATCCTAGAATAAAAGTGAAGTTTGATTTGGATCTGAGATGATGTCTCAAATTGAAAATTTCCCCAAAGTCAGCAACAACTTAGCAATAAAGGGAGGGAGTGAAAGCATGATAGTGTGCATTAGAAGACACAAAGCGACTCAGGGCGGAACGTCCATGGCCCCCCTTTGCTCCCTGTGTATGCACGCGCGCACACACGCACATAAACAGTAAAAAAAAAAAAAAATGCAGCTCAGAAGGTAAGAGTTCTCCCATCCCAACATTTCTATATAATGTTTGAAAGTAGCAACCATTATTTTGTTGCTATATTTATTTATTTTTTTTCTAAAACATAAATTCTAGGATGTTTTTTAATAGATGTTAGAGTTAATTTTGTGGCAAATTGCGGTATATTTTTATTAATATAAGTCAAAAATCTTATTACCAATCCCTTCCATTCTAAAATTCATGTGGTAGGTAATACAACTATCCTCACTTCAACCCAACTTTAGCCAATTCAGTGAGATCTCCGCAACACTTGTCCATATGAAAGAGGTTGGTGTAAATTTCTTGCCACTAAGGTTGTCTCACTACTTTAATGGCGTGAGGCAAGAAAAGAGGGAGATGACAAGCTAAGAGATTAACGGGGACAAGTGAGAAAGTGCGAGATTATCTATCTATGTTACCCACCTTAATAGACTTCAATGACATCCACGAGAATTTTTCTACTATCTTTATTGATGTTACAATTAGATTGCTTAACACCAGATTAGAGTTGCACCGATTTCAAAATGTATTACTATCATGTCTGTCTTAATCTCTAATGAAAGCTTTATGATAGAATTGTAATTTTCCTTCGTGAAAAAAAAAAAAATCACCAAAGAATTTGAGAAGATTTGTCTACATGCATTGATTTGAATTAGGGGAATAAGATTAGATAAGAAAGGATAATTAGAGGGGTAAAGAAAAGAATGAGATTACCTATCTTACCAACCCTAGAAATCCATTTAGTAATAAGAAGAATCTTATTTCGTTTTCTTTTGTTTCCTTTTCTCTTTCCATTTCCATTTCTTTTCGCTTTCTTTCATTTTCTTTCAAACCAAACATAGCCTTGAGATCAAGGCAAGGGGAGAAAGAATTTTCTAAAAATATCAATATGGTTTGTGATGCACACTTTTTTCTCATTAAAAAAAGTTTTAAACTAAATATAACTAAGATCATTATACTTCTAAAAGAAGGGTTAAACCCTTGATTTATCAAAATTTTTTTTTTGGGAAAAGATGAATGAACATCAATAGAATGGGATGAATTACGAAGTGCATGAATGTGAAAAAAGCTATTAATATAGTGCTCATAGTAAGAAGAATAGAATCCTCAAGAAGCAAACAAATGCAAAATGCATATCCTTATACTTAGAAATGCCCAAATTTAGGAGTTAGCTTGCATCACCAATGACAAGCTATGACCCTTACTCTTCTTCCACCTAAACAATAAGCTAGAACCAAACCAAAATTAGTAAAGGTTTTATTCCTTTCTTTTCTTTATTCCGTCGCTTTTAGGTCACATTTGGGAAGGGAGGTAGAGAGTGTGAAAGAGTAAGGTGCTTAAAGAGGAAGTATTACGAACTTTCGAGGAGAGTTGTCCTTGTCGAATAGAAGTTAGTCTATACAAGCCTGTAGGCGGGTGTCGGAACTGAGAATTTAATGGAAAAAAGGACGGGTTCGACTCGAATTTTTTGAAAAAAAACAGATTTAGCTCTCTATATCAGCTAATTTCTGCTGCCAAACAAGACCTTAAAGTTCTTCGTTCTTTTTATTATCATATAGAACGAACCGTAAATCTTTTTATTATTTTTTTTTTCCATACAAAAATAATGTTATAATGAGAATAAAAAACACACGACTAAGCCCTTTGTGAGTATTTTATTCTCATGCATTAATAATATAGAAAGAAAGAAAAGTAAAGAGAAATATAATTTTAATAAAAAGTTAAGAAATGAAAAGGAGAGAATGTTTGAATCGTGTGGACTCGGAACTCCTCGGCCCATGGTTGGCCGCTCAGGGCCCACCATGGCCTGTCTTCTTCCTTGCACATTAGCATACTCTCTCAACATTTTAATAGTTTTCATTTTAGTATTGAGTTGAGAAGATGGAGGCTATTCCCTTCCTTTTCTCCATAGGGAATGGCATACTCGCTCAACAATTTTTTTTTACAAGATTATCCAAAATAAATTCCTCTCAAAAACTCAATTCGAAACCTCTGACATATTTATTTGTTGCTTATTACTACCATAATGATTTTATCATAATAGTATATAACGTGAATCCAAGCCATTTTTCAAAAAAAAAAAAAAAACTACTATGACCGTGACTTTATGATCTGGACAGCTAATGCAATTTGTAGTTTCTTAGAAAAACTAACAATTCATAATACTTTAAATAGAACTTCTAAATAGACCCCTTAGTTTCGAGCTACCCCACAATAATTCGCTTTTATTACAAATTTACCATTAAATATTTAGAATCATTTTCCCCTCCTCTTCACCTCTCACAAAACCTCAATAATTCCTCAGAACTTAAATAATAAATTTCTCTAAATCTCTCTCAATTTGTATTACTGCAAATAAAATTGCAGAACTTAAATAATAAATTTCTCTAAATCTCTCTCAATTTGTATTACTGCAAATAAATTGCAGTAACACATGATGTTGCTGAAACTTCTATTACTACGTATAGATTGAAAGTGACAGCGATAACTAAAATTGTAAAAAGTTTTAAATTTTAATTTATTATTTTTTAGAATTATAAAAAAATACCTTATTATCAACAACACAATTATTATGTGCAAAGAGGATAGGAAAAAGTGTCATACACACTTTTTTTTTTTTTTTTCTGTAACTACAGTTGCTACAAATACGTTGCACCGCAAAATTTTGCAACTGCAACCAACCAATAGAAAATCCTCAGTTGACGCTACTACGAACTATCCTACTTAGTGATTGCCAAACACCCTCAAGTATTAACCGCAATCCTAAATACGACTTCAAAAGTGACTCTGAAGCCTTGAGATGAAAGCAAGGTTCAGCACACACAAAAGATAAACAGTCTATGCATTCTTATCATGTGCGCTGAATCGCCCAGAGGCCGTCATTGTGTATCTCAACTTGCACCAAAATGCAAAATTAATTTCAATAACAAATAACAAAAAAGTATTTGCAGGGTGAGAAAAATAGGTGTCTTTATTATCTTAGCAGACAAAGTCACCTTCAGTCCCCTTCAGCTCCTAGCCTCCAAGAACTATAATTTAGCCGTATACATCTTCCCCTCTTTAGTAGTCCTACCTTTTCAAACCACTTGAAGGGTACGCGTCGTGACTTACAGATATGCAGGCGCCACCATTGAATACCCTCCCACCACAGCGGTCCTCACAGGGACCAACCAACAGCAGGAAGCCGACAGCACCTCAATGCTAAACGATTAAACGTTTTGGATGGATATTCTGTATACATTCTTGTACAGCGCCAGAAAAAGAAAGCCAACCACACTAATGAAAAGGACCTATTAACACTATGGCAAAGACAATTCTTAGACGACAAGCTCATTAAATACTTGCCCATTAAAAGGACTATATAATGCATGTGTTACTAAAAACTCTTGATCGTAATACACCTGAAATAGGAGCAATTCATGTCATCAGGCCCTTCTAGCTGAAAGATATACTGAGTAGGGAGAGACGGAAATAAAAAAGCCACAGCAGTAACCGAACGCTACTTGCTGGAACTGAAACTAAAAAGGCCATGATGTAACAGCATCCTCAACAAAGGATAAAATAACAGGAACTGAAAGAGGTGTAGGTTTAGTATAACAACTTAACTTACAAGCTAAAACAGTTTATGGACAAGTCATATAACGACCCTCGCTATAACGTGTTTGTGATGACTTCCACGCAAACCATGGCTTAAGCATAATGCTGACTTCTTTTCATTCATTCATTCATTATTCTTTTTTTAGTTTAGCCTGACTTATGTAATCCAAATGTGTTACACGTATACTACTTTAAGCATAATGCTGACTTCTTTTCATTCATTCATTATTCTTTTTTTCGTTTAGCCTGACTTATGTAATCCAAATGTGTTACACGTACACTACTGATGGAATGTACACGTTGTTGCATGCTATAGAAATTGCTGTCCCCCAATTTTATAGATGGCAAGTCTAGAATAAGTGTCGCCATTCATCAGATGCTAAGTAAAGTTAACCCTCAAAAAAAGCTCCAACTAAATTCATTTAAGGAAAGATTGAGCGGAGGGTTGGTTTGAAGAAGTTAGGCTTGTGTGGGTCAAATCTGACTACCCTGAACATAGTGAATACTGGGAGTTTCCAATATCCATCCCCATACTTTCACCAACTGAACTGGACAGCAGGGTTCCAACTTTCAGAATACAACTCGTTGTCTGGTTTTAGGGTAAGAGAAATCACATATGGCCATAATCAACTAGGCCGGCTTTGTTACTCCAAGGAAAAAACTGCACCAAATAATACAATTTTTATTTAGGGAAACCAACAAAAAAATTGATTATAGAATGAAAGAAACCATTCTTACCTAATATTTAACTAAAGAGAATGTCAATGATTATATGAGTTTCTGTTAGCTAATTTCAGTCAACTAGCATTCTTCTGTCTTTACATCTTAGTTTTTATTGCAAATTACCTGAAACACAATAACCAAATTGTTGCATATGAAGCTCAGCAAGGTTCCACAAGTCCAACAATTTGCAATAAATTATCTGAGGCACATCTCCATGCCCGCACAAACTTGCCACACACTACCTGTGCTCGTTCCTATTCATCATCCTCATCTTTCTTCTTTGGTTAGATATCTAGGTTTCCTATAAACAGATTACCAAAATCTGATCAATATCCACCAAGGCTTCCCAGACATCATTAAGAAAACTTTACTGCTACAACTACCAAATCCTAAAATGAAATTGCTAGTTAGAAAATGTTATTCTATTCCAATATATCTAGGATATAATTCTTCCATGATTTATATAAGTCATTTCCGATAAAATTATTCAAATTTATTAACCACAAAAATTCATGAAAGACAGACAAAAAAACTAAGTATAACTATTGCATTCAAGGAAGTTTAACAAAGAAAATTGACTGATTTCATTACAATAAATGCGTGTAATTTTGTTGCAGTCATTTGCAGTCACACGCACGCACGCGCGCACGCACGCGCGCACGCACACATATATTTGAGAGACAAGGCAGTAAAACTGCCAGTGCAGCAAAACTACCAGTGCGATAATGCATCAGAATGATAATCAACAACCGCTGGCTAAGCTACTTGTGTTAGATATTTATTATTGGAAATATTAGTGTTGATAAAGTATCCAACTAATGTCATTGTCATCTATGAAGGCCAAAAGAAGAACACCTACCTCATCAAGAACTTCTGAACTTATCCTTACATTGACACATAATAGACACTTCTTATCTACATTATAAGCAATTTCGTCCAAAAGAGACAGTTTAAAATGGTAAATATCCACTTGAATAAATAACAAAAAAAATTCAAGCTGGGAAAAATTTAAAAAATGAGAATGAGGAGAACTTTCTGTTGTAATGCTATCTTCTTTGCGATTTTATTGTTGGATATGTGATGACGCGTCTAGTACAAGCACAAGATTATCAAAATGTTATTACTTACCTCCATGGAAAAAAGAAGTAAATTACTCTGAATAGAGCATTTATACTTGAGATGATCAAACAATTGCATAACATATAATTGATCCAAAGCTAATTATCTGACATTTAAAGAACAGAAAATGGCTAACAAGCAAAGGTGCAACTCTTAAGCACACAAATGTGATACAGTGTTGCTGTTATTTATATTCCATGCTATGTTTCAGGAATGAAACTACTAAAAGAAAGACTCACAGAACTTCTATCTAGTCCTAATTAAACTTCCTCCTCTGGCAACATTACAAGATGAGTGCAAGCATTACCTGCTAGTCCAAAACCTTCCTTCATCACATATATAGTCCCTCGGGTACCCCTTCCTTCTTCTTAAACATGACCTTCTCCTTAGCCTTCTTAAAATCAACATGAGTCACCTGAAGAAGGCCTCAGTCAATATTGCTACAAAAAAAATGCTAGTAAAAGATTTAGAATTATTGACCATTTATAGTTGGAGGACAAATATGTCAAGAATTATAATTATTTTTTAAGACCTCAAATAAGAAGGGGCATTAGCTTCAGTTATCAGCAAATTGTGATTATCACAACCTGTCTCCTTGGGCAATCAAAGTTGAAGTCCACAATCCAGACAGTTTTTAGGGGATGAATCTAATAAGTCACACTAGGAGTGCAGATAAAAAACCAATAAGTTGGATACACGTACATTTTTTTTTAGATATACATATATTTAATTTGTACAAATGATAACAAATTGAGTTTTTGACAAAACCGTAGCATAACATACTCCATCTTCTAAATATCGGTTTAGTAAATAAAAGGTTTAGTGAAGTAAATAAAATACTGAAGCGTAAGTAAGCCTATTATCTCCAAGAAAGGACATCTGTAAGAATCTGACAGCGGAAATTTTGGGAACAGAATGTGTCCTGTGTATCATAGCTTAAAAGAGACGCATTCAAATTTAAAAAATGGAACTGCATTGACTGCAAACAATAGTATAAGTTGCATCAATTAATCCAAAAAATTTTGGCATTGACTATGAATCACAAGCAATCATTGTCTTTCAAAGAAATGTATGTTTAGAATTTTACTTTCTATACTAATTGGATAAATAAACCTAATAAAAACAATTTCTAGTCACTCTCATTAAAAATCATTAAAAATACAGGCTTACCTTCATTCTGCGCTCTCTGAGAGCAAGCAAACCAGCTTCTGTGCAAATTGCCTTTATATCAGCTCCAGAAAACTCGTCTTTAGTCATAACAAATTCTTCCAGGTTGACATCATCAGCCAACGTCATTCTGGATGTATGTATCTACATAAAAGTGAATTGTAACGGGTTTAGGAAAAGAAACAATGAACTATATAGTAGCAGCCCAAAAAATTTCAAAACAGGACTTTTTTCTACAGTCAAAAAGTGGCAGGGGCTTTAGTTACAGACATGAAAAATGCTTCATGTGAAATCATAAAACCTGAAATCAACCAGAACATGAATGTACCTGGAAGATGCGTCGTCGTGTTTTAATATCTGGCAGGGGAAATTCAATTTTCCTGTCAATTCTTCCAGGCCGAAGCAAGGCTGGATCAAGACTTTCAATTTTATTTGTGGCAAGAATAACCTTAACATCCCCTCTAGAGTCGAAGCCATCTAACTGATTCAGCAACTCCAACATGGTTCTCTGTATTTCACGCTCTCCTCCTGAGTGAGCATCATACCTATACAAATCCCAATAATAACAATTCTTGTCAATAGGTGACTTGTAAGTGGCTGTATTTCTAGCAAAAGTTTTCATTCACTTACCTCTTGGTACCAATTGCATCAATTTCATCTATAAAGACTATTGATGGAGAAAGATCATCTGCAACCCTGAAGAGTTCCCTTACAAGTTTCGGGCCATCACCCAAGTATTTCTGAATCAACTCACTTCCCACAACACGCAAGAACGTTGCTGATGTAGAGTTAGCGACAGCCTGAAAGGAATACATGAGAAAGTCCAAACTCAGTGCTAAAGGATATGAAGATGTACTTAAAAATGTATAACATTTGAGCCATAAGCATAGATACTTACTATCATGTAAGGAATTAAATCAACGACTTTGTAAATACTTCATAAGAGAACAATTCTGTAGAATCAAGATTATGGTAGCTTTTTGGTTAAAGCATTTGTCAACTGACAGAAACTCCAAGAATCTGTGTAGGATGTCCAGTGAAACCTCAAGGAAAAAGGAATGCTAAATGGAAGTATAAACATACATCTAGTTTGATTTCTTGAGTTGAAGCAAAATCAAGGTGAATCTCCATTTCCAATCAATAATAGGAACAATAGGCGCACACAACCTCGATGATTGAACAAAGACATTTTAATTGTTTAATAAACACATCAGATGCTACGTATGTTTCTTTTCCGTTCATTAACTGATCATATAAATAAAATAGATAGTTTAAAATATCATGATAAATTAAAGGCCATTTAATTCAAGAATCCATTTATCATCCGCCGATTTATGTACTGGCACTATCAGTTTCTTAGTTGTGTCTAGCAGCACTACTGACTCGTTTGGAGACCAGTGTTTGAACCATGATCCCAGGTATATATAGAATATCTAGTTCGCCTAGCGGCAATCCAGTATATGATGACTGGGTTTGGACCGCAGTACCGAGTATGTACGGTACACTCCTAGAACACGTGAAAACTCCACTATTCAGTTTCAAACTAATAGGCTTTTCAAAAGGATTCAATGAGTTTGAGAAGTAAAAAATAAAAGTGAATGATGTTTACGTTGTTAGTTGTCTATTTATGATTTCTTGATGATGGGAATTATCAGTAATTCAGCTTTTGATTGTGGAAACTGCAAACGTCCACCATAACCAGCAACACTAGATTCTTTATTCTAAAACATACCATGTACCCTTTTTTACATGGGATTGAAGCAAACTGCCATAGGAGACCCCAATCAGTCAGGACTTGGCACAAAGATTATCCATAAATACAATGAGGTGCTTCAATTGCAACTAGACAAGCTAATTTGTTTGTTCAATATTAAGATCCCAGTGCCTTGTTCATTTATTATTAGTTCATAGTTTCTTTCCATACTCAAGCAAAGCACTCACAGGGCCTGACCATAGATCTATAAATCAAGAACTACAATTGTTGTATATATGCATATTTAGGACTGTGTCTGGAAGTGCAAACATACATATCCATACAAGCTTGTATAACATAAATATACAAAATTTATTGGCCTACAAGGTTTTTGTTCTTTATGGGACTCCTCGCAAGTACCCCTTTAACAAATCAGAACCTCTGTGCGGACAGAATAGTCTAAAGGTTTCCAGCCAATATCCAACTAGTGTCTAACATGAGTGTTGTAGACACAAGTAGAAATATAACATAGAAATTTTTAATAATATCTATATCAGTAGCTACTAACATATTAGACTCAGCCTCTGCAAGTGGCTAAAAGGAATAATGAGAAAAGTAAAATCTTGAAACACACTAACCTTCGCGAGCAAAGTTTTTCCCGTTCCAGGTTCCCCATATAGTATGACTCCCTTAGGAGGCTTTATACCAATGTCCTCGTATAGCTCGGGATGAGTCAAAGGGAGTTCAACTGCTTCTTTGATTTCTTGAATTTGGGCATCCAGGCCACCGATATCAGCATAAGATTCCAAAGGAGCCTTGTCAACTTTCATAACAGAAACCATAGGATCAACTTCATCTTGAAGAAGCCCTACAACGGAAAGGACCTGCAAGAAATGAAGTTAAATAAATAAATAATCATAAAATATGAGATGAACCTCAAAAATATCTACCATTCCCTCCGTATTTAAAGTGTCAAATCAATATACAAAATGAAGAATAAAATTTGACATAATTGATCAAATGAACACCGATAGACTTCTAATTCACTTGTATTAAAGGTCTCAATGTAACACATGCAGCAACAGCTTTGAAACAGCTGTATTAAATGACAATGTCTTGTTAATTTGCATTGACAAAAGGAGTAAGCGAAATTTACTTATGGCTTGATGGCTAGAAATCTTTACTTGGCTTGACTAGAAGGGATGAGAGATACAACCAGTTTTCTTTTTCTCAGTCTTCTCTATCGGAAGGGAGTAAGGACACATAACAGATAGGATAAAGACAACGTGGAAGCATGCGACACTCATATATGCCTTGTGGAAGTAAAACGGCCCATAGTACATATATAGCTTTCTGAATGGATTGGCCATGAAATCAAGTTGACAGTACAGGACCAAGTAATGGAAAGACTAAAATGTTGTAGGAGTCCTGCTATTTATAGGACCATAAATGTAACCTACTCCTGTTGGGCCTGAACCAAGAAATTAATCTTCCGCTGCAAACATTTTTTATTAAACTGAAATTTAGCTAAAAAATTCACAAGGCAAGATAGTAATGCAGCCTGTAGATCACAAGCATCACATAATTACTTTCTACTATATGGAAAAAGAAAAAAAAAAAAACCCACACCGCTGTAGAGGGCATAATTATTTTGTGTTGTATGAGAAAAAAGAACTCATAACCATTGCAATCGACAAAACGTCCCTAATTTTGGTTATCAAGCATTACTTTATCAACCAAAGATCAAAAGTAACAAATCTCTCCTTATCCAATAAAACCATCAGTAAAATTACTAGATATACAACACAAACAAATTTTTAATTATCAATGCCTAATTCACCAATCAGGACAAGCAAATATGATGCACCTTAACCCTAACAATTGTGTTATCAAGCATGAGTTCATCAGTTGAAGCCAAAATCCTAGGTCAAAAATATGGACATAACCTACATATCACCCCCTTCCGCGATAGGAAAGCCATCCAGGCACCAGCTGATCCTCATCCACAAAGGAAAGAACATGCAATAATATGGCTCCCACACATCAACACCCAAGCTTCTAGATTTTTACAATCTCTATATATCTCTTCCAAAAAATAAAAAAATAAAAAAATAAAGATAAATATGGATAACAAAAGAGGCTTTGAATGATAAGGCAATAGCCATGAAAATATGAGAAACTAATTACTAAACTCCCTTCAATTCTGACAGGCAATTTTAAGCAGATCGGGCCAGTACTTATTACTATTATAGTATTACATTTTAGAGGTTACAACAAGATTAGACAGACCCATAGTTAATGTGCCAATAGGCTCGTACAAATTTGAACCATTAGATTTTGTTTTCAGTTTCTCGTCTTCTCTAAACTTCTACCAACTCTTTGCTGCTCCACATGTACTGCTCTTCTTCCAAGAAATAGTTATTAAAACTAAACAACAAAGGAACAAACGCCTCAGCATCTGCTACGCATTATCATTGTACCCTAACTTTCAAGTTTCAACTTCTCTAGCATGTCTCATTACAAGTGACCTAAACTCATTACAAGTGACCGAAACCCTAAGGTGCGGTACCTCTTGCTAATCAGTAAGATGGTAATATGAATTCAATTCAAGGTTATTCATTTTTCAATAATGACTTATTCAGGAAAAAGAAAGTTCTAGCTGTTTCAAAACCCTAATCTGGTAACTTAACAAGAGCAACTGAAACCAAAATCCCACTACATTATGCCTAAATTCGTACTTTTTGAGTGATTGAAATCCAAACACTATAAATCACCCCTATTTCAGCAATCAGAGCAAGGATCAATATTCAAACCCTAATTCAGCAATCAGAGCAAGGATCAATCTGATTCAAAGCCTTAATTCAGCAATCAGAGCAAGGATCAATCTGATTCAAAGCCTTAATTCAGCAATCAGAGCAATGATCAATCTGATTCAAAGCCCTAATTTCAGCAATCAGAGCAAGTATCAATCTGATTCAAAGACCTAATTCAGCAATCAGAACAAGTGCCTGCAGAAACTAATAAAACCCTAAAATTCATATGGAAAATGACAATTTTCATCAAATTAAAATTTCAACCAAAAGCTCACCTTATTGTGCATCAAGATAGCGCACCCAGGCTCCAACTGATCCTTGTCAACGAATGACAGTATGCTTACGTAGTATTCTGGCCCCACCGACGACGACACGATCGCATGATTCTCATCGATGAGCTCCTCCAAGTTCCCCACGCTCATCGGCGATCCCCTCAAATCATCGACCTTCGATCGATCCTCCTCCGATTTCTCCTCGTGAAGCTTCAACCGCTCCTGATTCGCCACAAACTCCTCCTCCATCAGAAGATAATCTTTGATCCGCTCGAGCTTGAGGAGGCGGAGCTTGCACTTGGTCAGCGGCGTGACCGCGGGGAGCCTGGCGGCGGCCTCCGGGCCCTTCTGCTTGCGCTGCTTGCGGCCGACGCGGGACGGAGGGGCTGAGGGCTCGAACTTCTTGTCCTTCTTCTCTCCTTGCCTGCGATCGCCGGGGAGGTTGGGCCTGCCAAAGCCGCCGGGGGTTCCTTGGCCCTGGCCCATGGCGGAGGCGGTGACGGTGGCCGAGGCTAAGGCTTGGGAGAGGGTAGAGAGAGGAGACAGTTTGGCTTGAGACGACAGCAAACGAAAAATGGGCCGCTTATATAAAGGGAAATTCTAAATGCGCACGGCATGATAATTGGCGAGCAAACCACTTTTACTTCTGAGCCACTAAATGTTGTATTTTTTGTCTGGACTGGATAGTGTAATTTTGGTGCGGACTTTTCAGCTGAACCGTTATTAAGGGAGGTCACTATGAAAAATGGTGTGCTAATTTATAAACTTCCGAGTTTAGGGGTGTAAACGGGAGCTTCCAAAGGAGCACACCATATTTCCCAGTGAGTCCAGATTTTTCAGTGAGTCCACATACTCAAAAGAGAGGATTTTTCTAGTAAGCATACTAAATATATCCAAAATATCATTATCTCTCATATTTATCTTCTTTCTCCCTCTTTCTCTCACGCTCTCCCTAACCCTCATGTCCAAACCCAAAAATCATAAAATCTTCCTTTCCCTCCCAGTTCTTCTAATCCTCTTTTTTCCTTTCTCTATCTCCTCCTTTCAAATCTTTCTCTCTCTCGTTGCTAAATCCGCCACGCCGACCTCTCGCCGTCGCCGCCGCCGCCGATCTCCCGCCGCCGCTTCTTGGGTCGAGATAGGTGAGATTTCATAATCTAATAATTTTTTTTATTTTTGGATCAAACAATTGAGATATTTGGGTTTGGTGATTTTATTGGGTTAGAGAGGAGGAAAAGGGGAGGAATCAGCAAATTTGGTGATCTTATTTTTGGATCAATCCGAATTTTTTTGCATTTTCATCATTTCATTCTTCATTCTAAGTACGGTTTTTTGACTTCAATTTTGCATTAAACATAAATATTCTATAATTCAGTTTTCTCGCTTCTTTTATATTCCATATTTTGAGTGTTATTGGTAAGATTACGTACTTCCTAAATAGTTGTTTAAAATGAAAATGTTATGTTTTCGTTTTATTAATTTTTAATTTGATTCAGGCTATGAAAGGAATCACATTGCTACTGGCTTTGGACAAGTTGTATTCTGCAAGCCAAAATGAGATGGTTCATGTTCTGAGAGCCAAGATGAGATGGTGGCAGAGTATGCCGCTTCCCCCACTATCTCGTGAAGATCGAATAGAGGAAAATGCTATTTTTGCAGTTTGTTTATTCGGATTGATTCTGATAATTTTGTTACCAAATGGATGTATTCTTATTCAGCATCTTGGAATGCATAGTGCCTTGATTGCTATTGGGGATGATGATATATTAGTTTTATTTTTTTGTTCTTTTATTATATTTTATGTGCATGTATGTACACGTGTAGTATCAGAGTTGTAACGTTAAAGAAAATGTACATGATAATTGGCATTACTATTGTAATAAAAAATTATCAAAGAATTAAAGTTTCTTCATAAAAGTTTGTATTTCCCTTTATTTGTTACATTTTGTTTCTGAACTGCAATATCTATAGTAAAATTTAGTCAATGGATGATAAAATATATAGAATCATGGATGTATCCGATAGCTCTCGCTGATGCCTCCATTTTGCTTTGAAGGTAAATGATCTTTATATAGCGAACAATGCTATTTAAATTTATTCATGATTGTCATTATGCGAATTTACATTATTGTTTGAATTTGAGTTTCGTATTTATGTGTTATTGATGAAATCTTTAGTTTGAAAGAAATAAATTTTGTGTACAAATTTGAAAGATGAATGAATTCTTTGTGTTTTTTGCATAATCAATTCTTGGATGCAATTATATTTTGATTTCTTCATCTAATATGTTTCTATAACAAAAGAGTCTTCAAAAAGTGGCATAGAGTGTTGTTTAATATTCCTGCAAAGATTAAAACCGTATAACATGTTATAGATATGTTATAGACTTTTTTTGATAGAATTTATGATATATTTCTTTTGTATTTGCTTTGTTATGGATATTATTATGATTTTTTGTGTTTTATGTTATTTGAGTACTATATTTGCATAATATGTATCTAATAATTTCTCTAATTTTAGACTAAAATGAATTTTTAATTTATCTTTGAATTGGAATGAAATAGTGGATAAGGAAAAAAATTTGTTTAAGTCAGGAATTTAATTAGATTCCAAAAGAAAATGTATTTATTTATTTGAAAAAATTAAATATAGTAAAAATAAATTTGCTGATGTTGGGGATCAAACCCAAGGTGCTCACACATGCAATGGGAATATTCACCACTATACCACAATGACTTCATGGAAAATTGGATGAAACAAATCTATTTATTACTGTCTGGACGGATATTGAGCAGTCCAAACTTTGAGTTTTTTTTGGATTCATAATTTTTATCAATCCATATTGTTTTTAGGGTTTTTGAGTAAGCAAAGGCCTAATAAAATCAATTTTCGATTTTAATTTATGAGATAATTTAATATATGAGGAGATTTGATAGAATAGTTGTGAGTTTTAGGGTTTTTTTTTTTTTTTTTGAGTTAGTTGATCTGCAGTTTGAGAAGAGAAGAAGAAGAGAGATATAAAAAAAGGGCATTTTAGTCCAGAAAAATCGATAGCAATTTTGTAATACGTATGAAATTTTTAAGTGGGCTCACTAGGAAAAATGGTGTGCCCCTCTAGAAACTCCCGGTGTAAACGGATAGGATAATCGGATCCGAATTCAGATCCGGATCCATTTAAAATCAGATTAAGATAGAATTTGGGAACTTCTAAAGGGCACAAGATTTTTCCTAGTGAACCCAGTTAAATTTTATCATAAATATCAACTTTGCCCTCAAAATATTTTTTCCATCTTGCCCTTCTTCCCTCTCCCCCGCTTCCTCCAGCCCTCTTGCGATTTTTTTTTTTAAGCCCGTTCGGACTGTCAGTCCGAACGGTGCCCCCCCGTTCGGACTGACAGTCCGGACAGGGGCTTGACCCGATCTGAAATCTCCACCACTGCCTCACTCACTCTATTAATGTAATAAAATGATAAATCATTAGTTTACCCAATTTAATGTGACTTTTAGGACTTATATTAATAACTAATTATACATTATTATCGAAATATAGGGAAGGAAGTAAAAAAATACAATGATACACTGACACCTTGATATACCGACACAATAATATACTGATACAATAATTCACCGATACACTGATACACCGATACAGTGATACTCCAGATACACAAATACAATGATACTCCTGATATACCGATATAATGATACATTGATACACCGATACAATGAAACAATGATACATTGATACACCGATACAATGAAACAACGATATAATAACTGATACAATGAAATAATGAAGATTATAAACAAGGTCCCCAACGTATAAAACAAACAAGATCTTATACAAATTAAAGAAATAAGATTAAATACAAATGTAGTGTATATATTAATCAAACAAAAAGCGACCAGTAGGGTTCATTACAAACAAAAACCATATATTCTACAAATTCTTCAAAATGTTTGCAAAAAACAATTACACCGGCCACTTGAAGTTCATAACATCATTCATATCAATACACAACTAATATAATCTAATCACTGTCTCCTTGTATTTCTTGGGGGTTGACGTTTGCTTCTGGTTCGAGACATAATTGCCGTATCGGGTGCATTAGGAGTGGATTGATCTTGTCTTTATTCCTCTGCTTGCTCTTCTGGTGGTTCTTTTGGCTGAGTACAACCAGTTAGCACGGCTTTAATGTTCGCAAGTGCTTTATCAAAACAGTAAATTTTCTATGTGTAAGTAAGTAGTAATAAAGTATAATTTGCTACAAATATCATATTTTATCTATTTATTTTTTAACTACAAGATAATGTAATATTAAAATTTAAAGACACTGAAACCGTCCTTTATAACTTAATCAACTATTAGGACAATACCATTAAACTTCTAAATTAATTAATAAATTTTAATATTAACATCTATAATTAGAAAAATAACTAAATTTTCG
Source organism: Dracaena cambodiana (assembly GCA_036321105.1). NCBI lineage: Eukaryota > Viridiplantae > Streptophyta > Magnoliopsida > Asparagales > Asparagaceae > Dracaena > Dracaena cambodiana. The sequence continues at coordinate 787,962 of JAYEPQ010000008.1, forward strand.
CATATTTTACAACTACGATTACAATATTATATTTTCTTCATAATTATAATCTAAATATTAAAAATCAAAATTAACAAAAAAATGTACTCGTTTAGAATTTCCCGATTCTTAAATATTATCAGACCGAACAAAAAGTTCTCAGTTTTCAGTGCAGTCACAGACCAAATAAGAATAAACTAAATAAAACAAAATTAAAATTAAATTAAAGGAGACTTACAATGGAGCCGAGAAATCTGAGATCAAGAGAAAATGAGGCAGCGGAGGCTTCGGCGTCGGGTTTGGAATGAGGCTTCGGCGGCGGGGTGTGGCTCGGCGGCGGAGGCTTCGGCGGCAGCGACGACGGGTTTGGAGGAGATGGCTGCGGCGGATCTCTCGAAGAAAAGGGTTTTGAGACGGTGTGGAGAGGAAGTAAGGAGAGAAGAGGGAGATGAGGAAATGAGAGGAAATTGGGGGAGGGGGGGCGGAAGAGAGAAGAGGAAGAAGAAGGAGATGGCGGTGTGGAGATGAATGAGGAGAGAAGAGAGAGAGGAAATGAGGGTATTTTGGGAATAGACTGTGCTCACTAAGAAATTCTCCCCTTTACTTAAATGAAACTGGGCTCACTAGGAAATCTGGGCTCACTAGGAAAAAACTTGTGCCCCTTTAGAAGTTCCCTAGAATTTTAGGCTGGATCCATTTACAGTAGGCTGGATCCAGATTCAAATTCTTATTCTAATTTCAAAATTAAATTCGAATAACTTGATTTCTTATAATATATATAATTATATATACCATTGTACTATATAAATATAAATAAATATATATATCTTTTAATTTTTTTTCCTATGCATATATTAAATAAATATTATCATATATTTTTTTTCATATTCTATATAGAAGTTTGTAGAGTATTATGTAAATATTATATGTACATACTAAAACATATTTACGAAGATATGCACTTCAGGATATGAAATTCTTATTCACATCAAAAAATGTTTAATTTTATTTCAAATCATATTCATATATGCAAATTCGATATTGCATATGTATCTTTTTAACATCGAATGTTATTTATATGATATCTGACGTACTTATATTTTAACGAATATGGATATTTACTATCCATAACATATCCATATTTAAACCCAAATCTATGAGGAAAAAAATAAATATAAATATCAAAATACTCATAATTCAATCCACTTACACTTCTATTTAGGATCAGGGACGGGAGCAATGTTTAAAATAGCGATAACTAACGTAGATTATGTAATTTTTATTTATTTAATAAAAATAAATATAAAACTATATAAAATAATTTTTATAAATTAAAAAATAAATTTAAAATTTCTTAAAAATATACAACCATTTTGTAGTACATAGTCTATTCTAATTTTATATTAAGTTTTACAATAATTTTCATATTTTTCATAAATTGTATTAAGTCTGCAGCTATAATTTCAGTCATCATCTAAATAAGAAGTAAGGTTCCAATTTTTTTTTTATTTCAATTCAGTTATTATTATTGTTGTAATTTATATTTTATAATCTTCAATTTATTTTATTTGTTGATTTTTTTTCAGTTAAAAATTCAATAGAATCAACAAGATATTCCAACAACCGAACAAGCCAACAACTAATCAAGTATGAAAATTTAAATAATTCAGTCATAATTAAAAAAAATAATCAACAACAATAATATAGAATTACTAAGAAAATAATTGTAGATATCGCTTATCTGAGTATCTAGAATGATTAGTCATGCAGAGTGAAGGGAAAGGAACAATATAAAACAACAAGTAGCAGGAACCCAATAGTCACGAAGCCTCACATCTTCTAGATTGTTTCAAATATCAGCCTATGCTAATATATATCGTGAGTATCATAATGTTAGATTTTGCAGTACCCAATACAATATAGACCTCATATACTAGGTGCTGCGATATTGTAGATATAATGCGTCTGATATTGCCAATTCTGATACCAGTGTTCTATTCAAAGATTTTAAATCGTCCAGTTAAGCAGTCAGCTAGGGTTGTCAACAGAAGCATATAAATTTAAAATCTACAATCCCAACAGCAAAGCTTGTTACTTGCATGAACTCTTAACTGGTCATGCTGAAGCTCAAGCAAACAACAAAAATGCAAGAATAATTCTGTCAGAGTGACTAAAGACACAAGTTTTACTGAGAACAAGTGAATTATTACAATCTCAGGAGGCCTAGGCCTAGGAGCACTGTTAAATATTCAGCAATCTTCTCGAATACAAAGTCTGCTATACTTAAAAACAAACAGATTCAGGCAGAAACTTAAGACTCTAGCCTCTAATTACACACCAACAAACTAGTATTGCCAAAAAAAGTCACATCTTTGCTAGCTGAAATCTGAAGAAAAGCATTACAAGTTAATTTATCCAACAATTCAACCTAACTTCACCCTGCAGCTTGATGAAGGAACTTTGAGGAAGTTAAGCAAGAATTTGAAATGCTTGAGGACTGTTGGTGATCTCAAAATCTTCGCATCTCAAAATTGAAGAGCATCTCAAAACAGATAGAGCATCTCAAAATCATTTCGAAAACAAGTATCTCTTCATTTTGGTCTCCTAATCATAATTTCCTCATTATCATGTCCTTGTTTCATTCTACATCTTGCAACTAGGCAAAAAACTAGTCTAATATGTGTCTAGTATCCAATTCTCTTTAATAATTAGGAATGTAAATTTCTCAAGAATGTGAAGATGTCCTTTTAAAGAAGCTAGAATAAAATAAAAGGCCAAACAAGAAGTAATGATAAACTCTAGAGAAGGAAGGAAGGAAGGAAGGAAGCCAAAGAATAAAGAGCCTCAAAACTTTTTGCAATTCATACAATTTACAGTTACTCCAACACAAGTATAAAGAGTTGGCAAAAGGATTTCGCCAAAATGATCCTATGATCTTGTACAGGCCATCACCCACGGGAATGAAACATTTCCAAACCATATTATGGTCGTAAATGGTAATGCAGACACAACATTAGTCTAAAACATCCCATGAACCAAGGAAGCATGAACACTTCTACTATGAAGTCGTGCCATCTCAACATCATTGTGTGTGTGTAATTCATTTATTTCGAAATCTATCACGTGTCAGGTGTGCTTTATCGTGTCACACCCATATAATAAACTCTAGAGAAGAAAGGAAGCCAAAGAATTATATAACTGACATAAATAATAAAGAGCCCCGAAACTTTTTGCGATTTATATAATTTATAGTTGCTCCAACACAAGTTTAGGGAGTTGGCAAAAGAATCTTGCCAAAATGATCCTATAATCTTGCACAAACCATCTCCCACATGAATGAAATATTTCAAAATCATATTATAGTCACAAATAGTAATGCAGACTCAATATTAGTCTACAACATCACATAAACCTGGGAAGCACAAACACTTCTATTATAAAGTTATACCGTCTCAATATTATTACATGTGTGGGTATATTTATTTATTTCAGAATCTGTTATGTGTCAGGTGTTTTATCGTATCACATCCGTGTTAGAAGTAATGATATACCCCAGAGAAGGAAAGAATCCAAAGAATTATATGAGTGTCATTATCAATAAAGAGCCTCAAAACTTTTTTGCAATTCATACAATTTACGGTTACTCCAACACAAGATTAGAGAGTTGGTAAAAGGATCTTGCCAAAAAAAGATCCTATGAGTTTTTACAAGCCATCTCCCACGGGAATGAAACATATCCAAACCATATTATAGTCATAAATGGTAATGTAGACTCAGCATTAGTCTACAAAATCCATAAGCCTAAGAAGCATGAACACTCTTGTTATGAAGTCGTGCGGTCTCAACATTAGTGTGTGTGGATATATCTTTATTTATTTCAGAATTTGTTACGTGCCAGGTGTGCTTTATCATGTCACATCCGTGTCAGAAGTAATGATAAACCCTACAGAAGGAAAAGAAGCCAAAGAGTTATATGATTGTCATTACCAATAAAGAGCCTCAAATTTTTTTTTTTTAATTCATACAATTTACAGTTACTCCAATACAAGATTAGGGAGTTGCAAAAGAATATTGCCAAAAAAGATCCTATGAGCTTGTTCAAGCCATCTCCCACTAGATTGTAACATTTCCAAACCATATTATAGTCATAAATGGTAATGCAGACTCAATATTACTCTGCAACATCCCATGAACCTAGGAAACACAGACACTTCTGTTATAAAATCGTGCCGTCTAAACGTTATTGTGTGTGTGTGTATATTCATTTCAGAATTTGTCACGTATCAAGTTTGTTTTATCATGTCATGCCCATGTCAACATTTCTTGTTCTGTGTAACCTAACCATAACCATAAACTAAACGAGTTACCGAAAACTCTTAACTATAAAAAAAAAACAGTATCATCATTCAGCCTAAGAATCATTGCTCTACTACTCAAACCCCCTCAACCACAAGTACTACTTAGAGTAGACTAAGTGAACCAAAAGAGAATCACACCGAGCAATATGTCATTATTGATAAGCTCCACTCATTGAACTGGTGCATTTTGTACACCAACTTGTTCTACATTGACCTGCTTTACAATTATCATAGAAAAAAAAAAAAAAAACATATTTCAACAAGATGACATCTTTGCTAACCAAAATCTAAGCATCCAATTCACAGAGAAAAAGAAACAAACTTTCTCATTACCAGAGAAAACTCTCCGCATGTTAGTACAATACCGGGGCAATCTAAGCACAAATTGAAGATCTCTCTCTTTTTTTACCTGATGAGATTAAGGCTGGCGAGAATTAGGGTTTCGAAGAGGTGGCAGTGGGATCGGAGGGGGGCGGCGGAGGTGGCGAGAGCTCGCGGACGAGGGCGGCTAGGGTTTCGGGATTGGCACCGCGATCGGAGAGAGCGATGAGGAGGGAGAGGGTGTGCCGATCCAGGCCGGTCTCGAGAATATTCGACATTTGAAACGCGATCTCCGGCGACTCCTTCGTCTCCACCGCCGCTTACGCTCACCGGAGCGGTGATCAGATCTGAGGATCGATCGAGAGGGAGAGAAGGAATTCGAAAAGTAGTGGACCGGGCCGAATAAACTAATGAAGGCTCAACAACTTGGGCTGGGCTTTCTTTTTGCAACATTATGAATTGTAAAATGATGGAAAAAATTGGATTCGAAATCAAAATAAGGAATATATTTAAACACATAATTAATAAATAGTACTATTTGAACTCTCATTATTAAGGATTAAACGGTGGTTATAGTTCCCCATCTTTTATTAATAAGCGTTTTAGGGTGTATTTGCTTGTATAGATGTATTTGTTTAACCAAAAAGTAAAGCTTCCAATTTCTCAATTCTACTGCACATGGATTTTAAATAGAAAAGAGTTGGAAGTAAAAAGATTTGATATTTTATTATAGTATTTTCCATTTTTTTTTTTTGACATCTCTTCCTTCTTCCAAGGAGGAAAAACAAAACGCTAAAAGTATTCGAGATGGGATGATTCTAACTCTTTATTTTTAAAATTAAATTCTAATTTTCTTTTATTTCTACTGCTTTCAAGCAGCCAAACACATTTTTAATAAAATAGAATATAATTAGTTAATCAATAATTATCATGTATAAACGCTAACATCCCTTTTCTAGTTGCATCTCAATTTACACAAAGCAAGGAACAAAAGCTCGACCTCTATCCATATAACTATCCAAAACGTAGCTCCCTCGCCATTCTCCAATGCAAGTATCGTAGAACCTCACCACGCTCCTCTCGCAACTCCAATCTCCTTCGACGGCCGCAAAGGCCACCCACCGCCCATCGAAAAAGAGCGGCGCTCCCTCTTCCCAACCCTCGGCCACCACCACCTTCCTCCACTCGACCCCCTCGTAGTTCTCCAGGCACCACACCTCCATCTCGCCACCCCCAACCACCACCAGGTACATGTAGCCTCCGACCGCACCGAGCCACGCGTTCGCGTACGTCCCCCTGAGCCGCCTGATCTCCTTGTGCCCCCGCGGCAGCTCCATCTCTCGCGCTTCTTCCTGCGCCATGTCGAAGACGAGGATGCTCCCTTGCCTCAGCCAGTGCAGGGACCGCCGTATGGACGCAGGCCCCCCCGGGTTGAGGGTCCTGCTCGCGGCGGTCACCGGAAACGGCCTGCGTTTTCTCCTCCATCTTTGAGTAACGGACGAGTAGACAGTGACCGAACCCATACACACACATTCCTCAGGGATGCTCACAATCTCGAAGGAGTCCAGGCTCGGGCCGGGCGCAGAGAGGCCGAAGAGCCGTCTCGGGGACAGCGAGGGGATCCGAACGCAGCAATCGCTTGCGGGACTCCACACGTACATCTTGCTTCGGCCGACGAGGACGAGCCCGTTGCAGGTGGCCTGGATCGGGCTGGCCGCGACCAAGCCGTCCCTGTCGCGCTGCCCGTTGAACATCTGCAGCTGTTTGTTGATCGAAGCGTGTAGGATTGGATTGCATGAAGCAGTGGCTGAGAGAGGCTTGAAGTGAATTGGGCCTCCAGGAAGCAGTAGGGTGTTGTGAAGGAAGCCTACAAAGCGGCGGGCGGAGCGCGCAGCCGAGCGGCGGGATTGGAGAGATCGGAAGTACGGGCGGGACATCAGCCGGCGCCATGAGGGGCTGACGGATTTGAAGCGGGCGGCAGCCTCGACGGGGAGACAGGAGAGGATTTCGACGAGAAGGTCATCGTGGAGATAGATTGCTCTCCTCACCTTCGGCATTGTTGAGCTCGGAAACAAATATGAGACGGTCCATCGTAGAAGCGTATTATATATAGAAGAGTGGTTTCTTTCTACTCCTATTCGTAGTCCGATTCGTATTCCTATTCGCATTTGTATTCCGATTTAATATGTAATTTAGAATCCAAATTGAAATAGGAGACGATAACCCTATTATAGAATTTGAAAAATATAATTTTCGAATTTGTTTTAATGTTAGCAACCAAAAAGGAGGATTAAAGAGCACATATTTACCTATAATATCCCAAGTCAACTAATTTTATTTTAACTAGAAGCATACGGTATAACTTTCAGAATATAGATTGAGAGCTACTCGAGCATTATAATACAGAAAATATTCTATCTGTCAATATTTCCATGCTAATTTTACCCTTATTATTACATATAATTAATTGTATCTGTGGCATGAATATTGATTTAAAAAGCTTAGCAGAGGTTCAATGGTGATTTTCTCTCATTACAAATTTCAATAATTTTTAAGATAATTTCTTCAGCATGGCAAATGAAAAACTAAAGTTTTGGGGTCCGGTCCATCGTCCTCAGAAAGATCGGCCCAAACATATTCGGCCCATCTTAGCTAAGAAGAACTACGTGGCCTTCGGATCCAAAGAATACAACGGTGGTGGGGAAATTCTAAATGCGCACGACATTTTACTTTGCGAGCACCACATCCTATAGTAATGCGATTTACAACATAGGGGAAAATGGTGCTCACTAAGTCAAAAGTGGTGCGCATTTAGAATTTCCCATTAAGGATGTGGATCATAGGTCTTGTTTCATCTAGGATCCTACCCGCGATGAAAATCCAAATCCAAATCTAATATCTAGTGGATCCCATAGTATGAATTGTAGGATCCAACTGAATCCGACCCGTTGCCACCTCTAGATATAATAATCAGCTCTTAGTTCGGCATGGATAAGTCCATATTTTTTATAAAAAAAAATTATTTTTAATTTAAAATTTTGTAGAGAACAGATCAAAAATTGATCTATAGACATGTAAATTACCATTTCTAGTTCGCCAATAAATAGACAATCACAATGACTATATACACACACTCCTATGACCTCTTTCTCCATTCCTTTAGCTTTTCATTTCTTCGCAACCAAAACAACTTTTTTTTTTTTTAATTTTAAAAGGATCAAGAAAACAAAAGAAACATCAAGCACAAGATGAGCCGAGGCCGACCCAGTAAGAAGTAAGAACAAATTTACACAAAAGGGTAAGCGTGCAGTTGTGGTGGGCGTGTTACCTCCAGCAAGCGGTGAGTGTGTTGGCCAACAGGGACATGAGATTCGATATCTGTCACTGTATCTGGGCATCCTGCCTTAATTGTATCATGTGTGTTCTGAGGCTGCACTCTTGTACCTGATTCAGAGCAAAACCATCTAAGAAGGCAGAAGACAAGTCTGTAACTGGCAGTGAAAACAAGCAATTAAGTTGCGGCCGTTGAGCCTGAGTCCTGCACTCGGAACTCCATAACTAGAGAAATCGGGACGGAATTTTATAGTCGCATCTTACAATCCTTAAGAGAAAAATCTTGAGTTACTACTCTTATAATACTTGTCAATCCCTTACACTAGGGAATATACGATTTAAATCACAGTCTGCACTCATCTTCTATGTATGATGTCTCCTTATAATTTAATATTTCGTATCACATTAATAACATTCCGATAAAACCTTCGCTTTAGCATTAACAGAATTTTATAGTCACATAAAACTTTCATTATGTTTCTCCATTTCATCTAGCCAGCTTGGATTCTATACTTAACATCACTATCAATCCGCTAATCCTTTTTTATATAGATCCAGACACCTAAACTGATACTCGGTATCTCCCGCCTATTCGGTTATTTATTGTCATGACATTATACTCTCAGATCCTTTGTTTATTGAATTTGCACACTATATGCTTAGATCACGTTTTGGCATTACAAGGCAATAGTAATGGGTACAACTAAGCTAAGTTCAACATTGTTCTGTTTCTATACTTGATTATTAACTCAACGACGTCTTCATACTAGTTAATATCATTTTCGTGACAAACATGGTTTTTTATATTAAACTTGGATGACATAGCTTTTGAGAGGCAATTGATCAATAGAAGTAAAGATTTGAGAACATTATGTGTGTCATGGGACAGGGGGATGCTTTTCTGCTATAAATGTTAATTTTTTTACCTGCAATGCTGCTGTAGAAGCTAGTAATTCTCTGCACTCGTGAAGCATGATGCTTTCTACTACTGCTAACTCAGCAAGTTCCGATACCAAACAGTTTGTACCGTCCACCTGTCAAATATAAATAAATAAATAAAAATTGAGTCGTAAAACTAAAGCCCAAGAAATATATGAATAGCTTATTTTTGTTTTTGTAGATACACCTTAAGATGGTTTGAAGCGTGCATGTGCATTATGTAGTCTATCCGCAATTTCTACATAAAGGAATCACAATTCTACTTTTATGTATGCATCTTGAATTGATGTATCATGAACCGACAATTCTCAAAAGGGATTATATATTTTGATCTTTAGGCAACTTCGAATAGGATTGTAGTAATTGTAAGATGCTCGAAGCTTTTCAATAGGTGTGATACCTCGAAGCTGCTTCATGCTCAGAACAGCCATCCTTCCAAGTAATTGAGTGTTATGATCAAATGTTATGAAGTTACATTATTCAACAAATGTTTCTTTAAAAATTAAGCATCATTTAGTTAAGTTTTGTACCGTTCAGCGCATGTAATTCCTCAAGTAGTCTACCCGGGACACAAGGGGTTTGTCACCTTGACCAAAATACAAGTTAGCCTCTCAATTTTTTTTACCAATATGTACTGAATATGGGCGAGAAAAAGGTAAGGTAGTAATATCTTGCACCATCTCAAAGGCACAAAATGATAAGTAAAATCAAAAGGATTCTTTGAACACTCGAGTTTGATTTTACCTTGGACAACAAGTAACAAATGGAGGAACCCATTGCTTGCATGACATCAACTGCTGAACTAACAGCATTCTTTACAGCACACACGTCCGCCTGCAAAACGAAACAACACAACACAATGCGTTAAAAGTTAGGTACCATCAGTTGTACCTTTTGAAACTTATCAGATTACATACTACATGATAAAATGCTCCGAATAATAAAATTTCACTAGTATTCGCATACCCTTACCCATCCTGTTACTGGCAGTCGCAATGTGCTTGCTCTAAGAGCTTCAATCATCCCCGACAGAGAACTGCCGTGTTCTGTTTCTAAAGCACTCCAATCTTCCAGGTATGCAATCTGAATTACAAACCAGTTAGATGAAGGAATTGATTGTGCCAATTAGTCATCATCATCCATGAGAAATGTGCAACAAAGATAAAAAAAAAAAATATTGCAAGGAAAGATTTCTCAGTTCGTCACCTTACTCTCCTTTTCTAGTTTACACTACTTTGTTTGGTAAGAATCACTAAATTTTGCATCGAATGTATTATAGAGCTCTGTCTCAAGAAATACTTAAGGTACATTATTCAGTATAAACCAATAGTTTAAATATCAACCAATACCGATATATAGCGTCTATATCATATCAGACCTTGAGATACCAAATATACCATGTATCATAATATCCGCCTGATATTGTTGATTTTGATACCATTGGTTGATACCGAAAGCAGTTCTGATATTTTAAACCTTGATACAAAAATTTTCTTCCTATTTTGACCTTTCCTTCTTCCCCTCTGTTTCATACAGTTCAATGAGTTCATCCTCAAGCAAGTTAAGAGAGAACAGACGGATGCACTGCAAGGGACACTTTACAAATTAAAATTCTATATCAAGGTGAAATTTTGGATATCAAACCTCAATGTATCGTAGTGCTAGCTAGAAAAACTATTTAATGTCAAAAATGACAAAAAAACATGTGTTCCAAAATGGCTATATGCTTGAATGGTTATCATAGAGAAGGAGATGACAAATTGGAAACAGAATCCTGCACGCTTGACTGTAATGAACAAATTAAAACACAAGATTGCGCCAAAACTAGAGGAAAAGCATTGCAAGGCAATAACAATTCCAAGTGTCCAGCAAAACAAACAGTGAAGAACTAGTGAGGAAGAATATATAAATAGTACTCATCCAGCAAAGTGTCAATTAATTTCTCTATCAGAGCAGCACAATAACATATATCCAATTTTTGTGCCAATAGTTATAGTTCTGAGTTGTTAAACCTGACTATAAGGAATACTTTAACTGCAAAATTCCTCGATATTCTGCACAGTTGCACCAGATTCCTTCACTTTCCTACACAATATAGCATCGGTTCATACCACAAAATATCTAATGTATTGATATTTGATAATATCAATAACTGAAGCGGAGTTCATATAGCTTCAGATTTGACCTACATAAATATGACAATTTCGCAAAATCAACTCGCCAAGTCATTTTATTTGTTAACCTTATTCCTGGATTTCAATATGCACGTAAAAGAGCATCACTTATCATGAACATGCCAAAAACTCCGATTTCTTTGTCCATTTACTCGCTAAAATAAAATTTTCTCAAGGTGAAAATTCCAAACGCAGTAAAGTTGCCATGCTCATGGCATAAATATATTGGCCAAATCAACGGCATGTCTCCAAAATTTAAATATCTTCATACACCCAACAACCTTCAACAGGCCACCGTTATTTACTCATCCTTAAGATGAAACTTATATGTAACTTTATGAGCAGTGGCTTGGTTATGAACTCAAATCAATCTTAATAATGAAATAGTAGATAAGTTACCAGAGATCTTACTTGTTCCTCTAGTATTAACTTCAACTTCATCTCTTCTCTCACATTTTGCGCATCAATCCTTTCACTAACAACCAAGTCACGCAATTCCGAAGTAAAGTTCCATACATTATTAAGGATATCCTGTTTCACACAATCAAGAATAACAGTTGGTTATTTTATCCACCATTCACTGAAACATAAGAGTTTAAGCATCCAATATAACATGTACGTAGAAAATTGTAGCAGTCTTGAGTTAAAGAAGGCCAAGCCAGTGAACTGCCAAGATAAATATATCCCTCCGATATTCAACTGAGTACAAGGTTATGTTTCCAGGCCATTTTAGCAAGACAAGAAGAGAACCCTCTTTAAAAAGACACCTGAGAATAATCAGATTGAGACTTTACATGCTTCTTCAATGTAACAAAAAAAAAAACTGCCAGTGTGTTTAAGGTGTTGTTTAGCATCATTTGTCACAAAGTATTCATCATCATCTACTTTGATGCAACCAGTTATGAAAATGAAAATACATAGGAACTGAACAAAAATTATGAAGCAGAAATAAAGTATCTGAATTCAAATATACCTCTGCCATTAATTTCTGGGTTAAAAATGCCGCATCAGCTCTGGCATTGGCAAAGCGCCACTGTAAGCCCCTATTGTAAAGCAGCCGCAATTGATGGGAGTCTTCTGTGTGACTGGGGCTCCTCTTTCCTTTTTGCACACCTGCAAAATAGTTATGAACAGAGGACGAGACACCAACTCGAGTTGATGTGTTGCTAGATGAAGAACATGGACTTGATGGTCTTGTCCTCGATGGACTCAGCAATCCCCTAGAGATAGAATACAACGTTGCTGAGGCCTTATTTGGCGATGATGGATGAACTGGACCTGGAACAGGTGATGCACTCCTACTTGGCCTTGTGCTTGAAGGAGTTCTTTCTGATGGAATTGAAGTTGCATTTCTAGCCATACTTACTTGATGTGCAACCTTTTCACTTCCTTTGGAAGAGAATGGCCGTGCCACCTCACTTCTTGGATTTTTGGGAGTTCTACTTACAGCATCAGTTAAGGACCTCCCCCTTGTAGGTGAAAACCCTCGCACTGAACTTGACAAAGAAGCGGATCTCCTAACCTTATCGGTAAGATCCATGCTTTTCGTTGACAAAATACTCGAGGATGCCTTCCCTCCTATCATGGCCGGCCACCTGAGTTGATCGATTGACCTTGCATGAGAATTCTCTACAGGTCTAGAATTCTCGGCTTGGTCTGAGGCATTCTGGCCTCTCAATGGTGTCCTCTTCCTCTCAGGAGCTGCATTTGCAGAAGACTTCAATGTGCGGTCAGGAGAAGGGTTTCTAACCGATCTATCAATCTTGCTAGCAAGAACAGAAGAAGACTCGGACTGAAAAGAAGCTGACAGATTACGTATAGAAGGCCACAACCCATCTGGAGCTCTGCCAACAAGTGAGCGCCGAGAAGAGGTCTGCCTGTCGACCACTGAATCACGGACCGGAGTAGCAGACCTTGAGGATGGGGATGATGAGGGAGTCGAAGGCCTTGATGAAGGTGAAGATGGCCTGGCAGACTTTGTCAAAGGAGTTGAAGGTGGCGACGGCCGTGATGGTGGTGATGAAGGTAATGAGCACCTCGATGAAGGAGATAAGGGGGTTGAGGGCCTTCTCCTTTCAGCTGATTGTGACCTCTGGGGCCCAGATGTTCTAGACATGGTAGATGACTGACAAGCTTTCGGAGATGAGGGTCGTGGATTTGCTGTGATCCCAGCTTTGTACCTTGAGACAACTTCTCTGGTCCGTGGCTTGCCATTGGCTGGAACTGCATTGTTCTTCTCCGAAGCAACCAACACTGGCCTAGGTTTCTCTTCTGTCGGGAAGAGCTTCCGCTGTGCCACAGCCATCAGAGACTCATCTTTGGACAAATCCATCCACAAGACCTTCTGAATCAAGCCACATTGAAGTTTTCTTCATATAAGCAAGCACCTAAGTCACACCAGGAGCTCCCGACCCTAAAACATGACATGATAAATAATAAAACAAGATCAAAATTAAAATCTATGAAAAAGAGCTGAAGCTACTCACAAAGCCAATTTTTTTTTTTTTTCTACAATAACACGAGTCCATATCCAGGGTTTTGATGCAAAAAGCTTAACAGGGAAACGAGTTTCCTGAATTTATCAGGAGAAATGGGTTTTCTGAGTTTATCATAACTAAATCTGTGCAATAGTAGATGTGCTAGCATTCTTCTAAACCTTGGCAGGATTAACACCAGAACACGAAAAGAAACAGCATACAATGCATCAAACCTAGGCAAAATAAACCAGGTTCATTGAATTTAAGAAACCAACATTGCATAAACCCATCAAGGGATGAACATCAGGGACATCTTCAAGCTTTTTTCTAAATTAATCACGATACACTAACATCGAGCAAATCGGGCACCGTAAGAGCAGTACAAACAATAAAAGAGTATAACCGAAGGATGCGCCAAACTAAGTAAGATGACATGTTTTCTAATCCTGTTGGCATGAAAGAATGAACAAATAAAATTGAATGTGTGCGGGCGATAGTTTATTTTCTAGACTGTCTTCTGTTCTTCGAAGGTGCCATAGTTGGGGAATCAAAACAGAAGGAATTGAAGGGACGATTAAGGTAGCAAGAGATGGTAGCAAACAAGGCATAATGACCAATGCACATAGGGGATCCACCTCGGATTCTATGTTGGGGACTCAGCAGAGAGCTCTAGGGTTTAATGGCAGTTCTAGCGTTTGGCAATAGCCATGGAGATCCACGTTTGAGAGCAGATCCCATCCAATTCCATATGATTTTTTTTTTTTTTAACACAACATTAAAATCACTCCTTTTTTCTTCTATTGTTAGAGTTTTGGGGTGTTGTCATTGAATCAACCACATTTGCATTGACATTAAGAAAAATTAATTAATTTTTTTTATATCAGTTTTGTTCTATGTCCATGTGCAATAATTAAAGAGGTAAACTAAAAATTCAACAAAATTCCATTTTTCTCTTACTCTCACTAACAAAGCTCAGGAACTTTTAAAAAATATATACAAAAAATTCCTAGAATTCAAGCCCAAAATCCAATCTTTAGCCATCGTCCCCATTTGCTGCGCAGAATCAATCAAGATGCATAGGAAAAAAAAAAATGGTCAATAAGGTCGAGCATTAAAGATTGGCCCTTTGGCTGCCCCTTTCATCAAAGAAAATAAACAAATAAGAGCAAGACTCACCTCGAGATCAGCGAGAGACGACGACGACGGCTTCTCCCCAAAAATTGAGGGGAAAAAACGATCAAAGAAAAAAAAAAAAAAAAAAAAAAAAAACTGACGGCGTGGCCTCGAGATTTGGATCCGCCAATCCTTGGATCGAGCTAGGTTTGGGGCGAGATTAGACGATAAATCCAAGGAAAAAAAATCAATGCAGCAACAACTAAAAAGAAAAAGCTAGGAGTTTCTTCTCTCTTTTGCTTTGTTTCCTTTTTTTTTTTTTTAATTTTGTTTTTGGGGGAAGTGACAGAGGAAAAAAAAAAAAGGAGTTTTGTTTAGGAAAGGGCCTTGGAGAAAAAGAAGGCGCCGTTTGCTTTATTTATTTTAATTAATCAGTCACTAATTCAGTTAATTAAGTACTGTTTATTTATTTATTTGCTTTTTTTGGCTTTTTTTTTTCTTCCGGTTACCTTTCGGTGACCCTTCAGAACTGTTCAGCTGATGACTCATTAAGGGAGTTTCTAAAAGGGGCACACCCTTTTTCCTAGTGAGCCCACTTTGCAGGGTATTTTTGGTGGGCTCACTGGGAAAAATGGCGTGCCCCTTTAGAAACTCCCCTCATTAATCGTGTGAGTAACTCTTGTTTGAATGCGCTCACCAAAATGGATATTGACTAATTTTTCTACGGAAACAAAACTCTTGAAGTAGTCAATCTTCTCATTATGTCTTAAAAGTAATGAAACATTTGAAGAGTCCGAAGTAGAGTCGCTTCGAAACTTTAGAAATGCTTTGGTGCAAAGAAACAACTTTCGGCCTTGTCAACAAACATATCTGCTACTACTTTAGTTGCAAGTGTTGAGATCATCGGCACATCAAAGAGTGGGAGTATCGAGCTACAGTCTAATTAATCACTACAAGAGTCTTGTGCAGTGTAAGGGTTGTGGAGGCAAATCTTGTTTTGTCAAGACATCATTACATGTCGAAGGGTCACTAGACAGAAAAAACAAGGAAACCTTTATCATGGTCTGCAGCGGCTAACATAGGAGAATGATAGCTCATCAGATGAAAAAGACTCGCGAGGCACTGTTCTATCTTGCCGGTAGAATTCTAGATTTTAAGTTAAATCACTTTTTAATGAAATGCGAGGACAGCATAGCAGTGGGCTTGGCTGTGTTTTGACATCATTAAGCCCTCCACCTACAAATACTATTGTTGCAGTAGGACCACCATGTGTGTGACGTTGATATGGGGCTTCACCATCACTTTAGAACCAAGAATCATGATGGGGACTGAAAACAGCAAATATGTATCCATTGCCGTTCAAGCAAGGAACTCGGGCATGCTCTTGCTTATGATATTTCTTTGTACACTCCAGTGACTGAATCGGCTGTAAAACTCAACACAAGTGACTTTTTCGACCCAATTCTATTCTATTCTATTCTATTCTACCTACCAAGCCAGTTGGGATTTCTCGGTAATTCAAAATTATATTCAGGCTAGGCACACCCTAATATTAAGCAGAAAGCAGTCAAGGGCTTGTTGCATCTAAAATAATCTCTAGCTCCAAAATCTGGGAGTTTCTAAAGGAGCACACCTTTTTTCCTAGTGAGCCCACTTTATAATTGTTCGGATTTCCAAAATAACACTATAAAGTGAGCTGCTCCTTTGGAAACTCCCCAAAATCTGTGTGCGCAAATAAAATGTTACCCATCAAATTACAATCCAACCATGACTGTTAAACTCTGGTACAGTTATCTCTGCTATAAATGTCATCTAGTCATTCTATCAACCAGATCTAATGACCATCTTCTATGAATCCCAATAACATATTTAGAAGTGAAATCACATCTCAAACCGATATATTGTCGGCATAAATGCATATATTTATACACCATAATCAATAATAGTTTGATTAATAAATAAAAAATCAGTGTCCTGAAAAATAACTATTTTGTATTACGGCTTCTCTGACCAATAATATTTTTTTTTTTTGGGGAAATAAATCAAAGAAATGTAAAGGTTAATATTTTACAAAGCCAGTGTTCTTCTGGGCTTTGCCCAGTATATTCTCGACATCACCTGGGTGGAGGCCTAGGCTTTTAGCTACAGCAAAACCACAGTACATGCCATCTACAGAAGCACTCACGATTCCGCCTGCATATCCAGCACCTTCCCCGGCTGGATAGAGTCCTCGCAGCGACGTGCTCTCGTAAGTGTCTGCATGTCGCTGAATCTGGACGGGGGAGCTAGTTCTTGTCTGCAAGCACAAGCAACATAAGATGTTGGGCAAAAGATGGGCAAGATTCTGTCAAGTCCCAGTTACAATAGCAAATTAGGTCTTAGTTTAGACTATATCAAGTCCTGACCGTGCTTATGTTCTGGTTTCTGATAGCTTTCCGGTGTCACTTGCATGAAATGAGCAAAACCTTGGTTCTTAGTGAAATGATAAAATTCGGTGAGTATGAATATCAGAATTCTGACAAGTACGTTCAGGGATTATAATTCTCTTGAACTGATGACACTGTTTCTGCCTAAATCCAACAGGTGACATTTTAATAAATAGACCAGGAGCTCGCTCAACAAGGTGTTATGAATTTATGGTCATGTGAGATATATGTACCAATCACATCTGTGTAAATTTTTTGACATTGGATTATCAAATGAATTTTATCATATCAAGTCTTGGATGTTTTAGAAATAAGAGAGATGGTTTATCCCAATGTTGAAAATAATGCATTATGAAACCCGTTATATTGCGTTACGTAATCTAACGAAACTCCAACGCTAAGTAACAACTGAAAATAACTCAGTGCACCGTAACAGTGCATTTTTTATGTTATTTTACGTAACATTACGTTAAATTACGTTATTTACAATTATTTTTTTTTAGCAATTTCTATACTGCTGATTATTATTTTGACTATTAGCAAACTACATTAATTTTCTTACTTGATTAGTTATTGACTTACTTTTTATTGTTTGTGAAATTACTAACTTGTTAATTTGCAATAGTTTCTTTATTCGCTAGTTATAATTCCTCTCCGGTTAAACTGTCTTTTTGACTCTATTAAATTTTAACTGAACTAAAATTAACATTTACAAATAAGATAAACTGAACATACAACAATAATAATAATAACTAGAATTGAAATAAAAAAAAATTAGAATCTTGTTTAAATGATAACTAGAATTACTGTTGCAAACTTAATATAATTTATGAAGATAAATGTGAAAACTATTGTAAAACTTAATATAAAATTATAATAGATTATGTATTACAAAATGGTTTTATATTCTATTTTTTTATATTTTAAATTTATTTTTTCAGTTATAATTTTTTTTATATCGTTTTATATTTATTTTTATTAAATAAATAGGAAATTGCACAACCTATGTTATGCTTTACGCTATATGCGACATAACCTATCAGAGATAAAATGTTACGTTACCGTTATTTTAAACATTGGTTTATCCGATAAATTGGTACCATTTAAAGCCTTAATAAAGTGCAAGCACACGCATGCTAATGCCCGCACACAAAATCCATATGGTTGTCTATCAAGAGAAATTTTTTAGTCCTCGGATCAGTATAACTGCTTATGAATTAAGACAACTAAACTAATTCTATAAATAGAAGGGTTAATTACAGTCAGACCCCCTGTAGTATTGGGGGTGTGTAACTTAACACCCTTGAAGTTTTGAAACTCTCAAAAAACCCTCTGAATTTAGTTATTTTCACTTTCCTTTTTTATTAAAGTGCACTTTTGTCCCTCAAATTCATATTCTACCCTCATCCCTCCCTTTAACCAGCACACTTTCTCTCTCTCTTCTCTCTCTCCCTCTCTATCACTCTCTCTCAGTCACTCACGCTCCCTCCCTGACTGAGAGAGAGAGGGATAGAGAGAGAGTGACTGAGAGAGAGGGAGAGTGTTGCTAATTAAAGGGAGGGATGATGGTAGAATAAGAATTTGAGGAACAAAAGTGCACTTTAGTAACAAAAAAGAGAGTGAAAATAACTAAGTTCAGGGATTTTTTTTAGAGTTTCAAACTTCAGGAGTGTTAAGTTACACACCCCCAATACTACAGGAGGTCTAACTGTAATTAACCCTAAATAGAAAATAATGCAAGTTTTGATATTCTGGTCCTGATCTCATTAATTTTAGAGGAAGAGATTGGACAAAGGGATAGTAACACTATTTTACCTCTACACCATGAAGAAGGGCATCCTTGGTTATAAAACCTGGCAGCTGCCAATTTCAAAACAAACAAAGAACCGATATAAATATCTTTAAAAAGATAAACACGTTTCTCAGTACAAGTCATTATAATGGCATTGGAAGGGGGGGAATAAACCTCTTCATCAAACATTGTTATCGACTGTTGTAAAGCTTCAGTAATTCTAGCAGGGTATAATCTATGGAGGTTGGATGCTTGAACCCCTAATCGGTAGCTTGATGGCGGGAGGGTAGTCACTGAAATTAAAATCAAAAGTTGATCAGATTCAAAATCGACATGGAGATGCAGAGATTGCTAGCAGGAACTAAGTACGTCACTTGTTCAACCTGACACACTAAAGCTTTTATTTCAGAGAATGAATATAGTAATGGCACGTCAAGAATAGACACTCCCCCAGGAGCTAAACCATTCCTCTAGGAGTATGATATCTACCTGACAGTCTATTGTCAAGAAAGTCGGTGACTGTCTGTGCAGGGACAACAAAATTCCCTCCCCCCATCACAGCGGCTTTTCTTTCAAATTCTCTCTGTTAGTCAATAGAGGAAAAGAAGGGTAGGTTAGATAAAGAATGAACAACAGAAAAATTGCTTGAAACAATGGTATTGTAGGCATAAATACTTATTCTTTTACTCTATATCAACCAAAGAGTAGCCAGCTTCAAAGTTCAGGCAGCATATAAAACTTGCATTTGCCATGTCCAAACAAAGATAGAAAAATGAATGCAAGCACGAGACCATGCTAAAAAAGATAACAAATGAGAAGAATAACCCAAAAACCAGCCTGCTCTATGTCCTTGTGCCTTTAGGAATCACTTACGATCCTGTGGCCACATAAATGTAGTCTAATTCTACAAACTTACATACAAAAAGAATTATCACAATGATAGATACAATTATGTTCTCAATTTAAAGTCTTGTTCGCAGGGCACCCAATTTAAGTAACAATGGAAAATAGCACAGCAACTGGCAAGCAAAAACTCTTAAATATGACCTTTTTGGAAACCACACAAAACCACTAACAAGTACCTGAAATTCAACTCCTGCAAGAGGTCCATGATACAGGGAGGAATCAAAATTGTTTATCGAGACAGTCACAACAAGTGCTGCATTTGCCCATCTGGATGCACGGCGAGAAAAGGACATGCCATTAATGCAGAGTTCAGTTGGATTTGTACTGGTTAGAACAACCTGCCAGGTACATTAAAACAAAGATATTTAGAGTAAACCACTGGAAACAGAAATATGTTTTTGCCAAGGAACTAGAAAAGAAGTCTACCTGTCCACCAGGGCACATGCAAAATGAATAACAGCTTCTATTTAAGTCCTTTGTGCTGTAGCTCACTCCATTATTCTCTCCATTGATATATTTCACCACCTTGTAGTCTGCAACAGGAACTTTTCCACGTCCCTCATGAACTTCAGTAGCCAACGCAGAATACTACAATATACAGCAATACGACTAACTTACCACATCTTCAATTTATGTTTGTAATAATTATTAACCTATAACCATCACATTAATATAGACAAATTTGAAAGTCATAGTGCATCATTCATAATTCAAATACTGAATCTGCTAGCGCAGACAGTTGTGATGCTTTCAAACTTAATTTGCACTTTTGTATTCCTCTGTTTTTCCCTCGAAGTGAAGCAAGCCACAAGCTGAATGTCCAAGGTGGGGTCATGGCTGTACTGTGCTCCCGTACTATGCTACTAATTTGATGTTATCTTGATAACAACAAGCTATGATTTTATGTCGCACCGACTGAAAGAAATCTCTAAAATATAAGTGCCTTCTAGCCATAAGATTACATAGTTGGCAAGGAGCAGTCATATTATCATCTCCTAACTAGTCATTGGGAACCGTTCTGTAACCTAAGATTCTTGACTGAGTTATGTCGTTGGACTCGGTAATATTAAGAAAGATTATAAGAATATGGGGTTTGCAATCGGGCAATGGATGCTTGGTAGATAGACGAACTTTTGTAAAGGGAAATTCAAATGTCAAACATCACTATTAAATGCTAATGCACAACGGATAAACTTGTACCAGACTCCTCCTGAAGGACAAAGTTAAAGACCTTATAAAAACAGCACCGTAACTGTACGGACCTGTTTGGCAATAGACTAAAATGGGAATTAAGAGAGTTATCCTGGGCTTTTATCAACAATTGAAATGGGTTATTTTAACTTCGACCCACAGGCTAAGAGATGCTAACCCAAGTTAAGGAGTGATTTAACAAACCCACCTTCACCCTCTACTCTAATTATCTCTTAACCCAACTTAAAGACAATAGGCAAATATGTTAAATTCCTCTCAAAAGTCTGATCCAAGAACCACAAAAAAAAAAACAAAAAAGAAAAAAGAAAAAAAGAAGCAAAACAATTTAATAAGCTGCCTACCAAAATTAACTCTTCTTAATTTTCATCCTTAACCCAGCTTAAGTAGAAGTCATAACTCATTGCCAAATAAAACCTAAAGGATAGAGAAAGCTAGGCCTGTCAGAAACCAGGAGTAACCAATATCACGCTACATTTCAACATGCTAGGCCTGTCAGAAATCAAAGCGTACAAGTACCTGAATACTGTTAATTAACTCTTGGGGATGCTCAATTCGTAATCCGATCTGTTTGGACAAGTCACGTATAATCAGTATAGCAATCAGTA
This sequence comes from Dracaena cambodiana, assembly GCA_036321105.1. NCBI lineage: Eukaryota > Viridiplantae > Streptophyta > Magnoliopsida > Asparagales > Asparagaceae > Dracaena > Dracaena cambodiana. The sequence continues at coordinate 809,597 of JAYEPQ010000008.1, forward strand.
GGAGTAAAAGAGGAGAAACTAAATACAACAGTTCTTATGTATAAATTGCTTAAAATAATCAAATAATAACCATCGACAGCAGAAAAACTACATAGCGGAAATGGCAGGGTATAATGCAGTATCACAGAACAACCTTGTACATGAATACAATAAGAAAATAGCAAATGCTAAAGAACATATCAGTTAAATTAACATCAGAAAACAACGATAAATACTAAATAATAAATACAGTCCTTGCAATCGTAATAATAATATGAACTTCAAAGAACATATATTTTATAGTGCACAGTTTGGCAATGCAATCAAGTTAATTATGAATTAGATAAAATAAAAATCAACATGAGCTTTAGACAGAAGGAATGCAATGAGAGAATCTATATGCATAAAGTATCACAAGTTTATGTTATAAAACAAATCACTTTTATGAGATTATACTTCAAACAGTCTCATCAATGAAATCTTTCAGACATCCCAAACGAAAGCTTTAGCATCCATAGCATGTGAATCCCCCAAACACCTCCCTTACCCAACCCAACACCCCCCCCCCCCCCCCCCCAACCCACACACACACACAACCAAAAAAAGGGAAAAACGAAAATCTGTAGCTCTCCTGGTAATGACGACAGTAGAAAGGTCATTGAATTAGCTTAATAAAATCACAACTTACAGCAAAATCCTTGGGGATCAAATCCACATCATGTTGAAGAAGCATTTGATATACATCACGAGCTGAGTGACCAACGGCAAGAACAACAGCATCATAAAATAACTTCTGGTTGTCAGGACCAGTCTCCTGTCTTGCATTGGAAACTTCAATTCCTAGAACTTGTCCATTTTCTACAATAAGATCATCTAATCTTGTCCCAAAATTTATATTTACCTACAAAAAAATAAATAAAAGTAAGAATTAATTGACTAATCACTATACTTTAAACCAAAACTAGTTAGGTGTAAAAAAAAAAAAAAAAAAAAAAAAAAACTTGAGTTTTACAATAAGCCACCCTATGTACTAAAGTCAAGCAACTAGGTGTCATCACTCACACCCAACTCTTTTAGATGATGACGGAAATTGCGCAGCAATGGAACTAATCTGTCGGTTCCTAGGTGAGGTCTTCCATCCACCAAGATATGCGAAGGAGCTCCAAAATGAACCAAAGTCTTCATAACCTGAGAAGATGATTGAAAAAAGAAAAAGGAATAATCAATCCCTAACTCAATAACTTGGAAAGTAAAGGCAGACAACTGGAGCATAAAGTAGAAACAGTGTGCACTGACACTATTTTTCAAGTATATTCATCTTCCTTCAAAACTCATGATTCAAGGTATCCGCTAATATGACTGCATTGCATGTGAAGCACACTTGAAGCACTAGATATGCACTAACACGTTAGATTGATGAAGATACAAACTACAAACAGTAAAGATAGTTTCACTTGTAACATGTAAAAACTGGTAATCTCAAAATTTATAAAAGTTGAAATAACATGCTTGTTAATCCAGTGAGGTAAGAATTTTCAAGAGCTTGGAAAATTCACCTACTAAATAAAAGAAAATATCTAAATAGAACAGCCATACTTTGACTCCTTATATATTACTGTCCAGGCTATTAAGAGCAGATCACATAAATTGGAAGATCTGTATCTTCAGCAAGATTAGAACGATTTGCTTTGTGATATAGGCTTCTACACATTATCTATATGGGAAGGGCAATTTTGTTTCTGATTAATGTGCTAATTGTGATGCTAACTCATCAAGCTAGCTTGGTTTTGTGAGTTATAAAAGAGTTTTCCTGATTAGGTTAAGACAGCTATGGGAGAAGATCTACTAGGAATTCAGATTCCATTCCTCAGGTTACATGATGTAAACATCCTATTTCATTGGAAACATAGTGGTTTTTGATATATTTATTTCTTAAAAAAGAGAGGTCAGTAGTCAGGAGTGTTATAACTGTCATTACAGAAAAGCTGAGGTGTTTTGCAGGGCCACCGTCCACCTCTGTAATCCAAGTCTGAGTCGAAATCATCATCTCCGCATCTACATACTTGTTCTCCAGGCTTCATTATTAAACCAGAATTATGGAATCTGTTTTTGTATCAGCCAATATTTTCTAATATCAGAATTGGCAATATCAGATATAATCATATTGGCCCAATATTATTCAGCGTACTGGGTATCAGGTGCCCTAAAGTCCAACATGATATTTGTGATAATGTATCCATATCGAATGAATTTAAAACCTGGGTTCAGGATATACAAGATTGAGTTACTCACTAAAAGTCCACGTAGTATGGTTGTGTCAATACTACATTCAGTCTGTCAAAGCCTGTCTATTATCCAAGTACATGGACAAGGCTAATTCAGAAAGAATCACATGGCCATCAAATAAATGGATGTTGTTGCCTTGATTCATATGAATGAATCAAAGCATAACTATCTACTCTGCCAACTACTTGATCCACATAAATTATGACAAATCCTCCTTCATGTGAGCTTCAACATGCTTTGACAACAAATAAATGGATGCTGTTGCCTTGATTCATATGAATGGATGCATTAACTATCTACTCTGCCAACTACTTGATCCACACAAATCCTCCTTCATGTGAGCTTCAACATGATTTCAGTAAATTGCCCCCACATTTCAATGGTCATCGCTTCTAGTGAGTTGCAATGAGAAGACATGATTAAGTTACTCATGTCATAGTTGGGTGGGTTAGCATCTTTTGATTCATTTCTTATTTTTCATACTAAGCCTAGGTTATAAATAAAAATTTAGTTGGAACAAAACAAGATTTTTATAGATAAAAACTTTCTTTCCTAATGCAAAATTTCTAATCCTCTTGTTTTCGTATTTTAAATCTTACAGGTGAATTTAATTATGTTTATCCTTAACTGTTCAGTTTATGCCAATTTATTTCCTTTCAATTAATTTTATGCACTTAACTGTCAGTGTTGATATATTTCCTTACCATTCCCTACCGCTTAACTAACAAAACAAACACATTTGAAAATTTACATAAGGATGCCAAACAGGTAAACTTCACTGTCAAGATAAGATGGGATTCATCATAACATCTTAAATGTTATGGACCAGCAGTAGTCCCGAGTTTAAGAAAATGAGCATTATACTCCACTCTACTTTTATAGTGCAGAGTTGGTGGCACTATAATTGTTATGGCACCAATGCTTGATTTTAATGAGCATTGCAAAAAATATCAATTTTTCCTCTTTAAGAAGTACAAGAAGGATATGACGCTAATTTAACATAGTGATGGCATTCCCAAAGATCAACAGAGAAAACAGATTCATGTTAGCCAACTTCAATGATCTTATATAAAGGGTTTGTTGTTGGCTTCCTCTGTATGCAGTGTTGGTGTCATATAGATGGTAGAGGTTACTAATCCCTATGCTTCCTAGTAATGAAGAATGTCAAATATGTCATTTCCATTAGAATTGCAATTTGCAATTTTTTCCCATGGGTCTCCTTTCAATTCCATATAATCTTTTGAAATCATTTACCAATGGGTAGGCTACTAAGTGGCGTCATCTAGATGGTAGAGGCTACTAAACCCTATGCTTCCTAGTAATGAAGAATGTCAAATATGTCATTTCCATTAGAATTGCAATTTGCCATTTCTTCCCATGGGCCTCCTTTCAATTCCATATAATCTTTTTAAATAATCTACCAATGGGTAGGCCACAACAGAGTGGATTACCATTCTTCAATGCTCTTCTTTTTCCTAAATTTTATGCCCTTTTCAACAAAACTAACTCAGATATGTGCTTCCTTAAGCCCAAAATACACGACAATGGAAATTAAACATAATAGAACTACAAAATAGTATATCACTGCCAGTAAGATGTAAATCTAATATCAGCCTATTATTATTATGACATAAGAAAACCACAAGAGTTAAACTATAATATAATGAATCTAACAAAATCAAGATTTTCATTCTCACAGCCTGAACACTGTCGCTGTTCCTTCCGATTCTAGTCACGAGCTTTCCATCACTCCATGTACCTGCACCACCCTGCCAGTGGATAAGTATTTCATAAATATGATTTGCTTACAAGAATGCAGCAAGGTCTCTGGCCAAGTATTTTATAAACATAATTCAATACACAGACTTCGGCAATGCTATTGATATTATGTGAGAACAAACTATGACAAAATTAACTGCATAAGAAATTTACATTAACTTCCAATCCGTCGTTGTCAATCCACATGCTGTCTTTGTGACTTGACTACTATAATCCATGCAGCACATTCACAAAGCAAGAGAGAAGAAGGGTCAAATAGCGATAACGGTAACATAATGTTTTGTCTTTGTTAAGTTATATTGCATAATGCATAACGTAGGTTACGCAATTTTCTATTTATTTAATAAAAACAAATATAAAACTATATAAAATAAATTTTATAAATTGAAAATGAATTAAAAAATCTAAAATAATATAAAAATATTTTATATCCCAATGTCAATTCTAAATTTCTAACAAGTTTCACAATAATTTTCATATTTATCTTCATAAATTAAATTGCATTCACACTCATAATTTCAATCATATCTAACAAGATTTCAAATTTATTTTCAATTATTACCAATATTGTAATTTATATTTTTGTAATGCTTAATTTATCTTATTTGTAATTGTTTATTTTAATTTAGCTGAGAATTCAATTTAATTATTAAGTAAGAAATTTCAGTAATGGGGGAGCAATTAAACAAACTAGCAAGTTAATAATGCCACCAACAACCAAATAAGCAAACAACATGTTGTCAAGTGAAAAAACTGCAGCAATTCACTAACAATAAAAAAATAATCGCCATCAATATAAAAATTATTAAAAAAATTATTGCAAATAATATAGCATAATATAATTTAACTTAACGTAACGTAAAATAACTTAAACAACACACCGTTACGGTGTATTGAGTTATTTTCGACTATTAAATAATGTTGGCTTTCTATTAGATTTCATAACTTAGTATAACGGGTTTCATAACATGTTATTTTCAACATTGGTTAGAAGTTCACCAAGTAATGGGAAAAGTCAACAAAATTAAAAAGATAAAGAAAAAAAAAAAGCAAGAGAGGAAGGGTCAAGCGTAGTCAGAACTTCTCCAAGGAATGAGAAAAGTGAACAAAACTAAAAACAAAAAGAAAAAAAATCAACACAATTGTTGATTTCTTTCCAAACCATCAGTACTCAATAAGAACAATAGTGGTGGCAGCAGAAGCAAAAAAAAAAAATGATGAAAACATGCCCTGAATATCAAATTAAGGTTGCTATGGAGCATATCAACCATGTATGGATCCATAAAACAACTGAACAAAATTTTATATTCTCTGACTAGCAGAATCAACGTCTCAATGTCCTGCCAGCATTCCCAGCTAATTCCAATAGGCAACTAAGAGGAAAATCCTTAACAAGCCAACATAAACAATGTTTTTCCTCTAAGGTGTTAGTGTTGCTAAATTAAAAAGAAGATTGTGATCAAAGTCATAAACAATGATCAGTTACCTAAAGAAGGTTTACAAAAAGTATTGTGACTGAGAAGTCATGCACAAGGTTTTTTTTTTTTCACTAAGAGAATTATAACAAGAACAAACAAGAATAAGAACTGATATACTCGTGAATATTGACTGGAAGTGGAAGTGAAAACAGAAATATTGAAATGAGTCCGGGTATTATATTCAGGCAATATAGAATAAGCAACATAAATGAGAGGAAACCAAGGGCACTACTTCAATATTCAGACAACAAACATTGGCAACTCCAACAACTAGGCTAATACAATACACAACACAACAATGCTTTACATTTTATGCTTACTAGATTAGACATCAATGGTAGTTTAATAGATGAGAAATGGAAGGTACTCTTGCTTTTTAAGTTTGAACGAGATTTTGATAACTCATGTGCATTACTACTGTAAATTGAATTTGAGCTGAGGAAAGAAACAGAAGAATATAGAAAATACACAGATATGTCACACTCAATCGAGTGGCTCACTTCTATGTCTTGGAATTGGAAAATAAATAGATATGACAATATTCACAATAGTTTCAATACAACAGCCACATAACATTCATCCTACCATACCAGACGGGGTCTGGATAATGAGAAAATGGAAACTCAAGCACATAGATAATGAGCTCTTTCTAGGTCTAAATGAAGCATTTCTAACCACTCCTTCAGCATACATCTCATTTACTAATTTAAGCATACACCACCAGAATCATTAACTGCACCATTGAACGGTCAAAAGGGACTTTTCATATAGAACTCGACCATCCGGGTGCACAATTGCAGATCTTAAAGTATTGCAGGACAAATTACAACAGTAAAAATGAAAAACGAACCAGTGCTTGGGAGTTAACAGTGACCTGTTTTGCAGGTCCTAATGGAGCCAATTAAAAATAGGGTCATACTACAAGAACATGTACATAAACTCTGTTATCTTCAAATGTTGAGGTAATATATGTCAACATAGCACAGGTTGTAAGGAACTAACCTCCCCAAAGCAAAAGTTGCTTTCAGGCTGCAGAACTCGTCGAACCACTAAAGCTCCAATATCACGTCCTCTCTGCTCAACAGGTTGGCCCCTTTCTATCAATGTGACCTCTGCTCCAAGTTCCCCAAGCACTAGCGCAGCAAATAAACCTGATGGTCCGCTACCAACAACCGCAACCTTTGGCTTCTTTGAAGGTCTCTTGAACAAGCCTGTCCCATAACTGTTATATGTTTCTTTCTGTGGTTTCATATCATCTTTCACATTTTTACAATCACATAATATGTTGATCAAATCAGGAGATGCCTTAGGCTCGGCCATATACTCTACAAGACCAAGTTTGGGTTCAAGTTTATCAATGAAGTCCCATGTCCGTGGCTCAAGGTCCAAAAGTTTCTTAACATCCATGTCCACAGTATACACAAATTTTGGTTCCTTCAATATCTACAGACAAAATAAACAACATAATTTACAAATTCAGTGTGTCCTTCTCTGCCAAACAAATTATGTACTGGATAATGTGACAATACTAGAGTTATGATATGGTTTTATAAATTTTAATTCTTGGTGCATTAAAATTGGAGTCCAAACAAAAAAATCAATATCCAAACAATACACAAGTTGGCACCTTTCTCGCATCGAACGATTTCCGAACAATAGTAAACGCATCCTTGGGCAGCATTGCAGCGACCTGCAATCAAAACACAATTTCATGATTTATATATATATATTTAAAAACCCAACAAACACTACAATTGATCAAATAAATAGAGTGAGAGAGAGAAATTTACAGGGAATTCGAGAACTTTGGAGATGGCTTCTAAAAGAGGGAGGGAGACGTCGAACGAGTCTTTGCCGGGGTCTTTCCCGACGGGGACGCCGAGTTTGGAGATCCTCCAGAATCCCTCCTCCCTGTTCTTGATGTCGGTCTGGATTAGGGCTTTGTTGAGCTTCTCCAGCTTCTTCTTCTCCGAAGGGTATCGCCGCTTGCCGGTCCTCTTCCCGCATCGGATCTCCAGGGTTTTGAAGAGGGGAAACGCGGGCTTTTTTATGAGGAAATTTCCAGGGTTAGGGTTTGGGTTTGAGAATTTTCCATGGTAGAGCGGAATGGGCGGGAATTTGGCCGCCAGAGCCATGGCTTGGTTAGGGTCGGAGAGGAGGAGATAAGGCAGTTTTGTATCTGGGGTTTAGAGATACGGTCACCGTCGGTGAGGATAACTTTCGGTGGGCTGGCGGGATAAAATAGTTCAAAACACAGAATGGGCCCATCTAACAAGCCCAAGCCCATTAACTCCGACTTAGAAGATATTTCAAGAGCTATTAAGACCAAAATCCTAGTTTGAATTGGAGACCCCCAAGCCCAAGCCCATTAACTGCGATTTAGGACTCAAGAACCCAGCTCTTGGCTCGTAAGCTTTGTAACTGCCTTCTGACGTCTCCAAGTCATGGTAGCTCTGATATCCAATCCTACCTTCATCAGATCCCATTGCCATCCATACAAACAGATTGCCATCCATACAAACAGCTCAGAGCCCTCGCCCGGGTCTCATGCTTCGAGCACGTACTGGCTCTCTCTTACCACTCTTACTCTTCCGAAGCAGCATCGATTCATCCGTTCGTCTCTTGTTCATCCTTTTCTGTTCCATCCTCTTCTGTTCCCCTTGAGTCTTGACAACTTCAATTCATACCCCGCAATTGGAGGTCTCTACAGTCCCGTTTCAACAGTATGATCAGGTTAGACAAGTGGCTAAAAATATATTATGGATCGATCTCTCGTGTGAAGAAGCAAAAATTGGAGCCGACTGGGGACAGACAGTTACTACTCAAGAAAGCTCAACGAGTCCAGAAATGGATGAAAACACAAATGATGCATGAAACATTGTTGCTCTGCCCAGTTAAAATTTCAGAAAACACTGACGGGGCAGAGAGTTCCCTATGCATTCACGACGAGAAACCATAAGAGACTCATCACAACTATCAAACACACGAAGAAAAAGAAAAAAGAACTGCCATTCATTTGTCCAGCCTTTGTTACGATGGTTTATATGGCTAAGAATAGTGTCATGGTACACACCCTGCAAGCGAGGGGTGGAAATACAACTGTAATCCCAAACTGAATGCGTCTTCACTCTAAATCTCCCTGAAGCAAAGGCTGGGAAAGATGCATTGCCACTCATGAAAATCGTGTGTAGTCTTCTAACCGGGCAATGTACACTTCCTCAAACTCATTGTCACCTGAAAAAATTGAATGGGGGCAAATTAGATCGTTTCAAAATGAAAAAAGATAAGCTAGAAATCTGTGACGAGAAAGTTTCTTTTTAAATTGGGAGCTAGCTGCAAATAAAAACCACTGAATGCAGAGAGTCCGCAATATGAAGTTGAAGGTCAAGATGGTATGACCAAAAAACAGGACATACAGCATACTAAAATTTTGTCTGTCTCCTAACAGAAACTTTTGTGCTATCATCTTTTTCTAATTGAAAGTTTCTAATCCTACTAGAGTAAATTTGACTAATTTGTTAGGAAACAATATAGGTCTTGCCAGACCTATCCAACAATATAGCTGTGACCTCAAAGCATCTTTTATTGAAATGATAATTGTAGAATTTCAACACACCCAAAAATCACTGATTCACTGAATTAAAAAACTAATGGATTAACAATGAAATGAAGGGAAACTACAGCCTTACCTAGACAACAAAGGAAAGGACAAATACAAAATAAAGAAAAGTAGCATATTCTACATCGGAACTAGACATGCATCCCTTCTAGCCGTGCATCACCATCCATGACTATAATCATCACAACTTCCAATCAATTAGGCCATACGGAACCTCTTTTGTCGATTATTTTTAGAAATGGAAGCATGTAATACCCCAAAGTTCGAGCTAGATGTATTCCTCTTTTGAATCCGAACGTGCCAAATAAGTCTACCGAAGTCAATTTGGAACACCGAAATAACTTTCGGTGGATGTAGTTTTAAATCCGCAACTCCAAATGACATTCGGTTTCGCAATAATTAGTTTTATAATATTTAGGATTTTTAGAAATTTTCCTTACGAGCTCGAAAAATAATACTCCTAAAATTGCTAATTTAACAATATTAAATTATCCTTCTAATTACTTCAGAATTTCGGTTCATTTATTCCGGACCTCGAAATAACAAATGGATAATTTTGTAACGTTTCTCTCGTTGAGCACTACGTCCTGCATTAATTCGTTAGTATTTGGAAAACGTTATACGGAACCAAAATTATTAAATTAATATTTAAAATAATTTACAGAATTTTTTGTCCATATCTCAAGAGAAGAGAGGCGCTGGCTTGGACGATTAAGGCGGTTGCCTCTTTGGGAATCAATGAGCGCTTAGGAGGCAGGTTGAGAAGATAAAAACAAAATAAATAAAGCAATAAAGAGAGAGAAAACCAAAACCACATCTCTCCCTCTCTTCTTCTCATTCTCTCGGCCAGAATAAAAAACAACAGAGAGAAAGGGAGAAAAAGGAAGGTAAAAGAAAAGAGGAAAAAAAAAAGATGGGGAGAAAAATAAATCGAACCGAGAATTCAGGCAAGTAACACTGCTATTCTTCGTTCACTTCTTTATTTAATTTATATTTGTGTACATAATTTATTTCGTGAAAATGCTTAATTCACCCTTTGAACCGTTGATTGATATTCAGAACAGAACTAGATTATTAGATCAATTTTGATATGTATAAATATTGTAATATTTGCTTATTTTTTATTTTACAAAAAAAAGGATAAAAGAGTGAAGAAAGAAAGAAAAATAAAAAAATAAAAAATAATTTTGCATGGGCTTGCATGTTGATTACGTAGAAATGTAAATAAGAGAAGGTGGATGGTTTTTCTGTAAAATGAATAAATAATTATTTATTTATTTTACCCATACCGATAACATGATCAGGACTGTGATATTGAGATAATTGTGATATAAGCTAATTGTGATATTAAGCTAAACTTTGAACTAAATAATTTGCATATATTAATATTAATTGCATTTATTGCGACATCTTTATTTCACGTAAACAAGATATAAGAACTTATCATATTCCCACGAATGATCATGTTATCGTGTATCTAATATGTCAAATAATACAATTTTGTTCATTATTCATAATATTAATAAATGCAAATGTCACAATTTATAACACAAGATTATCCTGTATTATAAACATAATATTAACAAATGCAAATTATCTAATGCCATCACCAGAAAGGCGACAGTAGATGTTTAGCTTAATTTCTACTATTATCTAATTATCTACAATTAGCTTAATAGCATAATTACCTACAATTATCTAAAGTTTAGCTTAATATCACAATTTATATAATTCAAATTTTAGATTAATGTCACAATAAATACAATTAATATTAATAAATACAAATTATTTAATTCAAAGTTTAGCTTAATATCACAATTATCTCAATATCACAGTCCTAGTCATGTTATCGGTATGTGTAAAATAAATAAATAATTATTTATTTATTTTACAGAAAAGTCATCCACCTTCTCTTATTTATATTTCTACGTAATCAACATGCAAACCCATGCAAAATTATTTCTTATTTTTTTCTTTTTCTTTCTTTCTCTCTTCTCTCTTTTATCCATTTTTTTTGTAAAATAAAAAATAAACAAATACTACAATATTTATATATATCAAAATTAATCCAATAATCTGGTTCAGTTCTCAATATCAATCAACGGTCCAAAGGGTGAACCAAACAATTTCATAAGAAAAAAATTATGTACACAAATATAAATTAAATAAAGAAATAAATGAAGAATATCAGTATTACTTGCCTCTTCTTGATCTTGAATCCTCGGTTCGATTTATTTTACTCCCATTCTTTTTTTTCTCCTTTATTTTCCCCTTCCTTTTTCTTCCTTTCTCTATGTTGTTTTTTATTCTGGCCGAGAGAATGAGAAAAAGAGACGGAGAGATATGGTTTTGGTTCTCTCTCTCTCTCTCTCTCTCTCTCTCTATTTGTTTATTTATGTATTTTGTTTTTATCTTCTCAACCTGCCTCCTAAGCGCTCATTGGTTCCCAAATAGGCAACCACCTCAATTGTCCAAGCCAGCGCCTCTCTCTTCTCTTGAGATATGGACGAAGATTTGTAAAATTCGGTTAATTATTTTAAATATTTATTTAATAATTTCGGTTCTATATAACATTCTCCAAATACTACCAAATTAATACAGGGCGTAGTACTCAACGAGAGAAATGTTACAAAATTATCTATTTGTCATTTCAAGGTCTGGAATAAATGAACCGTAATTTTGAAATAATTAGAAAGATAATTTAATATTGTTAAATTAGCAATTTTGAGAGTATTTTTCGGACTCGTAAGAAAAAATTTTAAAAATCCTAAATATTAGAAAACTAATTATTACGATCACCGAATGTCATTTTGGAGTTGTGGATTTAAAGTTACATCTACCGAAAGTTATTTCAGTATCCCAACTTGACTTCGATAGGCTTATTCAGCACGTTCGGACTCAAAAGAAAAATACAGATAACTCGAAATTTGGGGTATTACATCTTATCCACCTAACAAAAGAATTTCGTCCTCGAAATTCCAAATCTGAAGACATGACTGTATGTACAAGTATGTACTGAAATAAAAATAAATTCAATTGGCGTATCTAATTATGAGAAAAGGTATGGGTATTTTATCCAGATACTTTTCTCAAGCTCCTAATAGAATTTCTCGGTGATTATGCATCCTACTAAATAAAAACTAATGATATTACTTGATCCTTCAAGACTTCTCCCATCGGTTAATGATTTTTACATGTCGCTTCTCATAATTTAGGCCCAATCTCAAATCCTTTTTTTCTTACAGACCCACCACTCTATATCTTTATCTAAGCACTTTCTCAACTATGATACATGTGTAGAAAAAGGGATCGAATTATGTAAATAATTTAGGAAGTTTACTGTCGTTATTTAGAAAAGATTAGATTAGATTTAGTTGCAGTTTTTTTTCTCTTTAATTTACGATTTTGAAATCTAGTTAGTTTCCTGATTTATTGGAATTCCTGATTTAAAGGAATTCAGTTTCTTATTTTGGTGGGCTAGCCACTCGTTCTGCTATATTAGGATGTAATTGTTCTGTTTAAAATAAGAAAAAAATTCTCGATTTCTTCAACATGAAATACATCATGAACGATTTTCGTCCTTGGAAAAAATGATAATGGGCAGGCAAGATTTCCAACTTGTTTTCGAAATTTTATTTGGGAGAAAAAAAACGCAAAAGCAAGATAGAATTTAATCAAGAATAACTGTTACTAATTTGGAGTGCCACGCCATCCTGATTAAGTAATGGGTAAGCCCCACAATTATCTCAACACAATTATCCATATATGTAAAATGAATAAATAATTATTAAATTAAGAAAATTATTTAATTCAAAGTTTAGCTTAATATCACAATTAGCTTATATCACAATTATCTCAAGATATAAGAACTTATCATCATGTTCCCATGAATGATTGTGATATATGCTAATTGTGATATAAGCTAATTATGATATTAAACTAAATCGTGATATAAGATATAAAACTTGTCATCATGTTCCCATGAATGATTGTGATATAAGCTAATTGTGATATTAAGCTAACCTTTGAATTAAATAATTTTCTTCATTTAATAATTATTTATTCATTTTACATATACGAGTAATTGTGATGTTAGCTAATTGTGATATTAAGCTAAACTTTGAATTAAATAATTTGCATTTATTAATATTAATCGTATTTATTGTGACATTAATCTAAACTTTGAATTAAATAAATTGTGATATTAAGCTAAACTTTAGATAATTGTAGGTAATTGTGATATTAAGCTAATTGTAGATAATTAGATAAATTGCATTTATTTATATTATGTTTATAATACAGGACAATCTTGTGTTATAAATTGTGACATTTTCATTTATTAATATTATGAGTAATGAACAAAATTTTATTATTTGACATACTAGATACACGATAACATGATCATTCATGGGAACAAAATGACAAGTTTTTATATCTTGTTTACGTAAAATTAAGTATCCTCGTCATACGTGCACATGATTTTGAATTTTGATTCTTGAATTCTTATTTTTTGTTATAAGGACATGTATACAGTTTGACTTGACAAGTCACGTGTTTCTATTAATTTATGTATATCGTGTATTACTGACATGGGGATTGGAAAAATTACATGATGGATAAGAACTGTATTATATAAGGAACTTGTTAGCCAATTTCTTGATTGAGGCATAGATTCTTTTAGTACAGCAGTTTGGATGATTACTGAATCACCAATTGATAATTAATACCCAAAGTGGTATGTCCATTACTATAATACAATACGAAAATTGAATTGTTATGCCTAGCAACATGTAATGGTTCAGCGCCATAAGTATTGAGACCGAGTCCCGGGTATGCACGGACATTTGTACAATACAGAAGACTGCGCGCCATCTTATCCATCATTTAGTTTCAAATTATTAATAAGGACTTGACCTAGACTTATTATTTTTACAAGATTTTTACCTACTATTTGCATATAACATGCATAGTATTATTCTATTTTCATTATTCACATGACATGTTTAACACTCACAATTTACTTGTATTTTATTTATTTATTAGAGGATATCCCAATGAAAGCATTTTATTCATTTACATACTTTTATCTCTAATACTGTAATAGTAGACATATATTTTCTTTGTATTACTTACTGAGTTTAATCACCCAGGTTTCAAACCCTAAATTGCAAATAAAATATAGACACAGGTATCTAGTCCAGAGGCAGATAATGGGGTAGATGGGGTTTTGTGTCGGGCGTGTGGCTAGGTTGGACATACCTTTAGTCAGCATGATATATGTATCATTGCCCAGCCCGATATGCCTCAGGAGGTATATTTCGACCAGACCGATCATTGCCCAGCCCGATATGCCTTAGGAGGTATATACCCTGTTCGCTTCATCCCACCTTTACTCTGGACATTAATCCTTGGTGGATCCACGTGTTATGTTATCACTAGGTCTGGACTGAGTTCACATCAGCATCGATTCGGGAGGCCACCTATCATCCATGTCTACCGCCAATGACGTCAGTAGATTCGACACCAGACGCAGGTTCTTTAACTTAATACATCTCTCTATGTTTATTACGTAGACCTATGCTCTATCCACTAGGCCATTTTGTTTTATTAGTAGGCCGTTATCGTAAAGGATAGATTACATCTTTGTCTGGACACTACTTCTCTATTTTGTATTCATATTCAGAGCAGTGTGCTATTTTATGTAACTAACTCTTTGTATAAGTAAAATCTTTCAGTTTAAAACGTGTTATTTATCAATCTAATTGTGACAGTAGTTATGGTTATTTCAAAATCTTGTGACTGTTGGGTTGTCTAGTGCATATATTACGTAGCGTCCTCCGCAATGTTCTAAAAAACGCCCTATGCGGGCGCATATGCATTTTCGGCCCCAGAACGCACAAAACAATGAAAAAACGCTCAATTATGCGGACAAACGATTATGCGGACGCATAATCTATTATGCGGATTATGCGCCCGCATAATCCGCATACGATTATGCGGTGAAATGGGTTAATGGGTTTCGAATTTTAAAATTCGCCCGAAACCCGACCCGTACCCGCAACCCACATTTAAAACACTCCTTTTTCAGCTCTCGAACCCAAATCGCTCCCGACCTCCGTTCCTTTCCCCTCTCCGAAACCAACGAAAAACCCTAATCTCCGTTCCTTTCCCCTCTCTGATCACCGGCGATCGTCACTCCAAACCATCGTCGAGTCTCTGATCTCCCAATTCCCGTGTTGTCGAGTCTCTAAACCAGCAAACGAAGAAACCCTAATCTCTGTTCGCCCTTCCCCTCTCCGATCACCGACGACATCTCCTCCGGCGATCGTCACTCCAAACTAGTTGTCGAGTCTCTGTTCTCCCGATTCCTGAGCTGTCGAGTCGCCAAACCAGCGAACGAAGAAACCCTAGCTCTCCGTTCGGCCTTTCCCCTCTCCGATCTCACCGGCGACATCTCCTCCGGCAGCTTCAGTCCTCAAGGCGAGCTCTCCGGCGACGCTGAGCAGGTAAAATAATTTTTACAGTTTGTAATTTTTTTAGGGTAATTTTTTACAGGGTAATTTTTTACAGGGTCAAATAATTTTTGGAATTTTTACAGTTTGGATTGCTGGAAAATTAGGGCTAGGGTCAATTTGGTGGATTAATTAGGGCTAGGGTTATTTTTTGGAATTTTTACAGTTAGGACTTAGGATTGCTGGAAAATTTTTGGAATTTTTACAATTAGGATTGCTGGAAAATTAGGGCTAGGGCTAGGGTTACTTTAGAGGCCATAGATACTGCATCCATCATAATGAAGTGTTGTTAACTGATTAATTGTATGAATTATTTTTGAATATACGTTTATTTGAATATAAGTTGGCAATTTGTTCATTTTATAAGTTTATTGTAGTAGAATATAAGTTTATTTGAAATATTTGGCGATTTGTAAAGTGTATGAATTATTTTTTTGAATGAGAAATAATTGAAGTTCTTAATGATGATGTAGGAAGTTCTTTAAGGCATATAATTTTTTCTGTATGTCATCATCAATGGCCTCTAATTCAAGTAGTTGTGGATGGCCAAATCCATCGAGTGAGGAAGATAGCCAGATTCCATTGAAACCAGCAGGATCAAATGACATTGGGTGGAATTATGGTAGGCTGATAAAGAGAGGTTCTTATAATGATGTAAAATGCATCAAATGTAATAAGATTGTGAAAGGAGGAATAAATAGATTGAAGCAACATATTGCAGGAGTTGGAGGAGAAGTGTCAGCATGTGTGCTTGCCCAGATGAAGAGAGGCGTATATGTAGGGAGAACTTTGAGGGAATCAAGAAGAAGAAAGTTGACAAGCGGAAAGCTGATTTTGAACTTCGGGAAGAGGTGCAGATATCAGTAGAAAGAGAGAGAAGAACCCGAACTCACTGGAGATCATAGGCCCCGTGTTAGTGGTCCACTGAACAGACTAGTGGATGAAGGTAAATGGAAGCAAACAATTATCAATGAAGGAGAGAGAAGGAAGTGGAAGGAGCTGGTGCATGATTATGCGGCCATGTGGGCATATGCCGAAAGAATTCCTTTTAACACTTTCGACTGTGAGAAGTTCGATCAGTTTTGCGAGGCTGTTGGCAAGCACGGTCCAGGGTATAAGGTGCCCAGCCAATATCAATTGAGAGTGCCTCTCTTAGATAAGGCATACAAAAAAATTGAAGACAGTTTGGAGAAGTCAAAGGAAGCGTGGGATGAATATGGCTGCAGTATTTTGACTGATGGATGGACTAACAGAAAACATAAAAGTATTATGAATTTATGTGTCCATTGCAAGAGCGGCACATGCTTCATTAAATCCATTGAGGACTCAGCTAATGCACATACTGGCGAATACATATTGAATTGGGTGGAAAACTGCATCAAGGAAGTGGGTGAGAAGCGCGTGCTGCAAGTGGTTACTGATAACCACCCATCCAACATGGCAGCAAAAAATATGTTGAAGGAAAGAAGGCCTAATATATTTTGGACCAGTTGTGCAGCCCACACTAAATATCTCATGTTGGAGGGTATTGGTAAGATACCAAAATACAAAGCGGTGATTAAGAAGGCAAGATCAATGACAGTTTTTCTTTATGCACATCATAGTACTCTGGCTTTGATGCGCTCATTTACAAACAGGAGAGCTTGTTCGTCCAAGAATCACCAGATTTGCCACCACCTTCCTAAACTTGAGCTGTCTGGTGGACAAAAAATCACAGTTGACTGCTATGGTTTCTTCAGATAAGTGGGATAACAACAGATGGTCCAAGACAGAGAAGGACAAGTCAACTAAAGGCACAATATATTCTGACACTTTTTGGAAAGATACTAAAGAGCTTCTGAAGGTATATACTCCTTTGTTTAAATTGTTGAGAATTGTTGATGCTGATCGTAGACCTTCAATGGGTTTTGTATATGGAATGCTGGAAGATGCAAAGGATGAGATCAAAGCTGCTTGCAATCGAAAGAAGTCTGCATTTAGACCAATTATTGATATAACTGAGAAAGAATCCAGGGGCAGACTTGATAGCATATTGCATTTGACAGCATATTATCTTAATCCCTATTATTATTATAGGGATAAAACAGTCCAAGATAATACACTAGTAATAAATGCCGTCATGCATTGCATATGCATATTTTATCCTGAGCATGACGTCCAAGATCAGATTGGCTCGCATGAATTAATTATCTACAAAAATAAGAGGGGACTTATGGGAGTGGCATGGCGGAAAGGTACCGAATGAGTTTTAATGGCACGGATAATTTCGATCCAGGTAAACTTTATATATGAAATTTAAAATAATTTAATATTAAATTCTATTCGTTCTAATTGTTAACATATTGTTATATGTTGCTTTAATAGCTCATTGGTGGGATTTTTATGGAGGAGAGGCACCAAAACTTCGACAAATAGCAATTAAGATTCTAAACTTGACAAGTAGCTCTTCAGGATGCGAGAGAAATTTCAGTGTATTTGAAGGGGTAAATACAAATTACTACATTACTACTACAATGATTATATATTTTATAATTTTCAATTACATTATTTTCAGAGTTAACACTCTAACCTTCTCTTTATCCTTGTGTAAAATTATATATAAATTTATAGATACATACAAAGAAGAGAAACAGGCTAGATGCTAAGAGGTTAAATGATCTCGTCTTCGTTCAGTTTAACAAAAAAATGGCACAGAAAAGGAATGCAAAGAAAAAGGATGGAGATAGTAAGGATGTGCTGATTGCTTCAGATGATTCCAGAGCTTTGCACTGGAAAGATGAATTTGTTAGAGAAATAGAGAATGATGACGAAGATGAGATCTTCCCTGGTTCCGGCTTGACCTGGGATCTTGTTGCTGCGGCGAGTGGAGCTAACGAAGATAGACTCAGGAGGAGCAAAAGGACGCTAATAAGGAGAGCTGCAGCGGGAAGCAGAGCTCAAGAGAGTTCATCCAGTGCAGTTGTTGAAAATCTTCCTAAACATGATCAAACTATAACTGTTTTAGAAGAAGTGGGTGATGATGCGAATGACGATGATGATAGCTCTGAGGAGTTGGGAAACAATGTTCATTATGAAGATGACAATGAGGAATAGTAGAGAATTTGTTGAGTGGGATGAATTGTTTTTGAAAAAAACTTGTATTATTTTTTGAATATGTAAAACTAATTACTTATGTAGTTGACACAAACATGTATTAGCAATGTGTGGTTGTCATATATTCATTTGTACATGCATTGTTCATTTTTATG
Source organism: Dracaena cambodiana (assembly GCA_036321105.1). Lineage (NCBI taxonomy): Eukaryota > Viridiplantae > Streptophyta > Magnoliopsida > Asparagales > Asparagaceae > Dracaena > Dracaena cambodiana. The sequence goes on from JAYEPQ010000008.1 coordinate 828,498, forward strand.
TGTTAGAACTTTCTTATATATCATGTAAATTGATTCTCATTTAATTTTTCTTTTCGATTTGCAGGTGAGTGACGTTTTTGATCCATACATACATGCGTCGTTCTTTTTTTTACATTGGGAGTTAAGAGATAAGTCTTTCTATCTTTTTAATTTCTTATGTAGAGCCAGTTTATATTCATTTTATTTGCTTACGGTTATTATTTATAATTTTTTAGAGTTTTATAGCATTAATATATCCATTTTTTTATAATTATTATATTAATATATATTAAAATATTAATATTCCGCATAATTCTGCGTAATCCGCATAATCGGCGCGTAATCCGATTATGCGTTATGCGGTCCTGGACCGCACGCATACTGAAAACACATTTTTGAACATTGGTCCTCCGTTTTGGGAAACAGCTGAAAAACGGAGGCGTTACAAAGCACCTTGTCATAACATCTATTTGAACTCGTCAGATGATATCTTCCCACTGTCCTGAAGAGACATTTCCTCCCCTTATCCTTTTGGATTAGCACGTGGACATTTTGAATCTTCAATTCAGCACAAGAGTTGCAAATCCATGGCCTTCATCAATACAAGAAGGCCAAAGGGGAAAAAGAACTAGCCTTTATCACAAAATTTTAGTATTGGCAACATGAATCGTTTTCTTCCATTTTGTCTTAGTTATGGGCCATTTCCATAGTTAAGTTCACCACTCTATCAATTATCCATGTGTTCATTTAGCCCTCCCTCTAGTCCTAACTCCACGAATTATGATTATTACTTTATGGGCCAGCACCATAAAGGCCTCCATTGCATATTACCAACCATCTCAATTGGTTCTCTCTCATTATACCCCAACCAGAGCAATTTACATATTCATGCACTTTTCTTTATGTATCTTAGTCTATTGCCACACATCCATTTTAGCATTCTCACTTCTGCCACTTATTTTTTGAATATGTTGTTTAATCGTCCAACATTTGGAGCCATAAAATATTGCTGGTCTTATAGCCGTCCCATAGAATTTTCCCTTCAACTTCAATGGCATTTTACAGTCACATAAAATTCGAGTAGCACTTCATTTTAATTATCCCATTTTGATACTATACATCAAATCGTCCTTAATTTCACCATCTTCATGATTGATTGGTCCTAAATATTGAAATTGCATTGTACTAGATATATTTTTATCAATAATTTAGACCATACATTCATTCCTTCTCACAATACAACTAAAATTATACTGTACATCTTCTATCTATATTCTACTAATTCTAAATTCTTTAGATTCCAAAACTTCTCTCCACCTTTCTACTTAAGATGCTATCTCATTTCTAGTTCCATCAACTAATACAATATCGCTCGTAAACAAAATGCAGCATGGTACCTCTCTCAACATACGCATAGTAAGTTCATCCATAACTAAAAGTCTAAAACAAATAGGTAACGGCTTAAAATAGATCATTGGTGCAAACCAATGATAATGGTAAAAGTTAATGTCTCACGCCTCTTTGTTCACACAAATAACTTTCCTTGTATATATACCTTTAATCACATCAATATGTCTACAAGGCACTTCTCTCTCTCTCCTAAATTCTATCACATATCTCCTTAGGCACCCTATAATAAGTTTTTTTAAAATCATTGAAAACCATATGCAAGTACCTTTTACTCTCCTTATATCTTTCCATCAATCTTCTTAATAAATAAATAGCTTCCACTGTTGACCTCCCCAGCATACAACCAAATTGATTTTCCAAAATAAATACTTCTTTTCTTAGACTTTGTTTAATGATACTCTCCTAAGTTTAATTATGCAATAGTTTAAACTGAATATCACACACACACATACACACTAGAATTTTAATACTTTATTCATTGGGCATTTTCCACATATCTATAATTTGAAGAATCACTAGCAGGAGTAAAATTTCTTCAGAAATTGGGAGTAACTCAGCAACTCCTTGCTTTATCAGGTGTGAGTTGCCACGGCTGGACATTCTTGTTCAATTACATAATTTATAGCTCATTCCAAAAAAAAGGAAAAAAAAGAAGAAAGAAAATCTAAAATGGATATGATTGCCACGAACAACCATATGAACTTTTAAAGTTGACTACTTGTACTAATATAATTCCCAAAGTTTTTGGAAGAAAAACCTAATCAAAAATTGAAATTGGATTTTTTTAACAATATAACCTACAAATTATATATTTAAAAACTGGATAAATTGTGAATAACACCCTTCAACTATAAAACTAGTGGCATGCACCCTTTGTTGATCTCTAAAGTATGAAGCTATGGATGAATGGGGGTTGATAGGCAAGGAAATTTATTATCATACTAACATATGGAGGGTCCATCTCTATCCGAATTAAGAGAGTTTAGTATGTGTTAATTATCGATAGTAGTTGGGACTAATAGAGGGGTGTGAGTCGCTAGTTTCAGTAGTTTCATGACGATAAGTGCAATAATGATCATACTTGAACGATATTATTAGCAATTTACCCTTTAAAAATTAAACCTCCAAGTTTCATATTATCCAATTTACTCTCCACATCATTAGAAACGGATTGATTATAACCTCCTTTGTTACTGTCAAGAGTATAAAGAGAATATTCCCGCTTTTGTGTTGAGTTTGATAATTTTTTGGAAAGCGGCTGAAGTAACGCCACCCTAATTTTAATATCTGATCTCTCTATCAAATCTCTCATTTTTTTAACAATCTCTCTTGTTATCTCATGTCACTCTCATGGCATTTGTTCTCTCACACTCCAACATCCAAATTTCATCATAATCTTTTCCAAGCCCTCTAAAGTCAAGACCCACTACTTTCCTTCCTTTCCCACTTTCAAATCCACTTGACCAGCCCAATCGCCAATTCACTTGATGCAAGATCATCGCCAACTCGTCCTTTAATATCTTTTAAATTGAAATAACTTGGTTTTAGGTTAGATATTGGAAATGAGACTTGGAGATGGGAGGTCTCTTTGATGCCTATGTTGTGGGGATGGAGAGTGGGGATGAAGAGAGCGAAGAAGCAAGAAAGAGGGTTTCCCCTTATTTTTGTTGAACGAACCAACATGCTGGAATTTGGATCTCTTTGATGTCGCTTGAAGTGGATGACCTGATGGTTCTTTCCAAGTTTCATATGAGGAAGTAAAGACAGGGTACAATTTGGGTCATTATAATTATCACTTACATGACTGGTCTAGAGGAGAAATGGGGCAGGTGTGCAACATTGGATAAGAAGGGAAATTTCACTGCTTACTGTTAAAAATTAATTGAGAGTAATTTGAGGGATAAAATCTTTTGAATGATAATTTGGTGGGTAAAGTGGCAAATATGAAGACTAAAGATGTAACTATGGAAAATTTTGGGGGTTTATAGTTAAAAACACCTTAAACTATTACAGAATCAGAGTAATGTCAGGATGTACAATAACACTATGATGTCTAGGATTTGCCTTACTTCACTGAAAACCATCCTTAGCAAGCCGTGTTTACTATAAAACCACTGCATCTAGAGTACAGTGACTAGCATTTTTGCACATGCATATCACACTAAATTTTTATTAAATAAGATTTTCAAAAAAATAAAAAAATGAATTGTGATTTTTAATGTTAATAGAAGATTGTATTCATAAAGAATTATATGAAAGTAATCTGATGTAATCAAAAGATCAAATTTAAAATGATGACATGAGATTTTTACAGCAGAAAGTTAACTTCCTAATGGAAGGAACCAAAGCCATTGCTACTCAGACAAGCCTCTAGGGGCCAAAAGATTATTAACCTTATTTAAAGTGAGTGAGGGTGTTAATGCACGTGAGAGCATGAACGTGAGGCCCTTTTTCTTTGTTTGGTTTTTTTTTTTTTTTTTTTTTTTTGTGGGGGGGGGGGGGGACGGAGGTGTGGTTATATTTTTATAAGGCCGTCGAAAGATATGCAGCGCAAGCACAACTAACTGGATTACAAATGTTGCCAGGTACTGTAACATTTGGAAGCTTGCACTCAAAGCACATGATGAAAATCATAGGAACAAATACAGATGTACCAGGGAAAAAGCTAGGAACAAAGGGTGTTTGATCTTGAATTTCAAGTAAAGGTTCATACTTCAGAAATCTATTTATATAACTTTCAAATTGGGTTTTGTAACTAGAAAATGTCCCCAAGGTCTAGTCTCATGTTGTAAATAGTTAAGGTTTGTGTTATAGAAAGTGATCATTAGGAGAGCTTGACAGCAGCTTGGAACATTAAACAGATTTTTAAAATTCAGCAGAAATTTAGAGAAAATTGAAACTTACTGGAGTACTATACTAATACAATAAAGAACAACTTTATAGAATCTTCCATGAAAGACATTTTAAAAAATGTTACCAATTATACTTATAACAGGGCCATGGAAAAAAATACCCAACTAATGTAATCCATAATTACCCACTATAGATCTTTCCATTAGTCTAAAATCTAAATAAAATTTATTAAGTGCTCCAAGGAAGAGGTGTATGATCAAATGTTTTCAAAAGGATAATTTGAAAAAATAATATTCAGCTTTCCAAAAGCATATAAACAAGTCACCAATTATATGCTTGTAGTGGGTCTTGGAAATAACAGAAAACTATTGCCCACTATACACCGTTCTACTAATTTAGACAAAATTAAGCAAGTGCTGAGAGGAAGAGTCAGATAATCATTGATCAATATATTCTCACAAATAATAAAAGAAAATATTGAACCCTCAAAAAAACATTTAAGCAAACAAGTCTAGTGTGTGGTGTAATTCATTTCTTAGATGACAACCTTGCACACCCCCAATAAGGGATGAAAATGGGTACGTCCACTAGTCAATATTTGGCCCACTCTATTCAAAATTTTGAATTAAAAATAAAAAAATTTATTTTTCAAATTCAAAATTTTGAATAGAGCGGGCCAAAAATTGACCCTTAGTCCTGCCCATTCCCATCCCTACCCCAATAGGCAATCTCATTTTCCGGACATGAGCAAAACAATTTTATTTGCAGGTATTTCCTTTCCACTCTATTTGCAACTTCAATTTTAGCAGCAGATGTGGCTAAAAAAGCAAAGTTATACATAAACTTCTTGAATTAGATGAATCTTTACAAGAAAATGTACCATCCAAAACATGCTCTCCCAAAAACCAATTCCATTCTTTTCAACTTATTGAATAAATAAGTTCTAAGAAGTGAATCATATAAACAAACAAGAATAATCACAGTGACTGAGGGATGAACAAAAGGGTAACTGAGAAGAGTTGATACTCTCCCAGGGTAAGTGAGAGGGGTTAATACTCCACCCAATGTGGCTTAGTAGTCTACTCAACAAAGGGATATTAACTGGATCAGCAATTGTCAGATAGAGAATAAAAAATCTATAGAAAAAGGCACGCAAAATTAGTGAACCAAGAGACTATCACTATCAGTCTCTGTATGATTGGCCTAAGGAGGCTATGACATGATCAGAGATGCAATCCATAACAGAATACAAGACAAAAAAAGGCATATCTAAGATTCTGTAGAGGTTGGGACTACTGAGATTAAACATAGAAAATATCTAAATGACGAAGGGTAAGAAGTAAATATCTAAGAGGACTACCTTATGTCTTAAGTGACTACAGATAAATTCAGAATCTCAGAATGGTCTGGCTTATGGTCAATGTTTGTCAGAGATATATACAACTAAAAACAGAAAATAACTTTTTCTTTTATACAATTTTAAAATACACATATGACATGGATCTTCGATTTTAAAAAATAAAACCAAAAGAAGTAAATAGGTCATGGAGATCAAACCTTTTCTTAAGCACAATGCCACAATAGCATCATTTTCAACCTGCAACGAGAATACATCAAATAATTTTAGCACAGCATCAAAACAACTTTGTTGGCGAACTCTTCATCACCAATGCAACAACATTTATACATCGTTTATGTCACATAGACAAGACTCACTTGGCTTTTCATATTATTACCTTTTGATCAGCCAACGTTTTTGAATCATCCAAAATCTCATTACTTGACACCAAGGTTAATCGTTGGTTATTGCTTGGTTGATCAACTAATCCTTCCAATTTCTGCTTAATTTCTAAAGTTTTCTCAGTTGGGTCACATTGCACAAAGTAGGTCGTCTTGTCACGCTTTACCCGAATATACATAGCCTGCATCGTATTCAAGGTAACATTATCAACCAGATTCCCAAGTTGGTAACATTGCTAAGTGATAAAATGCAACAAATATGTTAGGCAATCACCTTGGCAAATGATAACAAGGAGATTAAATTTGTTAATAGAAACAACTATAGGGAAAAACATTACAGGTATCATGTGAGATTACTATAGGAGGGACATATTGATGTGAGCAATAACAAGTTTAGCCATCATGTGAGATTACTAAAGGGAAAAACATTACAGGAATCATGTGAGATTATTATAGGAGGGACATATTGATGTGAGCAATAACAAGTTTAGCCATCTCATTATTTTCACAGTTTACAAACACATACATGAATTACTTATATATATATATATATATGTGTGTGTGTGTGTGTGTGTGTGTGTGTGAGAGAGAGAGAGAGAGAGAGTAAACGAGAAATTCATCGGCGGTGAAGAGAGTTCCATCTATGCCGCTTAGGTGGCTCAATAAAATTATTACAAGTGGCACCACTCAAAGGACAGTTAAGAGAGTTCTTTTGTTTGTTACCTTAAGTGGCGCTTCGTGTAATAATTTTATTGGGCCACCTAAGCGGCGGTGAAGGAACTTCTTTCACCGCCGGTGAATTTCCTGCTCTCTCTCTCTCTCTCTCTCTCTCTCTCTATATATATATATATATATATATGTATATAGGGAAATATGTGCCTAGAATGTAGCCTTAGATTACAATCTAAAGATACGACCTAAAAATCTTAAGGTAGAACATCAAAATAAATAATCTGGACTGTTTGCTGCCATATCCACGTCAAAAATAGGTGGTGTATACAAAATTATGTGAACTTGACACTTCTACATCGTTAACAAGAGGTCTCATTAAATCTATTGTTGAAAAATTGTTCATTTTGCAACTATCCAATGCATTATTAAAAAACATTTAAGGTACAATTTTCTATATACCACCATTACAAAATATGGAGATCATAAATAAATGGTATAGATCACGCACAGTCATGATCTATGGTGCACTTTAATCTGCCTCGTTAGATAATTACCGAAGGAGACACCCTACACACTTTTCACATATAGTTATGACCTATGGTGTACTTTTAGTCCACCTCGTTAACTAATTACCTAAGAAGACACCCAAAGCACACTTTTTTCATATTCTTCCTATTGAATTTCAATGATGGAACATCCATTATCATAATCCAGCCCATTGAAGTTGATCTATACACATCAAAGTGTCCCAAAATTAAAAATCAAATTTTTAAAAAAATTGCCTATGCATCAAGTGGGTACAAAATGAACAATTCTATATGGTGAATTGCTTAGTTTAACAGTGTAGAATGCTAAAAACCTAACAAAATTTTGTAAAATGGAGGTTTTGGGTATTTAGATCGTGATCAAATATTTTGATTGATAATTTTTATGCACGAAAATGTAGATCAAAATAAAAAAACTATTTTTTCCTGTTCATTTTGTGCTTATTTAATGCATGAGCAAACCAAAAAAATTATCTAAGGCACTTTAAATACTATAGATTAATTTTGATGGATTTGACCTTCCATATAAATAGGCTAAAACTGATTTTTTTTAAACGTAAGAATAAGCCTCTCAATCCTTCTAAAAGGAGCCAAATATATATATATATATATATATATATATATATATATATGGGAAAAATGTATCTATGGTGCCTCCATAGAGGGTTTCCTATGGAAGCACCCCTAAAATTAAACATTGAGAATCAATGTGAATGATCAGAACCGTTAGTTATGATCTCCACGTTCTAAAATGGTCGTGTACACAAAATCATGCACTTTCGATAATTGACCGTCTATTGGATAGTTACAAAATGGACGGTTTTTCAACAAAAGGATAATTAAAACCTCTTGATTAATGATAAATAAGTGTTTAAATCACATAATTTTATTTTTTTGTACACTACATACTTTGAGTATATGGATCATAACTATCGGTTCGAATCATCCACACATAACCCCTAGGGGCGCCTCCATAAGTAACTTCCTATGAAGCCACCTTAGATACATCATTCCATATATACATATATATATATGAGAAAAATGAAAATGAGCTTACAGTTCACGCAAGTTACCTGAGCTGCAGTTCATTTCCACTATCTCTAATAATTTTATATAAAAAAATTCTTTCAGATTATGATCTCGCCTCTCTAGGGTTCACTCATATCCAATTTCTTGGGTTTTAGTTTTGATTTGCTCATCCATCAAATTGACATAAAATTAACGGTTTTTGGTGAATAGAACATTTTGTATCTATTTGATGAAAAGGTAAATAAACTTCAAAATTCATAAAATTTGATTTTAAAGAAGTTTAGAATGTATAGATACTAATTCCAGATAAAATTTGATTAAAAAATTATTAAATTACTATATTTTTGCCACTGTCTCACGTAAGATTACCTGAGCTGGCGGCTCACCTACAGTAATCCCTAATATATAGATATATATATATATATATATATATATATATATATATAGATATATGAAAAGTGTACTTCAGGAGTCTTCATAGGGAGTTGCCCATGAAGACAATCCTAAGTCTCATAGGGGGTCTATGTATTTTGAATATATTTCCACCATACATTAGGTTATTACAGAATGAGCGGTTTTTCAACAATAGAATAAATGTGACATTTTGCTCAACAACAACTAAGCCTTTTATCCCAAATATTTGGGGTAGGCTACATAAACCAAAAAAAGAATCACGCCGGATCGATCACTTTGATAGTCCTCCATTCATTTCTATCAAGTAATATCTCATCATTTAAACCTCTAGAATCTATATCTTTTCGTATCACCTCCATCCATATTTTTTTCGGTCTTTCCTTCGTTCATTTAACTTGTCCTATATTGATAAACTCCCCTCGTCGAACTGGTGCATTTGTAAGCCTACGTTGCACATGACCAAACCATCGTAAGCGATTTTTTCGCATCTTTTCATCGATAAAACCTACACCTATTTTAGCACGAATATCTTCATTTCTCATTTTATCTCTCCTAGTATTGCCGCATATCCAGCGGAGCATGCGCATCTCTACTATACTTATCTTCAGTGAATGACATTTCTTTATAGCCCAACATTCCGTGCCATATAATAAAACTAGCCTAATAGCAGTCCTATAAAATTTTCCTTTCAATTTTAACGGAATATTACGGTCACATAAAACTCACATTGCCCTCCTCAATTTCAACCAGCCAGCTTGTATCCTATGGTTAATATCATTATCGATCTCTCCATCATTCTGAATAATAGAACCCAAATACCTAAACTGACTGCTTAATGCTCATTTGTATCTCCTGCCCATTCAGTTTTACAGTATTATGGTTTATGGTCCGTCGTTTACTAAATTTACACTCCATATACTCTGTTTTAGATCTACTCAATCTAAAATCTCTAGATTCTAATGTGTGCCTCTATAACTCTAACTTGGCATTTAGCCCTGCTCTTGTCTCATCAACTAAGATAATATCATCAGCAAATAGTATACACCAAGTTATCTCATCGTGAATAACTCTAGTAAGCTCATCAATCACTATAGCAAATAAGAATGGGCTCAATGCAGATCCTTGATATAATCCAATTGTGATAGAAAATAAAATAAAAAAATTCTAAATGACATGATTTTCTATACATCGCCTATTTAAAACATGGAGATCATTACTAACATTTTATATTGACCATTCATACCCTCTGTGCTAAGATTTAGGACCGCCTCTATAGGCAACTTCATATGGATACACCTTAGGTACACTTCCCATACGCACACACATACAAATCATTTTTTTTATGTTTTCTTTTTTCATCTAACCTCTAAGCATAAACCTCATTTTTAAGGTAATGTAGATAAAATTTTGGTTGTATATTATTTCCAAAAAGTATGAAGAACAAGTCAAATTGATGACTGCCAGAATCAAGCTACATAAATGTCGAAAAAAAATGCAATCAACCATAAGCTTTGGAATTGGCAGGAGTTCAGTTCGTTAGGGCAAGATTGTCTTCTCCAACAAAAATTATTAAGGAAAAAAAATTAGATATATAAAGCTGTTGTTTGATGTGCTGAACAGAAATGCAGAAAATTTTGCAACGGATAATTTAGTGAAAGAAATTAGCTCTATAGCCTTTGTTTGGCTTGCTTCATGCAACATCTGCTGCATTGGGTTTGCTCACAATTAAATTAGCAATTATGCTGGCTAGGCACCACATTTATGGCTATAAAGTGATTTGAGGTTGTTTAGGGGGGAAATCATCACTGATTTGATGAGGGGGATGTTACTTTCTTGCTACAAGTATCTGCAGCATACTGCAGCCAATTTGAGCATAGAATTTGCTGCAGCTTCTTCTTCCTATAGTTTGTAATTCAATTCACCTTTCTCAACTGCCATGTTGCTTACCAAGGGCACGAAATAAAAATCCTGCAGCTCCATTTCCATCAAAATAAACTAAATAGATTCCACGTAACAGCTCTTAATACTTGAAAAGATTCTCTTTGCACTAACATATTTAAGACAAATGATTCAGACAATTATAGCTACTTATACTAGTCCACATGAAGAATTAATTTCCTGAACTGGAAGAGTCTAAATGGCTAGACTACATAAAACCCGCCCGACTGCTAATGGGAAAAAAAGTCTAATTACCTTGTCCAAAAGTAGGTTTCCGTTGAAACAAGGACTAAAAATCACAACATGTAACTGCTCAGCAGCATACTAGTTAATCTCCTTCAATATTAAAAAATAAATCAATGAATCACAGATACAGTGGGTAAGACAGCAAATATGAAAGGCAGGGCTGGAATATATCAACGCAACTTAGCGTTCAAGACTACTGGAACATATAAAAGATGGCATGGAAGAAGAGTATGTAAACCTTAAGTTTTATGTGTGAGCCCAACCACCACCACCACCCCCAAAAACAAAACAACAAACGCAAGAGTAAGCTGACCATGAAGATCAACAACCATGCAAGTGACGTAAGTCTATGTTCTGATGTGGAGCCCATTCAAAAAAAAAAGTAACACAAATATAGAGACATGTATTACCCAGACACTTCACTTTCACAAGATTTTTCCACATCAAACACTTGGATACAACATGAGAATTGGACAACTCGTGTTCCGTTACTCGACAACTTTTAATTAAGAGAAGAACATATTGACTTATGGAAGTGATCCCTTATCCACAAGGGAAAATAGAGAGTAGAACCACAAATTTTAGTGAGTGTTATGCTTTTTGTCCCAGTTCATCAAAACTTCTATCATGATTATTTACTATGCCATGATACTTGAATAAATAGTTGGATAACAAGAGCCTATTGCTCCACCAGATGTGGGATCGTCTCTTTGTTTTACAAGTGTGTAACAAGTACTCGTAAAGAGAGCATAATGTCCCATTCAATTTGGATCCATAGCATGTAGAGAGTCTAAAGAGTGAAGAGCCTACTCTTCATAACTCACCATGTCAGACACTTTAACACACACAGACACTTAACAATGAAGAAATTTCACTATAACTTTATCTTGTTAACAAGACAAGTATTCTATGTCCATATAACACACTAACACTTAAAATCCTCAAACCCTATGATTGATACATGTTGACAACAATTGAAACATCCTGCCAACATAGATACTTCACATAGCTTCATCTTGTTAATCAGGGGGCTTAATTGGCATATTGCTGAGTATTTTCCTGGTAATATATATGGTGGCAATCACAAATGCATAATGAATGGCCAAGTATGGTTGCTTAACCAAATTATGTATGAAATAAGCAGAATGCCCAGATTAATACCCAAAGACATTCAAGGGCAACCTAGACCTAATTCTTGTGTCTAATTGGTTTTCAATCTTTTGCTTAAGGAATCATGCTCAAAACCCCAAGAAATTTCTCTCTGATTGCTTAAGGAATCATGCTCAAAACCCCAATAAACCTAGATCTAATTCTTGTGTCTAATTGATTTGTGTTACTTGCATTTTTTTTTTTTTTAATTTCTCTCTGGTTGCTAGAATTTCTTACTTATTGTTGATTCTATTGATCTTTCAACTAAACTGAAATGGACAATTGTAAATAAGATTCATTGAACATTACAAAATACAAATTTCAGCATTTGTGGTGATTAAACTATAATAAATAAATTCAAAATCTTATTTTTTTGTTCAGTGACGACTAAATTATGGTTGCGGATTAATATAATTTATAATGATGAAGTGAAAATTATTGTGAAACTTATTAAAAACTTAGAATAGCTTCTACATATTATAATATTTTTTACTTTTAGAATTTTTAAACTTATTTTTATTTGTAAAATTTATTATATAAAATTTTATATTTATTTTTTTAACTGAAGGAAATTGCGTAACCTACATTATGCATTACGTTATATGCATGAAACCTAATAAAGACAAAATATTATAAGTTACCATTATCGCTATTTTGAACAATGCTTTAGAGTACCTATTTCAAATGATAACAATTCTTGTACCTAAAAGATGTAGTGATTCATGTGCTGATGAAAACTCTAAAATCACAAATTTAGTTTCCATTTTAATAAATACAGCTAGAATCTCTTATAGTTTAGTAAATAGTAACTACTCCTGCACCAAAATGGGGGGAAAACAAAGTAAAAAAAGACCAAAGTGAAAAGCAAACGGAGGAAGATTTTTAAATACCATTTTTTTGAGTCACAGAGTAAATGAGATGAAAATTTTAGCAGCAATTAGGGCAAACTCAGTGTTGCAGCAGCAAGCTAGAGCTCAAACACCTAACAGGAGCACTGCCTGAAAAGTTGTGAGGAAGATAAAATCAGCAGCATAGATGGAAAATAGCAAGTATAGAACTTTCAAGTACAAATGCTTAATGTTGACCCTAGATATGATGTATAAATGAACCAAATCATACCAAAAGTATGCTTTAGTCTTTGAGTTTCCAAATAGATACTTAACAATAAACCCAAATAAATTGAACTTTCACAGCACACAACATCTATATAAGTGAGTGATACCCATGATACATGAAATTGAAAGGATAAATTAAATTATGAGAGCTATAAGACCAATCATGCTCTTTAGGGGCTGAAAGCTGTTAAGAATTAATATATACGAAATAATAACAAGAATCACTGGAGTTCTGCAAAATGGATAGAGAAACGACAAGATCAGTGATTCAGTGTCATGTTGCAGGCAATTGCAATTTACAGTCTCTGTCCTGTAGACACAACGAATAAAATTGAGACTTTCGGAGGAGAGATAGGGTTAAGGGTTTAGAAGAAAAAGAGAAACATAGAACGAGAGTAAGGGTACTCTTCTCTAAGCAATAGGGTACATACCCAATCACCTAATGCAACAACTAAAAAATTCTCAATCCCTTCCCTCCCTGACCTATGCACTGCTCATATATTAACTGAGCCCTAATGCAAACAAGCTCAAACACGTATCTGAGCACACATGATCATAGAACTGCCCAAACGATAATGCACGTACAATGTTTTATTTTATCCAACTTAAATTTTGTTCAGGTATGGTTAATATATTTGTCGAACAAATTTAGCTTTTATAGAACCAAGTTTCAAGCTCCTCAAGCTGTCTTCTTTTTTATTTTTTTCTACACTTTGTACTCTTTGGCATGTTAGACATAAACTTATAGTGTTCATCCTCAAGGAGATCAAAACATGTCTAAAGACACTTGGATGACTAGGAATTGAATTAATCTTCAGAACATCATATTGGTAATGTTAAGGACAGTTTCAAACATCAGTGCACGCCTTTTTGCTTTTTCTTTTATTAAAAATTTGGAAGAAATAGCATTCCTGTTGACAACATTCTAATGTAATTGACTAAAAAGAATTTTATCAAGAAATCCCCCACAACAAATCAATATGAACCGTCAGTCCATCCTAGAGGAAAAGAAAAGTTACACAAAACATTTTGTTCAGGGTTTTAAATATCGGCCGATACTAACAAATATCACAAATATTGTAACTGACCATATAATTTCAGTAAGTTGTTGTCAATATTGCTGGCCAATATATGATATTACCCGGCACCATTAAACCATAATTTTGACTATGTTGGAAATGTAAAAGTGTAAAGACAAAAACTCCAATTATCAAGTGATACCAACCATATTTTTTTTATTTTGTTTTGTATTATTTTCTTAGAATTAAAGAATAGTCTTCAAGCAAAAACCCTAATACTCCTATTGCAGTTATGCAATTCATCAAATGCTAGTTGAATATTATGTTGTAGTTCGAGGCAATGTTGAAAAAAACGCATTACGTAACGCGTTATAACGCGTTACGTAACGGAGCGAGAAGGAATCGCTCCGTAACAACTTCAAATAACGTATTGCAGCGTAGCGTGCGTTATTTTCAAAATAACGCACGTTATAACGCGTTATTACATAACGCGTTATAACGTGCATTATATACATATCCTTTTCGAACCGCACCCACGACCCGAAACCCGGTTTATTATCATAAACATCCCGATTCTCTCTCCCCTCTGTCCTAATTCTTTTCCTAATCTCTCTCGCCCTCTCCCGATCGCTCTCTCCCCTCTGCCGACCTCACGATCTCTCTCGCCCTCTCCCAATCACTCTCTCCCTAATTGACCTTCCGATCTCTCTCCTGCCCTCTCTCGATCCCTCTCTCTCCTCTGCCCCGATCTCTCTCGTCCTCTCCCGATCGATCTCTCCCCTCTACCCTAATTCACCTCCCGAATGCAGTGAGCCTTATAAATAAAATGTGTGGTGAGCCATAGTAAATGAAAATGCAGTCTACTTAATAAATAAATATGCAATACTATTACATTATGCATTTAATTCACAAATTGGCTATTAATTGATATTGAAAACTGAACCAGATTATTGAAATAATTTTAATGATATGAATTGTGGTACAATTGTGCACTAACCTCTATCCTGCTACATGTCATGTGTTTTGATATTACAAGTCATGTATTTTACATGCCATGTGTTTTGATATTACAAGTCATGTGTTTTAATATTACAGATCATGTGTTATGATACTACATGTCATATACAGTCATGGAAATGCAAGAATATTATCATGAATTGAAAAACAATTAAAGAAAGATTATAAAATTTTCATATGCATAATTCATTATGAATACGGGGATAGGAGAAACTACATGATGGATAAGAACTGTATTGTACAAGGATTTTGTTGGTCAACTTCTTGATTGAGGTGCTGAGGGTTTTTACTGCAGCAGCACTGGGCCACCGTCTGATACATGAGTCACTATAAGAGTGATGTCCATTACTGTTTCACAGTACGGGGTTTGACTTGAACACCTAGCGGTGTGTCATGGTTCAGCGCCATGAGTTTGAGGCCGGGTCCCGGGTATGCACGGACACTTGTACAATACAGAAACTGCGCGCTATCATATCTATTATTTAGTTTCAAATGTTAACAAAGATTTGACTTAGACTTGATATCTTTTCAAGATATGCATCTTTACATGATATTTACATGTTATTTGCAAATGACATATATAATCTTACTGTTATATTTTTCATTATTCACATGACTATTTAACACTATCACGATTTAATTGTATTTTTTCTGTTTATTAAGGGATATTCCCAATGAAAGCATTTTATTCATTTGCATACTTTTATCTTTAGTACTGTAACAGTACACATATATTTTCCCTGTGTTACTTGTTGGGTTTAATCCCCTAGGTTTCGAACCTAGGTTTAGAGGACCAAGAAGGAGAACCAGCCTCGACTAAGGATCCGTACTTCATCGATCAGACCGAGCAATATTAAGTAGTGTACTTTTCAAAGAATCTTGTATATCTTTGTCTAGACACTGCTTTTCTCATTTGCTTATTTTGTGTTCATATTTAGAGCAGTGTGCCACTTATGTAATAAACTTTTTGTATAAATGAATTTTTTTTTCAGTTACAGACATGTTATTTACTTATCTGATGTGGCAGTAGTTACGGTTATTCTAAGATCCTGTGATTGTTAGGTTGTCTAGTGCAAATAATAAGTAACGTCCTCCGTTTTGGGAAGCAGCTGAAAAACGGAGGCGTTACACTTAGCCCCAAATTTGCTCTCTCCCGCTCTTCCCTCGTCCGCCGCCGTCGCCGCAGCCCTTCAACGCTGCCGGTCGACTCTTCTCCGGCTCAACTATTCTTCCCTCCTCCTTCCTCAACTGTCTTCTCCGGCTCAACCTTTCAGCAGGTAATTAATATCATCCCCATTTTAAATTTTTGATTGATTAATTAGTATTGAATTAATTAGAAGTGAACCAAGACTAATTTGTTTTACTGACTGTTAATTTTGGTGAAATGAATTAATACAGATTGACAATGATCTTGCTTGTATACTGACTGATAATTTGACTGATAATGATCTTACTTGTATACTGACTGATAATTAATATAGATTGATATTTGATAATTTGTATACTAAAAAAATTAGTATACTGACTGTTAATTTGGGTGAAATGAATTAATGACTGTTAATACAGATTTTAATTTATTAGCATACTGAAAAAAATTAAACTTGGAAAAAAAAATTAGTATACTGAAAATTAGTATACTGAAAATTAGGCCTTAGGGATGTATACTGAAAAAAATTATTATCCATTTGATTATATGATTTTTTAGATTTATTTACTTATTTATGAAAATTATTAAATACAGTTTTACATTTATTTTAATTAAATAAATAGAAATTTGCGTAACCTACGTTAAGCGTTACGTTATTTGCTACATAACCTAAAAAAAACGTTACGTTAACGTTATCGTTATTTTAAACATTGGTTCGAGGCAACCACTACAACTAATATAATTTACAAAAAAAGAAAGTCCACACACATAATTCACTGTCTTGTATCCTAGAGAACTCAAAACAGATGTACGACAATTTACATAGCAACTAAGGGGGAAAAAATGAACGACAGGAATCATTCCAAAATTTAGAACAAGCACATAGATAAAAAAAATTGAATCAAAGGCTAAAATCTTATTTAGGTTAGGGAAAGAGTTGTGACAAGGACAAAACTACATGCTCCGCAGATAACAACAAAGCACATCCAGGACTTTCACAGTACAACAGCTTGCTCTTGAAACATGACAATCCAAAGTAAGTGACCGACCATAAATTAGTTATAGATTTACGAGTTAAATTCACAAGTAAAGATATGGTTGACCATTGAGTTTCCCGACAAAGATAAAGAACACGCATTTCATGGACTAAATTTTCAAAATACAACAACATACTATTTGCCAGGACAACACTCGAGATTCATAAAGTTTAAGAGATGTTATCTAAGATGGCTATACAACCAGCCAAGCTGGATGTGTTGGAATTTTGGACACTGAGAAACATCATCTCCTAAAAATTGTAGGAGAATTGAATATTTGACAGGAGACCAACGAAAAGTGAAAGAATTGTGGCTTAGGGGGAAGCTAGTACTAGGAATTAGCCCAAACTAACATTAGATAAGGCAGTTTCTACAGCAGGCAACATAATTGAAATTTTAACATATGAACAAGGATTCGTCTAGTGATCCCAAACATTTTGGACAAAAGACTTTGATGTGATAATGAACAAAAATTAAATTGGAACATACTGTATCGAAAAATCAGCTAAATTACTAACATTTCTTTCATTGATTGATGATTAGTGATTATTGTTAATCTGCAAACCATTTAACAACATCAATCTCATCTTCAAGCAACCCTAACCCCAATCCTACCCCTAATTCGTTGACATGAATTCAATTTCATTTCCCACAAAATTCAGTTTCATTCCCTAGATAAATCAAAACCTTAAAAGCCACAATCACTAATACACTGTAATCTGATGAAAGATTTTAGAAATTAGAAGGGAAATGAGTAAATTTAGAGAGGTATCTTACTTCAACTGTTGCGGAATCGAGATGTTCTCAAGAAGAAACCCTAGAAATTTGGACAAAAGATTTTGATGTGTACAATGAAGAAAAATTAAATTGGAACATACTACATTGAAAATCAACTAAATTACTCACATTTCTTTCATTGATTAATGATTATTGATGATCTTCAAACCATTTCACAACATCAATCTCACCTTCAAGCAACCCTAACCCCATCCCTACCCCTAATTTGTTGACAACAATTCAATTTCACTTCAATTACCACTCACAAAATTCAGTTTCATTCTCTAGACAAATCGAAGCCCTAGAAGCCACAATCACTTGTACAATGCAACCTGATGAAAGTTTTTAGAGATGAGGGGGTAAATGAGTAAATTTAGAGAGGGATCTTACTTCAATTTGTTGCGGAATCGAGATGTCCACAAGAAGAAACCCTAAAATTTGGATAAAAAGAATTTGATGTTTATAATGAAGAAAAATTAAATTGGAACATACTACATTGAAAATCAACTATATTACTAGCATTTATTTCATTGATTAATGATTATTGATAATCTGCAAACTATTAACAACATCAATCTCATCTTCAAGCAACCCTAACCCCAACCTTAACCCTAATTTGTTGACATGAATTCAATTTCTTTTCAATTATCACGCACAAAATTCAGTTTCATTCCCTAGACAAATCGAAGCCTAGAAGCCACAATCACTAATCCACTGCAATCTGATGAAAGATTTTAGAAATTAGAGGGAAAATGAGTAAATAAAGTGAGGGATCATACTTTGTTGCGGAATCGAGACGTCCTCAAGAAGAAACCCTAGAAATTTGGGGAAATCGATGAGATCGAAGGAGGTTGAGGGGGACTCGATTGAAGGGTAGAATCGGAGGCCCGATCGATTACTGGGCTTAAAAGCCCGAATTTATTAACCCAGTAATCCATGTATCCCTAACATTGAGGGGAGTTTCTAAATGGGCACACATTTTTTCCTAGTGAGCCGAGTTATTCCAGTAAGCCTACTATCTCTTTCAAAAAGAGAGCATTTTTCTAGTGAAAACACTCAAAATATCCCCCTTTATCCTCTCCACACTTCTCCCTCCTCTTCGTTTCTTCTTCCCAAGCCCTAGACCGCCACCTTCAATAGGATCGGACACCGCTCTTTCGTAAGATCCTTCTTAATTTCTCCTTTTATCTCCACCGTGGCCTCTCCCCCTAGCTCTGCTGTGCCCTCTCTCAAGTCCTGATCCAATTGCATCATTGGCTTCCTACCCCGATCTCGCTGCATCGAAAGAGGTCTTCCCTTGCCATCGCCCTTGCAACGGTCCTTTGTCACCCCTGGTGCTATCACCCTCGCGCTAGTTGGAGTTCTCACTGTTGTTGATTTTTTTGGGTGAAGTGTAAATTTTGATATCCGAGTTCAGATTTTGTTAATTTTTTAGTTTTATAAATTTTATTTTGGTATTTTTTTTTGATAATTTTGTGTTCGGTGTTTTTTATTTTTGTATATTTGGAAGAAAATCGCTATAATCAATGTTTAGTGTATGTGTTATGAGGATTAAGTTATTTTGGGAGTGGTTTATTGAATTACTAAGAGTGGATTAAATTATTATATAGAAAATTTCATGTGAAAAATAAAATTTTTAAATTTAAGATGGACATAATATTAAATAAATTGTAATGTATTAATGTAAAATTATAACTGAAAAGATACCAAATTGAAATAAATTTTGTCGCTATGCTATATATGAAGAAGAAAGGAAAGGTGATTTTATTATGAATTTCTTAAAGTTTCCCCTTTTATAAGAGATTTTTTTTTCATGCAGATCTTCAGTTTTGGTTGATAGTAGGGGTTTATCCTATCTTAATTATTGCCTAAAATTTTATAACCTTTAGGATTTATTTTAATGTCGATCTCTACTCTCAATCTCCTCTTTCTATCGATGTCATATTTCATTCGAAGGAGAAGGATCAAATTCAAAATGTGCAAGAACTATCATTTAAAGTGAGCCTCTAACTTGCTTTTTTTAAGATTAAGATTTTATAAGTTGCAATAAGTTGATAAAGTATGATATGTCGTATTAGATTTGGTAAGGAAATAAAAGAGTCTGAATGCTGGTGGTGAAGTATAGAAGTTGTTTAGCAAAAAGGTGGCATGAAGTAGGCTCGAAGTACATTTTTTACCCTGATTTCTTTTGTTTTTTTTTTCCCCAAGCTAAGATTGTTTCGTGTCAAATTACATAGATTGAGCGAAACTGTGAAATATTTTCTTCTTTTTTTTTATGAACAATGGAATTGGAAACTATATAGTATTATGGAAATTGTCGTTTCTTCATTTTTATTACTCTGATGCATAGATATGTATAGGCAACTGGTAGTGCTAGATGATCTGTTTGGAAAATTTTTAGTTTCAATATAGCCCATGATGATTTGTTGACTTATTTGTCTTATTTTCTACTTGTATGTTAAATATTTATACTTATCCACTTGCAGGAGTTAAGATATCGATATTAACAAAGTCCCTTATTACTGAAGAGTCTTACGAAAGAGTAAGTATTGATGAATCAGACTCAAAAAAAGAGGAAGTGCAACCGATTAGTGGAGAACCGGTTGAATTAACACTCCTCAAGAGTTTCAAGACCTGGAGACGTTAGATTTAATTATTTTTTGTTTTGGGTCTGACAGGGTTGTACTCGAATTATAGGCTGATTTGTTCATGATTCTCATTGTGTGAATTTACATTATTATTTGAATTTGAATTTCGTATTTGTGTTATTAATGAAATTTGTAGTTGAAAAGAGATAAACTTTGTGTACAAATTTGATAGATGAATGAATTCTTTGTATTTGTTGCATAATCAATTTTTGGATGCAATTCAATTTTGATTTCTTCATCTGATAGATTTCTATAACAAAATTACAACATAACATTTAGCTTTTTTATAAATAGAAAGAGTATTTTAGAGTAATGAGTGACTTTGATCGAATTTGCAAGCCTAACAGGTGCATTTGTGCATTTGCGATCTGGGGGTAATGAGTGTCCCTCAGATGACTGTTGTTGGCTCCAGCTTTTCAACGTGTTGAAGTATCATTCTATAATTAACATTTTCAATGTATTAATACTTATTAATTAGTTAGAAAAAACTCAAAACCAAACACACTGTTCAGGGTGGAAACCACAGACAAAAAATATTTCATCCAGAATAACAGTCCGGCCAAAATGAGCTCTATCCGGACTGTAATCCCAGCCAGAGATTTACTGTCCGGACTGTAACCCCGGACGGAAAATATACTGTCCATGATCTAATCCCGGATGGTATATAATTCGTCCGGGATCTAACCACGGACGAACAATATACTGTCTGAAATTTAACTCCGGACGGTATATAATTCGTCCAGGATCTAACCCCGGACAGAAATAGAATAAAGGTTGAAGACAAGGGCATTAATGTCCAAAAAAATTGATGACAAACTGGTTATTTTAACCAAATTTTTAAGTGGGCTCACTAGGAAAAATGGTGTGCCCCTTTAGAAACACCCATATTGAGCCCTATAGCCCACTCTGCACGGAAGAATGGAATTTTCCCATTTTTGTCCTATTATATTATCCCTTACTTTTCTTTTTTTATTTTATGAAAATCCCCCATAATCCTCTCTTAATTTTAAATTAATAATTAATAAGAAAAACTAAGAGATGATCATGGAAGATTTTGAGGCTAATAAATATGCATATCGAATCCCTACGAGATAGCAATACTTTGGTAGAATTTTCATTTTTCATTCTCACCACCAGTGCCTCTTCTAACTTTTTGAAAAATGATCAAAATAATTTCTTATATGCAAAAGAGGTTAGTTAGTAAGAACTACTAATAACCAATAAACAAGATGATTAAAAAAAAAACTGATTATTAAGACATCTCAAAAATAAATAGGTTGCCAAGGAGAGGGAGCGAAGGTGGTGCTTGGGTTGCCGAGAGGGGAGCAAGAGTAGGGGAAAAAAAAAAAAAATCTAGACTTTTAATATCTTTTTTGTTTCCTTAGAAATTGGTGCCCTTAGCAATTAGTCGATGCTCTCAGAAATGCTCTTCATTTTTTGAGGGGTGTGTGGGGGGGGGGAGCTTCCAAAGGAGCACACCATTTTTCCTAGTGAGCCCATCTTAATACTATCCGGACTTTGAGTCCGGACAAAAAAAAACA
Organism: Dracaena cambodiana; assembly: GCA_036321105.1. Classification (NCBI taxonomy): domain Eukaryota; kingdom Viridiplantae; phylum Streptophyta; class Magnoliopsida; order Asparagales; family Asparagaceae; genus Dracaena; species Dracaena cambodiana. The sequence continues at coordinate 850,774 of JAYEPQ010000008.1, forward strand.
CTGAGAAGTGGGCTCACTAAAAAACTTAGTGTGCTCCTTTGGAAACTCCCAAAAGGGATGGGGGTGGGGAATGGATAAGAGTAAAGGGGAAATTTGATGAGTGCACTTAGAAAAAAAAAAATCTACCTGATAGCATAACCCAGATCCAGTAAAATAATATTCTAGCTTCAGCTATGTTCCCATATACAAATTCAGTTGCTAGATGAGCAGATCAAAGCAACACAACACAACATTTTTACACAGATAATAGCACTCATGTACAGGTAACAGAATACAACATTTCTACTACAGAGAATATTAGCACTTGGGTACATGCATTCAGGGTACCCCTGGATCAAACAAACACGACAAATGCCCGTAAACAGACCAATTCGATCAACAATGATGTCCATTTGGGTGGTCAAAAATATAACTCAAACTCCTTGCATTGATCATGTATATGAATATGTACATTGTATGGATATGAACAAGAACTCCCCTGGAAGCCGAGGCTCCTCACAAGACCTTTGTGATATGTAGGCGCAGCCATCTCACCTCCAGCTTCCAAAGTGAACATAGTTTCAATATATGGTTCAAATTTGATAAAGCTAAATTGAGAAGGTGAGCATTGCCTGCTTCATAAAATGAAGAGTCAGAAGATGATAAATTGATGGTAGAAAGCAATGAGCATTATCTTCTTTGTAAATAGTTGCATGTAATTGTTAGGTTCACTATTTTTCCATAATTCTTTTTTTCTTGATTCTCAAAACAAAGGACAGGCATGAGTTCTGCGTACTTGACCATCCTGTGATCATTATTCAAATATATAATACCAAAATACAATTCATCAGAATGGTGAGGTAAATAGGCCAGTATCAGAAGCTTAATTATTGCTGTACAAGAATCGAAGTTGAATAAACAAACAATCCAAAAAAACAGAGATTTATTAATATTCTCTAAAAAAAAAAAAACACTTTTATTTCCTTGAATCCAACCACAACCTAGTTACCTAGCTCAGTCAAAACATGTACAGTAATTTTCTCCGAGTGACATCTCCAGGCTCCAGCATGCTTCAATTTAAATAGTTTAGGCCTTGGATTGCTTATGGGTATTCCAAATACTTGAATTAGATAAGTACTCTGCTGTCTAGAGAGACATGTCAAAGGGTTGAATAATTAATCCTGGCATCCTAATACCAACATGCTGTCTCTTGCTTCTCGATATAGCAATGTCACAAATACTGTAGTGAACTATTGTCATGCATCTATTTATGTTATAGCTTCAGGTTCTTAGTTAAGATAATATATTATGATTTTTCTTACCAGACCTCAAGTAATTGTTTCCCGGTTTAGTGAATTTATATGAGTTGCAACAATACAAGATATACGGCATTGTGAGGCTTTCCCAATTGCATTCCCTAGATTACTGCCTTTAATGCAGTTCCCATACCATAACATGAAATCTGTTCCTACCATTAGCTTAAACTTCTTTCGAGTGAGGTTGAATATTTCTTATTTCTCCGATCTATACAATTCATGAGATTTAGAAACCTTGCCATCTACTTATTAGATATCAATTAAGCCTTAAACCTGTTTTGAAGATATTCTCACATTTATGGCCAAAAGACCATTCATGTGAATGATCGTGACTCATCCTCCAAAATATGTGCAGAGCTTAGAATCATCATCAACTATAGAGAGGCAGCATAACAGTGTCGCATGTTTCTAATTTAATACGGTTGCCATCATATAATTTTTTTAAACTTTTGGTACATTCCCAATCTTTGTTATTTGCTAGAGAAAAAAACCGGTATCTACAGGTAATATCTCATTTTTTTTCCTAAGTAAACATAGGTTTGTCCTTAGAATTCTTTCCCGCACAAAACAAAAGATATTTAACTTGGAAATTTTGACAGATAATTCCTACATCTTTTACCACTGAACGGGCTTACACCCGGTACTCAATGTCGATTGGGCTTGGGCATGATAGGCAACTTCATGAAAGAAAACATCACTAGATGTAATCCTCGATTCATTGGATCAGTTAATGCTCACCGACCAACTTTAACTCTGTAGTTCCCCATAAAGCAATCCATTTTGTGATTCTTGAATTGAGTAAGCATTTTCAATGAACCGCAATGCCTGTATTTTGAAAGAGTTAATAAGATGTTCATAACTTAGGTAGCATACTAATTGACACTTAAAGTCCATGCACGCTGCCACTGTTTACTTGAGAGCTGTTTCAGCGTTTATTGCTTCAACAGTATTTATTTCTTTCTTGGTTGATCATCTCAGTTTATTCCAATAAAGATTCAGAATAGCATTTGAAATCACGAAATTACCTGTTAGTTTAACTTCTACTAGGTTGTTTAAACTTTAAAGTTAAACAGCAATCACTAGAGGACTAAATGAGAGCAAAATTCAAATCTATATTACAAGTTAAACTCATGTTCTATTATTGATGAGTACTGTTTTATGTATTATTTATGTTACATTCTAACCTATTCCTAAGAATTAATTAATTTATATAAGTTATGCTCTAAAGAGACTTGTTTAGTTAACATATTATTTTCCTTAGTAGATTCTAACCTACATATTTCTTCTTTATTCATTTATTTTTTATTAGATAATATAGATCATCATACCACTCTATCTATTTAATTCGCTCTAGTACAATTGAAATTAAGGAAATCTTTCTTCCTGTGAACCGACCATTGATGTTACAACATAAACAGTGCATTTACGGTTACACAATTTTAAACACATCGATTACCAAGAATCTCATGAATGTATGCAGCAAAATTCTGAAACAAGTCAGCATCGATTAGGCCCATTAATCTGGTATTATCTCAATAAGTGCATAGAAATAAAATTTCTTAGCCAAGCATAGTGAGAACTTATGAAAGGTACCTCTATTTATCATGTAGAATTACCTTAAATATCTTATGCAGCACCACAAATTTTTATAACATTGATAGCACAAAACTTCAACAGGTTAATAATAATTCAACTACTTAATATACCTCTATAACCTCCATACCAGAATTGCATAGATTATCAGGTTACTGAGACATACCTCTGTAAGAACGACAAATAAATCCTCGTCTAGTGGGCATGCCCTCTTAGATTTTGAATTTTTAAGTTGTGGCTGAACTAGCTTGAGCTGCTCATGTATCGTCCTCAATAACTTGAGTTGTTCCTTGCCTTTTCTTAAGTCCTCCTGCTTCATGAACCTTACGTCATCTGCAAGCCGCTGTATCTGACACTTCAGCTGGTCAACATCACTTTGAAATATCACAGCTTGACCCCTTTGCTCAACCAAATTTGGTTGACAATTCCTATGCGTACACAATTCATCATCCTCTCCTAAACTGCAGCCGGCAGTTCCTTCTGACATTGATTCAGGAATTCCAATCATTTTCTTAGATGATTTTTTATGAAGGCATCCGCTATTGCTTCGTGTGATTTCAAACACGTGTTGAGTACCAACAGATTGAATTGCATCTCCAATTGATTCGGCTTCCAAAAATGAACTACTAAGCATGTCACAACTTTCTGCTGAATGCCAAGAACAGGGTGTCGATTCCTCTTCAAAACTCTTGATCTCGAATTGATTATTTGCTGACACAGAGCCAGCTTTTTGTTCGATCTGAGTTTGAACTTGACTCACATCAGACTTTGGTTCGTTACTAACAGATTTTTTATAGACGTGCTGCCTTTGATGCTCCATAAGCTGTTTCTGACTGTCGCCAATTCCCCTACAGATTGATTGTAGTGCAGGAAGTAAAGAACCATCTCCGCCATTGATACTGAATCGAGTTGATGGCATTGAGGTCTGCCTTCTGACCTGAACACAAGAGCTTGTCCTCCCCAAAAAAGGCCTATTGCTGAACCACCGGTTCTCACTTAGCCTCATAACATCTGTACTATTAACAGTGCCACTTAGCAATATTTGAGCATAAGCCTGAAGGCTCTGAACTTGATGCTTAAGAGACGCTATCTCAGTATCTCTCTGATAAATGACTTGTTCCAGCATTACCAGGGACTCTTCAGCGTGGTGCATCTTTGACTCGGCCATTTGCTTGTATTGGCAGGCTTCTACTTTCTCTTCAGCCTTCTCTTTCTGCAGACGTGATATCATGGTCAGAGCTTCATCTGCCCCAGATGCCGAAGCTTGTCTTTCCTCCTCTAGCTCAGTGTGAAGCCTCTTAATGATCTGAAGCTGATTGTGAAGGGCTTTTTTCAAAGCAGCAACCTCATCTTCGGCCATAGTTGTTGAAGTAAAACAATCTTAGGATCTGTATCAGAAACCATAGAGTAAATATATGTCTTCAATGGAGAGCATAAAATATTCCTAAGTTTCCAAATGATTATTGCTAATAGTTTGATTCATAAAGTCTCGCCGAACAAATAGTACAAAGTACAAACATAATAAATAAATTATAATTGCAAGCTAAAAGTTACGATCATATTGAACAAGGCAACCTTATAGATCAGAATATTATATATCAGAAAAGAGATAAAATAAATATAAGAATACAAAAAATCATATCCTAGAAAATGAACAAAATGAAATGTTAAATAATTATTGGTACCAGTACCATATATCATATTGACGATATTGGAAATATAGGTAATAATGGACCGATATAAGTATAATTGCTTATTGGATACCTCAAAATCTGACTCAATATATGCAAGCAATATATATCAACAAAATGTGAACTGAGAAAACCAAACTCTCGGGGAGATGACCTAACTAATCCTCTGAACAAAATTCATATCGCAAACATGCACCGCAGACCGAATGCAGTAACATTGGTAGACATCTGAGTAGAGGTCAACCTGGTCGCGTGTAAAGTTGACGAAAGACTGAATGCATAATATCTCAAATACTTCTTGCAAGATGACTGAAACCCATCAACAAAGTCATCCAGTATATTAACTATTTGCTTGACCAGAATGAAAAAGCGAATTCTAGAGCCGATTCTATGTTAAACGAGTATCTAATGACTTGGTTTGCATCAGTTTGGTAAACATACACATAGAGGCAAATCTCAACATTATGGAAGAAATTAAAGTAACATCTGGTACAAGGACATATAAATTAGGGTTTAGCAATAAAAATGTTTGGATTCACGTAAATCCAATACAAAACAAATAGTTCAGATTCAAAAATCTCTCCCAAAATTCAATCTTTTTGGGATATACTAACAGATATATCGAAATTAATAGCGCTTAATCAGAAACAAACACACAAACCCCAATTAAAGGGGGGGAAAACAATTTTTAACACAAAAAAAGAGGAAATTAGAATTTGACGTAAATTTCGATCAGAAACCGAGAAAGTAATGAATACCCAGATCGTAAAAACTGCTCATTTTCTCTAAAAATCGAATCTTTAGAGGAAATAACGCGTACCCTGTTAGATGATCCGCCCAAAAATTTGACGATTCGATGATTGCTCCTCCTCTCTCTCGTTTCGCTTCGCTTCGCTCGCTCTTTCTCCTCTTTCTCGAGTTTGATGCAAGGACATTTCAAATTTGTGACCTAAAAATGAGAATTGCGTTAAAAAGAATCCAATGGAACGCTCTCATTCGTCTCTCTGTCGCTTTGCTGTATAATATTCGGAGTTGGACTCCCTCCATTTTTGGTGATGTTTCATGCTATTTATGGTAATAAATAATTAATTTTATTAATAATGGAACAGACAAATTACCCATTTACCCTTCTGATGCATTCACTCCCATTTTCCTGTCATTTTTCTTATTTTAGCCATTTCCACGCCTTATTTATTTATTTTGATTGTGCTTTAAATATTCCCACAGACTTCATTAGTTGCCAATAAAATACCCTTTCCTTTTGCAATTCAATTAGATTTCTTTCCTTTTTATCTTCATATGCAACTTTTTGAGATCTTTGGGGAAAAAAAATACTATTTATAATTTACTTTTAGGTTAATTACACTCAAATTCTTGTAGTATGAGAGATTTATAACTTATCACCCATAAAGTTTACAACTCTTACTTAGACCCCCTGAATCAGGGGTTCTGAATGTAATTAAAACACGGCGACATTGATAGTAAAGGAGTCTAAGAATAAATTATATAACCATATAGTATAGGGAGTTTGAGTGTAATTAACCCTTACTTTTACTTCATCAAGTGAGTATATATTCTAAGTGGCGTTCCAAGTGCAAGCAGATTTTCACTAAAACCGAAATAATTGATCAAAATTGATTCAAATAAGTGAAATCAGAATAGAACTGAAATAATTCAGCCAGTTTTCAATTTCGCAATTTAAAAAATACATATATATATATATATATATATATATATATATATATATATATATATATATATATATATATATATATATATATATATATATATATATATATATATATATATATATATATATATATATATATATATATATATCTGTGTGTGTGTGTTATGAATTATTTTTGCTTCCATCAAGTGAGTATATGTTCTAACTTATGTGCTAGGTGCGAGAGTTCGAATAAAAACGAAATAATCAATCAAAATTAATCCAGCAAAATCAAACCGAAAGAAAATAATTTATTCGGTTTTTTATTTTGTGCTTTGAAATCCAAATTAGACCGACCAAATTATTAATATGATTTTTTTTGTGCTTTGAAATCCGAATTAGACCGACCAAATTATTAATATGCACAATGCGCGCGCGCGCGCGTATATATATATATATATATATATATATATATATATATATATATATATATATATATATATATATATATATATATATATATATATATATATATATATATATATAAACAATCATTCATTTCATACATATCTAATAAACAGTCAAAATATATTGAAATATATTCATTTCATACATATCTAATAAACAGTCAAAATATATTGAAATATATGATTCATATCTAATAAACAGTCAAAATATATTGAAATATATGATTCAGACACCACATTATTATTGGATGTAAAACTCATAAAACTCATATTATTATTGGATGTAAAACTCATAACTAACGGCTTGCATCATTCACATAAATCTTACTTGGCTAACTAAACTAGTCTGATGTATGCAACCTTACCTCTGATACACGACCCCTATATCGCAAAAGAACTCCAAGACCACCTTTCTTATAAGACTATAGAAAGATTAACAAAATAAAATAAACATGTATGAATCTTGTTCATAAGATTAATTCTCGACATACATGTACAGAAACGTACATTAATAACTGAGAGATCGAAGAACAGAGAAAACATTTTCTAGCATTTTCTCAAGAACAAATACAGGCTAGCTAAGGAAATAAGACCCAAGATCGATCCAAGAGAATCGTTACAAATTCAATTCATAGTGATCAATATCAGGATATTTAACTTGGACAGTGAATCAAGCAACAAGTTTTACAATATCTGCATGAATGTATCCTTATTACATATAAAGATGCATCATCTTTATTCAGAACTCATCATTTGATTTGATTTACAACAGCAAGATAATGCACAATCGATTTAATTTTACAGAATAAATATAAAAAAATAATAATAATTCTACGACCACAATCTCAAAACTCATTGAGGCCGATCCCTGGGTATGTCTGTTGTGTCTGCTCTCACTCGCTACACGGGTCTTCTGACTGCATGTTAGGCCGTGAGCCAGGAGCTTGGAGCAGGAAAAATCAATTGAAGAAATAAGGAGAATCTATAACTTCTCTAAGGTTGAAGTCGCCTCTCTCCGGGAGCGAGGGAAATGCCAGTGTTGGGAAGGATGTCTGGAAACTCTCATGCAACTGGATGGACAAAGGTGACGACAAGAACAAATCATGGTCACTTTTGTAATACGACGTTAAAAAGGAGGAAGAGAGCGAGCGCTTACATTTTCAAGAACTGGGACGTTGTAGAGCTCCACAAACTGTTCCCTCAAGATTTTGTTCATCCTGTCCACGTCGCAGGCATGCGTCCAGAATGAGTCGTGGACTCCTACAGCCACAGTTTTATTGGTAAAGGGAATATATATACAGTTGATCAAAGTTCAGCAAGCAACTAAAGGCCTTTTATCAATATGAAGTGCTGTGTATGGGATTAAATGGAGCTGTTACTGGTATTGCTATTTTGTATTTGTTTTCTTCTTCCGGATATGAATACCAACAGGGATATTGCTTGGATATTAAATTTATTATCCATACTTCGACAAAACTGAATTTAGATTCAGATTGGATTGGGATATTAACTATACATTATTTCTCAAAAAAAAATAATATTAATTTTCAATAACTATACCAAGGTTTAAATTATCATAATCAATATACTTATGATATCAAAATCAGCAATATAAGGCGGATCATATCGACAATAACAGAAATATCGGCCTAATATTATAGGGTAATATCGTGCATCGAGCATCTCAAAATCCAATACGATATATGCAATATATACACCATCAGCCAACATATATCCATATCAGCCAATATTTAAAACCTTGGACTATACCATTGAAAAAGTGCCTCTTAATGTGCTACGGAATATTAAATCAACTTTACTTTATATATTCTCATACATACTCCTCTATACACGTATATTATTCTAAATTTTTTATGACATGCCAGGTATGGTTAGCATATACATATTCATATTTTTATACATATATTTATAATATCAAAATACATATATGGTATCGAATATGAGATCAAATTATTTGTAGTTGTTTACATCCCTAAACAGAAGATAAACAACTTGTGAGGGAAGATAGTTGATATGAGAGGGAAAGATTCAAGTCCTTCATGCAATGAAACTCGAAAGTTGATATAATTCCCGTCGTCAACAACATGGCCCCTGCTTCAAGCATACATCCTAATCACTTCCAATTTATATGCACAGGCCGCAAGGATAGCCCTTGCATGATAGAAAATCCTTAAGTTGAACGTACCCATGAATAAGCTTGTTCTCCCTTGGTTTTGGCTAAAAAGTCAAGGTTTTGAAATCAGCAATACTGAATGTAGCATATATCAGGAATATCAGCAATATGTAGCATATATCAGGAATATCAGCAATATTAGTCCGATTTTATAGGGTCTCTATTGTATCGAGTATCTCAAAATCTGTCATTATATATATAAATATAAATATATAAATATATATATATATATATATATATATATATATATATATATATATATATATATATATATATATATATATATATATATAGCGGTATTTAAACCTCGCCCTCAGGTAGTTCTTCAAGACACTCTTCTCCGTGAATAGGAAAATGATACCCAGTCACCTCTTCAGACAATTGGAATACATTTTTCTGTTTTGGATCCCTGAAAGCAACCAGATTCCCCAAGGATTCTTCTTTTTCCAGTTCCACAGCACACACAGGAAAGAAACAGGTTCTCTCGGTGGTGGGTTTTTTGGGGTGTGTGTGTGTGTGTGGAGTGGACGTAAGTTCAAGAATTTAGCCGTCTGTGAATCCATATCCATCTAAATAGTGAAATGCATATGCTGCAAACAGATCGCTCAGACACAACAGCATACCAGTCTGCTGTACAACTATAATCCTAGTGATAACTAGTTACTAGACCATGAACCAGACATAGATTGTACCGTGCAAAACTAGCCTACAAATTGAACAAAATCTTAACTTTCATGAACAGTTATTATAATTTAGATAAAATTATCTTCAGACTAGAACGATTAACCTTATATTTGTATTAGTTTGTAATAAATCTCCTAAATAGTACAAACTACAAAGCAAAGATCACACCACTGATTTTGGTGATAGGCAAGTCAAAGTTTATAGACAACAATATTTGTGAAACTAATATGCAAGATGGCCCATGGCTGTCTTTTCACCTCAAAAGGAAAAAAAGAAAAGGAAAAAAAAACACATATGAAACTTATATGCAAAAAGGAAACAATCAGGAGACAATATGACTTAATTGACGATCCCAACCAGGCTACATGCACCAATAAGCAATCATAAGATTTCTTACCAAAAACTTTTAGACAACCCTTCAATAATTATGGATGTATGCAATGTTTTTAGACTTCAAAGTGCTAAAGGAAAGAGTACGTGCAGTTTTAAAAGTGAAGACCTGGATGAAGAAAGACTTTGCCAGGAAGTGTATCCCTCCCTCCATTTTCCATATTGTAAGAAAATGATAAATTGGAATTGCTACTGCCGCACTCATCGGTACGAAGTCAATTCCTCCATGTTATATCTTGCAAGAGAATATTAACTGGCAGACTAGAGATATTATGCACAGAAATATTGATGGTAAAAGTTATCAAACATTCTGTACTCTTGACTGTTCTTTGACTAATAAAATTTCAACCAAGTTAGGTTTTCTTTGCAGTAAAAAAAAAAAAAAGTAGCCGTTGCCTGAAACTGGCTACCATCAAGCTACCAATTTATAATTTAATCAACTTCTTATATCTTACGAGAAGGCTCTAAAAGTTGATTATTCTTTTACCCTCTTATCTCGTGTTTTATAAGAGAAGCAGACAGTGATTTAATTATTTGTAAAATATGCATTTATACCTTGTGCTAATGGAGGGACTGGTGTTATGACGTCAGCACATGCCCTTCCGCTAATATTGTTTGAGCTTACCAAAAGTCTTATACAATTCATAGACTGCTTCCATACCTCTGTTAGCTACAGTAAACTAGATTGGTCACTATCATCTATATGATTGATCCGGTGTAATCATCTTTTCTTTTGGTTCATGTACTTACGTCCAGTACTTGGGATAAAGGTTTTCTTCTTGTTGTTGTAATTATATGTGAACAAAAATTCTATCCTGAAGCAAAAAAAAGGGTTGAGGTTCACATGAAAATTTTAATTAAGCTAATAATTACATCCCATTGTCATATAATTCACAATATTAGGAAAAATTCATAAATTATTCACGAATGGAGGATCAATGAATCAAGTCGCCATTTAATTTCTAGTTCGCAAATATTCAACACTTCATGAATTTCCCCGAGATAATTATGTATTATTTGCTAAATGTACGAACTATTCGAGGTATATATTAAATTTAATTAAAAAAATTTAGGAGAACTTGCAATAATACCCTTCAATTGTACGCATTGTTGCATTTATCATCCTTAAAGTATGAAACTGGCTAGTTGCACTCCTTTAATAGTCATGAATCCACAACAACAACAACAACAACTAAGCCTTTACTAATGATGAATCCTAATGATAATTACGATAGGCTAAACTATGGTGATTTGAATACAACACATGCCCTTCACATGTTGGTGGGATAGTAAATTTCCTCACCATCTCACTGTTTTCATTAAACCTCCCACCAATGGGCACACAGAGGAGTGCAAGCCGCTAGTTTCATACTTTATGGTTGATAAGTGCAACTATGGGCAATACTTAAGGTGATATTTGCAATTTACCCAAAAATTTAATATAACATAGCTTGGAATCGAAACTATTGACCTCATGTATTAGGCTTAAATGGTCTGACCAAGTTGAAGAATTACGATAGGCTTAAATGATAATTACGATAGGCTAAACTATGGTGATTTGCATACAACACATGCCCTTCACATGTTGGAATTTACCCAAAAATTTAATATAACATAGCTTGGAATCGAACTATTGACCTCATGTATTAGGCTTAAATGGTCTGACCAAGTTGAAGAATTACGATAGGCTTAAATGATAATTACGATAGGCTAAACTATGGTGATTTGCATACAACACATGCCCTTCACATGTTGGAATTTACCCAAAAATTTAATATAACATAGCTTGGAATCGAACTATTGACCGCATGTATTAGGCTTAAATGGTCTGACCAAGTTGAAGAATGTATTTTTGTGTTTCAGCTAACTATTATTCACTATGTAACTCATGTTCTGTTCAAAGGTAAATCAACTCTACTCTTGCATACCAAACAATTACTGAATAGTTTCCATATTTTTCGGATATTTCCCAGACTACGGACTTTCTACTCTCACGGGTGATCATTCCGAAACACTGAATTTGTTAGGTTTAAGTCCAAACCCATGAGTGGTGTAATGACCTTCATTTTTTATACGCATAAATAATTCAAAAAAAAATAATAAAATAATAAATATAAATTTTCACTTTCTATAATTTCCAAATTTTTAATCTTCTATAACTCCTAAACTTTTCATCTTCTCCAACCTCCAAACTCTTCATCTTCTCCATTATTTCAATAATGAAACTCCCCTCTTTAATTCTCAAAATTAAACTCCCTAATTAAACTAAAACCTTTCATATTCTAAACCTTTCAAAATTAATCTAAAACCTTTCAAATTCCATAACCCCTCAAACTCTTGAAATTCCATAACACCTCAAACCCTTTAAATTCTATAACTCCCAAAACCCTTCATATTCTATAACTCCTAAATCCAACACTATATAAACCTATCTTTTCTAAATTCAATCTACACTCATTCTCTAAAATTTCTCTCTTCCTCTCATCACGCCGAAGGAGCCGCCACCAGAGTCGTCACCGTCGGAGCCATCACTTTGCCCGAGATGAATGCATTTCTCCTATCTTTCAACATCTTGAATTATCACCGTTTTGTCAAAAGGTTAGTAATAAACGCTTTTCTTTCTTATTGGGTTAAACTATTTGGCCTTAAAACTACTTTACCCATTATCTAATAACCCTAATGATTTAAGAATAATATCCATCATTTTATAAACCCAATAAAATGGAGTCAAACTTATTTCCTAATTTCAGACCAACTTAACTTTAAAATCAATTTTGAGTATATTATAAATATTAGAAAAAATTCCTAAAAACCATCTAAATTCATATTAATATGTTTTTAATATTCTTAGAATATTTTTAATGTGTAGATTACTCCATTGAGCAACATCGAGAAATAAAATCCAGGTGAGTTCATTTTTGGACTCACTAATCATGCTATTTTATATACATGTTTCAATCATGTTATTTATTTTGTGTAAATTGATTTGTTATTCTGTAGAAATTTATCAATTACTTATTATGTTTCTTGTCATTAAAAATCTATTATCAATTGTCATTAAATTTAAATTACATAGTATAGTTAGATTTTAGAATAATCATATATACAAATTTGATAAATCACATAAAAATTATATTCACGGAAAAATACTGTTCGTGATATCATTTTGTGTCGGTGTCTAGAAAAGTTATTTTGTATACTGATTCTCTAATTAAGGAACGTGCAACGCACGGAAAACCTCTCAGCATCCATATAATTGCCTGGCCGATATCTCTATGATATCTCGAATCAGTGACTCTTAAATATAGCTAATTGTGATTTATTGAATAAAAAATAAACTGAATGGACTTTATAAATCATGTCATTAATAAATTAAGAAAAATCTAATTGAAATATTGTACCTGGTATAATCAATATATTGTACTATACCTAAATGACACTGGGTTGGGGGAGAAACTAAATGATGTAAATATACTCTGTTTCGGTTGTAAACTTGTTAAGTTGTACAACTGAATATTTCGCACACCATGGGTGCGTGATGATTTGCTGCATCATACCTGACTATAATTTCTGTTTGCCTGACGGCAGGTCCGACTCAGCACCGGACAATCCTGTGACCATTTCCTGGGTCTGTACAGGAAACAATCGAAACAGTGGTATCCCATCAATTAGCTTTTCCAATTACATGACATCTTAGACAAAAATACCTCTATTATAAAGTTGACTTCGTTAAAATGACATTAAAATAATCTAAATTAATTGACATCATTATTACAGACATCTCATTCCATATTTTCTAAAAATTGTGTTATTATTATATTTGGATATAACTGTTGTATTTCATATTCTTTCTGCGCTTTTATTTTGGTCGCAATCTGACGATCTGGGTGTGCATGCCCAGATTTACCGATGGACACGCCAAAACTGACGCAAGATCTGGTGTACTTTAAATATCATATTGAAGCTCCATAACGGATTAGAGATTCTCTTCTTTCTTTTATTTAATTTTATTATATTTTGTTTCAATTGTATCTAAACTTCATTCCAATAAATGAAAAGTCAAACTTTTATTGAATTTTTCTATCATAATTACTGAGTATTATTGTGGCAAATTTATTGAGGCTTTATCATATTCAAACTGAATATGTTGCCGGTACCTGTTACACGTGCTTGTATACCGTATATCGGGAGCGGGGCGTGAAAGGTATTTTAGTGGTATCAGAGCCCAGGTTTCTCAAATCAGTTCATGTGACTTGAATTGATTTGGATCCTGATATTAAAATTTTGCCACTTATATAATAATACTTTTAGAAATTTTTGAATTCCATTCATTTGACTCTTTCACATCTCGTATATTGTTCCTAGTCAGTAACCAATTTATTTTGATTCATATCCAAATTCGTTACTCGCTATAGATTTCCGTCCTAGATAAGATTTAAATATTCATTCTTCGATATCTATTCTTATTTTAAAATTAATTTCTATAACCTTCCATTGATTCCAAATTCCTTCCTATTTTAGGAAAATTCGCCTAATCTGTAAATCAAGTTTGAACTCAATAAGAATAATAAGAAGTTGTTCTAATAATAAGAGAGAAAAATTCCTTTGTTTATTTAATTTCGAGGACGAAATTATTTTTCTAAGAGGGGTAGAATGTAATGACCTTCATTTTTTATACGCATAAATAATTCAAAAATAAATAATAAAATAATAAATATAAATTTTTACTTTCTATAATTTTCAAATTTTTAATCTTCTATAACTCCTAAACTTTTCATCTTCTCCAATCTCCAAACTCTTCATTTTCTCCATTATTTCAATAATAAAACTCTCATCTTTAATTCTCAAAATTAAACTCCCAAATTAAACTAAAACTTTTCATATTCTAAACCCTTCAAAATTAATCTAAAACCTTTCAAATTCCATAACCCCTCAAACTCTTGAAATTCCATAACATCTCAAACCCTTTAAATTCTATAACTCCCAAAACCCTTCACATTCTATAACTCCTAAATCCAACACTATATAAACCTAACATCTTTTCTAAATTCAATCTCCACTCATTCTCTAAAATTTCTCTCTTCCTCTCATCACGCCGAAGGAGCCGCCACCAGAGTCGCCACCGTCGGAGCCATTACTTTGCCCGAGATGAATGCATTTCTGCTATCTTTCCACATCTTAAATTATCACCGTTTTGTCAAAAAGTTAGTAATAAACGCTTTTATTTCTTATTCGGTTAAACTATTGGGCCTTAAAACTACTTGACCCATTATCTAATAACCCTAATGATTTAAGAATAATATCCATCATTTTATAAACCCAATAAAATGGAGTCAAACTTATTTCCTAATTTCAGACCAACTTAACTTTAAAATCAATTTTGAGTATGTTATAAATATTAGAAAAAAATCCCTAAAAACCATCTAAATTCATATTAATATGTTTTTGATATTCTTAGAATATTTTTAATGTGTAGATTACTCCATTGAACAACATCGGGAAACAAAATCCAGGTGAGTTCATTTTTGGACTCACTAATCATGCTATTTTATAAACATGTTGTTTCAATCATGTTATTTATTTTGTGTAAATTGATTTATTATTCTGTAGGAATTTATCAATTACTTATTATATTTCTTGTCATTAAAAATCTATTATCAATTGTCATTAAATTTAAATTACATAGTATAGCTGATTTTAGAATAATCATATATACAAATTTGATAAATCACATAAAAGTTATATTCACGGAAAATACTGTTCGTAATATCATTTTGTGTCGGTGTCTAGAAAAGTTATTTTGTATACTGGTTCTCTAATTAAGGAACGTGCAACGCACAGAAAACCTCCCAGCATCCATATAATTGCCTGGCCGATATCTCTATGATGTCTCGAATCAGTGACTCTTAAATATAGCTAATTGTGATTTATTGAATAAAACATAAACTGAATGGACTCTATAAATCATGTCATTAATAAATTAAGAAAAATCTAATTGAAATATTGTACCTGGTATAATCAATATATTGTACTATACCTAAATGACACTGGGTTGGGGGAGAAACTAAATGATGTAAATATACTCTGTTTCGGTTGTAAACTTGTTAAGTTGTACAACTGAATATTTCGCACACCATGGGTGCGTGATGATTTGCTGCATCATACCTGACTATAATTTCTGTTTGCCTGACGGCAGGTCCGACTCAGCACCGGACAATCCTGTGACCATTTCCTGGGTCTGTACAGGAAACAATCGAAACAGTGGTATCCCATCAATTAGCTTTTCCAATTACATGACATCTTAGACAAAAATACCTCTATTATAAAGTTGACTTCGTTAAAATGACATTAAAATAATCTAAATTAATTGACATCATTATTACAGACATCTCATTCCATATTTTCTAAAAATTGTGTTATTATTATATTTGGATATAACTGTTGTATTTCATATTCTTTCTGCGCTTTTATTTTGGTCGCAATCTGACGATCTGGGTGTGCATGCCCAGATTTACCGATGGACACGCCAAAACTGACGCAAGATCTGGTGTACTTTAAATATCATATTGAAGCTCCATAACGGATTAGAGATTCTCTTCTTTCTTTTATTTAATTTTATTATATTTTGTTTCAATTGTATCTAAACTTCATTCCAATAAATGAAAAGTCAAACTTTTATTGAATTTTTCTATCATAATTACTGAGTATTATTGTGGCAAATTTATTGAGGCTTTATCATATTCAAACTGAATATGTTGCCGGTACCTGTTACACGTGCTTGTATACCGTATATCGGGAGCGGGGCGTGAAAGGTATTTTAGTGGTATCAGAGCCCAGGTTTCTCAAATCAGTTCATGTGACTTGAATTGATTTGGATCCTGATATTAAAATTTTGCCACTTATATAATAATACTTTTAGAAATTTTTGAATTCCATTCATTTGACTCTTTCACATCTCGTATATTGTTCCTAGTCAGTAACCAATTTATTTTGATTCATATCCAAATTCGTTACTCGCTATAGATTTCCGTCCTAGATAAGATTTAAATATTCATTCTTCGATATCTATTCTTATTTTAAAATTAATTTCTATAACCTTCCATTGATTCCAAATTCCTTCCTATTTTAGGAAAATTCGCCTAATCTGTAAATCAAGTTTGAACTCAATAAGAATAATAAGAAGTTGTTCTAATAATAAGAGAGAAAAATTCCTTTGTTTATTTAATTTCGAGGACGAAATTATTTTTCTAAGAGGGGTAGAATGTAATGACCTTCATTTTTTATACGCATAAATAATCAAAAATAAATAATAAAATAATAAATATAAATTTTCACTTTCTACAATTTCCAAATTTTTAATCTTCTATAACTCCTAAACTTTTCATCTTCTCCAATCTCCAAACTCTTCATCTTCTCCATTATTTCAATAATGAAACTTCCATCTTTAATTCTCAAAATTAAACTCCCAAATTAAACTAAAACCTTTTTAATATTCTAAACCTTTCAAAATTAATCTAAAACCTTTCAAATTCAATAACCCCTCAAACTCTTGAAATTCCATAACACCTCAAACCCTTTAAATTTTATAACTCCCAAAACCCTTCACATTCTATAACTCCTAAATCCAATACTATATAAACCTAACATCTTTTCTAAATTCAATCTGCACTTATTCTCTAAAATTTCTCTCTTCCTCTCATCACGCCGAAGGAGCCGCCACCAGAGTCGCCACCGTCGGAGCCATCACTTTGCCCGAGATGAATGCATTTCTCCTATCTTTCAACATCTTGAATTATCACCGTTTTGTCAAAAGGTTAGTAATAAACGCTTTTCTTTCTTATTGGGTTAAACTATTTGGCCTTAAAACTACTTGACCCATTATCTAATAACCCTAATGATTTAAGAATAATATCCATCATTTTATAAACCCAATAAAATGGAGTCAAACTTATTTCCTAATTTCAGACCAACTTAACTTTAAAATCAATTTTGAGTATATTATAAATATTAGAAAAAATTCCTAAAAACCATCTAAATTCATATTAATATGTTTTTAATATTCTTAGAATATTTTTAATGTGTAGATTACTCCATTGAGCAACATCGAGAAATAAAATCCAGGTGAGTTCATTTTTGGACTCACTAATCATGCTATTTTATATACATGTTTCAATCATATTATTTATTTTGTGTAAATTGATTTGTTATTCTGTAGGAATTTATCAATTACTTATTATGTTTCTTGTCATTAAAAATCTATTATCAATTGTCATTAAGTTTAAATTACATAGTATAGTTAGATTTTAGAATAATCATATATACAAATTTGATAAATCACATAAAAGTTATATTCATGGAAAAATACTGTTCGTGATATCATTTTGTGTCGGTGTCTAGAAAAGTTATTTTGTATACTGGTTCTCTAATTAAGGAACGTGCAACGCACAGAAAACCTCCGAGCATCCATATAATTGCCTGGCCGATATCTCTATGATGTCTCGAATCAGTGACTCTTAAATATAGCTAATTGTGATTTATTGAATAAAGCATAAACTGAATGGACTCTATAAATCATGTTGTTAATAAATTAAGAAAAATCTAATTGAAATATTGTACCTGATATAATCAATATACTGTATTATACCTAAATGACACTGGGTTGGGGGAGAAACTAAATGATGTAAATATACTCTGTTTCGGTTGTAAACTTGTTAAGTTGTACAACTGAATATTTCGCACACCATGGGTGCGTGATGATTTGCTGGATCATACCTGACTATAATTCCTGTTTGCCTGACGGCAGGTCCGACTCAGCACCGGACAATCCTGTGACCATTTCCTGGGTCTGTACAGGAAACAATCGAAACAGTGATATCCCATCAATTAGCTTTTCCAATTACATGACATTTTAGACAAAAATACCTCTATTATAAAGTTGACTTCGTTAAAATGACATTAAGATAACCTAAATTAATTGACATCATTATTACAGACATCTCATTCCATATTTTCTAAAACTTGTATTATTATTATATTTGGATATAACTGCTGTATTTCATATTCTTTCTGCGTTTTTATTTTGGTCGCAATCTGACGACCTGGGTATGCATGCCCATATTTACCGATGGACACGCCAAAACTGACGCAGGATCTGGTGTACTTTAAATATCATATTGAAGCTCCATAACGGATTAGAGATTCCCTTCTTCCTTTTATTTAATTTTATTATATTTTGTTTCAATTGTATCTAAACTTCATTCCAATAAATGAAAAGTCAAACTTTTGTTGAATTTTTTCTATCGTAATTACTGAGTATTATTGTGGTAAATTTATTGAGGCTTTATCATATTCAAACTGAATATGTTGCCGGTACCTGTTACACGTGCTTGTATACCGTATATCGGGAGCGGGGCGTTACAAGTGGACTCACCCACTTCTTTGGTCTCTTAATGTAGATGCAACAGAAAACCCACCTTGGATCAACTTGGTTCAACCCATGTGAATTGGGTTGGGACTTCGAAGTTGGAATTGAATAGGAAAAACAAAAGATAGTTGTTAATTACAATAATGCATTATCCAAATTGGAGCTTTAGAGATTTGGAGAAGGAAGGGGGGGGACTTTTAGGGTTCTTCACAAGGGCTCATCTTGGTTGATGTCAAAATTCCACGGGACTCCAACGGTCTTCAGCAATTTCATTCTCCATCTTTTATAAATATACGGTTTTTTGTATCATAAAATTTTTAACTGAATATGCTAATACGAAGTTGTTATAAACTTATAACATATGGTAACCGAGTGAAGGCATTAACGTATACGTAGAGTGCGAAAAAATTGAATAAATATGCCAAATATAAGGTTTCTATTTTATTCAATATCTACACTACCGTGGATATGCAAGTCCTTATTTTATCATTCTAGGTACGCACAAGTCTAATGATGTACAACCTCCTTACTACCTTGCTTGCTTATTAAGTCTATTTTCTTAGCTTTCATGTATAAATTCACTCCACTTTCTGAGTATAAAAAGGCCTCGGGGCTTTAATAGCTTACGTCGGAGACCTGCATTGGTCTACAGAAGAGAGGTAAAGGGCATTTGCATAATTATGTCAATGACTGAATATACACACCAATGTTCATACATATAAACCCAGACCTTTCATGTTAGAATAGTTAGATCTATCAAGGTGGCATCGTAAATTTTAATTTTATAAGAAGTGAAATAACTTTGCAGTTAATCTTAGTTATAGGGTACAACTGTTATTTTTAATTGTTTATATAGACTTATGTAAAATCTATCAAATATAATTTGTGAGACCTATTTCTCATTTTCATGGCAATGAGAACACAAATTAACTAATTTTGGGGCCCACTTATATTGTTGATCCATTTCATTCTTTCCGAAGAGTGAGTACCCATTAAATGTGGCGAGAGTCCACTTTTCTTCAGCGCTGAAGCAATTTTACGCCCTTTTCCAAAAACTGTTCATGGCATTTTCTGTAACTTCCGTTAACAAAATGCTACGTTCAAATCCGTCTGGCTCTCCCGTTATAAAAGTAAAGATGAATTTTGAAATAAATATTAGATTTAGCTATCCGTTGAACAGCATGGTTGATAAACATTCAAGAAATGAGATCAGACCTGCAAATTGTAATCCAGCTTTCCTGCAGGCAATGGCAGTCATCATCATATGTGAACCATCAAGAGAATGCACAAAATTTGGGGGGAAGGCCGTCTTTTGATGCTTAACTGCAACCTGAAGTAAATAAACAAACATTTATAACTTCACAATGGCAGCAAAAGTAAATTTGGCAACAGGCTGAAGCTTACCGCTTGACCTTCACGTTGTAATGCCAAAATCTGAAGAGACGTTCTTATCTGCAATAGCAAGCGATAAGAAAACCATAACATGTTAGCTTAAGCCAAAGAAAATTGAAGAATGGTTGTAGTTTATTTATCAAACAAAAAATTTATACAGATTCATGCACCCACATGCACATCCGCACATGCATACAATGCACCCACCCACAGCACATGCACATGGTGGAAAAAGAAAAGCAAAAAAAAATACAGGATTTAACTTATGCCTCTATTTCTCTGATGGGAAAGGGAATAGAAAAGAAAAGTCATGTTGAAGTTTTACTATGTATCGACTAGTATTATGAGTTTCAAGAAATAGAAAGAAAAAATTAAGAAAAATGAAATGGAAAAAATATATATTTTTTAAGTAAATAAAATTAGTTAATTTGCAATCATTTGAAACATAGCCATCATTTGATACAAATATATAATGTATCAGCCGCCACATAAGGAACGAGAAACACATTGCCATAAAAAAAACTGCTCCAAATGAAGATTATGGTTTTAGTGTAGACCATGGATAAAAAAAAAGCCTAAGAAATATACCTGACAGAATTATAAATCTTGTATATTACATTGATATGGGGAAAAAGTGGAAATTTTATTATTTTTGCAAAGAGTTCCAAAATATTAAAGCTGCATAACAACTGAATCGGTGCACGCATAAAAATGAAATGTTATTGCAGAGAAGAAGGCAAGAGCACTTGCAAATAAAATTGCAAACAAGGGCAGGCAGGAGAAGCACAAGCACACTTCTGCTAACCGCAGATACGAACACAATGATACTAAGAAACTCACAAGATGTCTCTCACTATTCCTATAGGGCTGAACAACTGGTAGTCCAAGAGGAGTCGTCCATCTCACTGGTTCATTTTCTGAAGCGATCACCTGCACATATATGACAGGTAACAATTTGTTACAACTCAAACAGGTAATTGACTTTATAAAACTCCTTTGCTGTGAAAGTAACAGACTACTATTTGATTATATACAATAAACCAAAACCTCTTTACAAACTACACAACGGAAAAAGATAATAGACCTTTGCACAATCACCAAGCCATTTCATAATACTACGTGCAGCTTGGAACATCTCCCCTAAAGCATTCAATGTAACCTTCCAATAAAAAAAACATATCAAATAAAATCATATGCTAATATACAATTGCTGAAGTCAATTTTTAAAATATCAAATAAGCATCCACCTTAGCAGCATAACAAGATGCACTGAACAGCATCCGATCATCTGTGATTTGTCCTCTCTCAACCAATCTTCTTTTTATCTGCTCACGTGCACCAACATATGTAACACCATAAACCGACGTCATCACAGTCTGCTTAACTAACTTCCGATCTACCTGAAAGCTACCAAGTTCCAACAGCATTTAATAAATTGTGTTAGTGATGTCATTAACAAAGTAGGTTTCTTAAGCCCATAGATGATATCATTTTGTCATCTGTGTCTAAAAGAAGACTAACCTGATCAATTAAGACCTTAGCTAGTAAGGCTGTTGGATCAGTGGCAGGATCTTTTTGTGAGTCTTTTATCATAATATCCAGCACCCTTCAGTTTCAACAAAAGAAAAGTGATTATTCTTCACAAACATCAAAGAAAGTATTAATGCAGGTATGAAGCAGTCATTGTGCCCGACTTAAAAATTGATAGTAAAACCCTCCTACTCAACATTGGTAGTATTTGAAGTTTTGAACTCAAATTTGATGGAGATGTGTTTTACTATACCACCCTAATAGCCAACAAAAAGACAGAGTTTCCGTTAATTCAGATGGTTAAGTGTGGACTCGGTAAACTTGGCAGAAGACTTTTAGAGTGGAAACAAAAATGTATCCTTGAGGGGGGAAAAACTCTGCCCTAATTAATTCGTCCCTGATTTGTTTGTTACTAGATGACTCCATGACGAAAAATGCCATTGGCTACAAGTTGCAGAAAAATCAACAAATGGTAAAGGTTCCTTAGCAATAGTATCTTCGCAAGTACAAAGAAACACAAGAAAGAAGACCAAGAATGCATAAGGAAGTGAAAAAATAAGCAGAGGAACTGAATATTAACTTGCGAAATTCACATCAATGGGTATCATATATAGAGACCTTATAAAATCTGCACATAACTTGGTATAACTTCTGCTACAAGTGCATTAACTTCTTACAATTTGAAGAAAATTAGATTAAATTTATCATTTATCACTAGTAGCTCGAGTCACTTCAAACTTGATTGGAGTAAAGATCATGAATATTACATCAATTACAAGAAATTCCTTGAATTTCCAATGGTTACTTGGGAAAGGAAATATTCTAATGATTCTGAGCTGTTATATGCTGGAATATTTCCTGATAGTCTTGTGTCCTCCACAGCACAAGCTAGGTGATGATAATAAGTGGTAATAGGGAGGAGAAACTAACCACGGTTATGGCATTGTCAATAGGAAATGAGGAAAAGCTGTAGCTGGAATGTTATCCATTAGTTGCCTGTCATGCCAGTCTACAATAACAAGGTTTCTAACATTGAAAAAAAGGTGTAACTAATAACTTTTATGTATTTTTCAATAATTAAGCTTTAAATAATAAGGAGCATAAAAACTTTTTTGTAGTTATATGCATTGAAATTGCAGTAAATCATCTGCCTACTGCTTTTACTTCTTCTAATTTAAAAATTGATTATAAAGATATACAATGCTTATTAAAAAATCATAAGCATCACTCAGTCCCATTGACTGAGACCCAAAAACAAAAAAAACAAAATACCAACTTCCATAGGGGGGAAACGAGGAAATCGTAATAATCTCAAACTTATTCTCATTGAATAGAAATGAGTATGAGAAATTATATGAACTGACAGATGGATCGGGACTGTCAGTCAGAACTGATGGAAAAAAATTGGAGCTAGACCATTTCGTCAGTGGTCTGTTATGTCTACATACACTAACACTATGACAAAATAACATTTGAGTGTACCAATATATTTTTCTGTATTTCTATATCAAGCTACTGTAACAGAAGTTTAAAAAAATGTTAAAGAAAAAGGAGATTTTGCCTTGAAACTAAAGATAGTGCACAAGTTCCTTGCTTTACAGTGTGCGCATGTCAGGCACATGTAATAAATAGAACACCCCCTACATTGACAGTAAAGCTAGTGACCTTCCCAAGAGAATCTAGAAAAACTAAGCATAGATCATGAACACGCATCTGAAGCGGGAATAAAATATATTACAATGAAACCCTATAATTTGTCTGTTTATAATCTTTATTCATCAGTTGTTGAAACCTCAAATATTCTGAAATACACAATAACCAATACTATAATATGTTTGTTCGCTATTTTATTCATCACTTGTTTTATATAGTATTAATAACCAGTCAGCACTGTACAACCCTCAATAATAAAGGTAAGACGAAGTAGCATCACATGGAACTTATTTACGCCACAAACTCAAGAAAAAATCTGTCAAAGACGAACCTTTACCTCTTGTATGCTTCATGAACACAAACTAGTGTACAGAACAAAAAAACTAAAACATTGTTTTTCATTATAGATATTAGATGACAGGTGACAGTGCCAGACCTTGCAGCTATTCCAGAATAGACATCTGCTGGTTTCTCTCCGGCAACTAAGTTGACTGCAGCCGCCTCCAGCTGAGAAAATGGATAATATCAAATGTTTAGGCTATTTTCTCTGCAGAAAAGTTGTAAGTCCGTATTGAACTCGGGAAAAGTAATCTATTATCATTATTCCATTTTACGACAAATGATCATGAAAACTGATTAGTGGCAATGGAAAAAAAAAATTAACCACACACCTATTCTACATATTTATCACAAGAAGCAATAAGTTTTATTCCAACTTTATCCGTTGCAGTTCTTATTTCCCCTATGAAGGCCAAGTCATTTATATACGTGAGACTTTTCTCAATTGTTCCCAGCAACAACTACCTTTTATTAGGTCTTCTCCTTTCCACAATTAGTATAGAATAGAGCCCCCTTTACTACAAGTATTATATTGGTTTAGCAAAGTCTATCTCAAATTCAGTGAAAAGATATAATCTAGAACTTGGCTGAAATAGGAGACCCACAATGAAGAGTATCACTAATATAAGTCGCTTGGAATGTGAAGATACCAAAACAAAGAAACTGGAAAGATTCAGAAAACCACTTCAGCTTCTTTGAGAGATAGAAAGGATGAATCATCTACAAGACAGGACGTGCATGGCCCATATGTCTAATTTCATTACGACTTTCCTTAATGCATATCAGTTATAATAATAGTGAGGAACACGTGGACAGCAGCAGCAGACTGAAACAACGACAACAACTAACCTTTTATCCCATGTAGGAGTAGGCTACACAAACCAAAAGGAGAATTATGCAAGATTGAGCTTGTGGATCATTCTTCTCCACTTATTTCTATAAAGCAATATGTTTTCATTAAATCTTTTGGCATCCATACCTTTTCGTATCGCCTCCATCTATACTTCTTCCATTGTTGCTTTGCTCTTTTAACTTGCCATACATTGATAAACTCCACCCACTAAACTGGTGTATCCTTATGTCTATGTCACACATGACTAAACCACTGTAGGTGATTTTCTAGCATCTTTCTTGACGCTACGCTTACCTTAACAAAAATATCTCCATTTCGCACCTTATCTCACCTAGCATTAGCCGCACATTTAACGAAGCATGAGCATCATTGTAGACTTTTTTTGGACATGATGCCTGTTTATAACTCAGCATTCCGTGTTATAATAAAATTGGTCTATAGTAGTGGATAAAACATTTCCTTCAGCCTTAATAGAATATTATAATTACATAAAAACTCTCATTATGCTCCTCTATTTTCAACTAAGATGAATTCTATGCATGACATCACTGTCAATCTCTCTATCCTTGGATAATAGAAACAAAGTACCTAAATTGATTGTTCATCGCTATCTCTCGCCTGTCAAATGTCACACAATCACAATCTCAGATTCTTTGTTTGCTAAATTTTTATTCTATCTACTCTGGTTTAGACCTATCAAATCTAAATATCAGGATTCTAAAATTTACCTCCATACCTCAAGTTTGGCATTTACCCCTACTCGTCTCATTAACTAAGACAATATCATCAAGAAATAGCATACACCAAGTTATCATTTCCTTGAATAGGTTTAGTAAGCTCATCCATGACTAATGGACTCAATGCAGATCCTTCATGTAACCCAGAAAAATTATTTATTAAGCCACCACAAGTTCTGAAATTAGTGATTACTCAATCGTACATGTCTTTTATTAAGTCAATATATTTAATGAGGCCTATCTTTTTCATCAATGTCTACCATAATCTCTCTCTAGGTACCTTATCACATGTTTTTTCTAAATTTATAAAAACCATATGTAAATTTCAATCTCTCATGAAATTACTCTATAACTTGATGAAGCAAATGAATAGGTCGTCAATCGCTTGGCATAAACCTAAATTGATTCATTTTGTCTTACCCTGTATTTAATTAATCATTCCCAAAGCTTCATGGATTGACACATGAGATTTATTTGTAGTTTGAATATCATCCTTATTCTTATAGAGAGGTGTTGTGCTACTCTTTCTCTATTCATTTGACATCTTTTTAATTTATCAAATCTTGTTAATAAGGTCTATCAGCCATCACCCACTTGTCCTAGGTATTCTCATGTCTTAATAGGAATTTTAGTAAAAGCTAACAGTTTTTCTTAATTTCTTCCTCGTCTAAGCTTCTTTTACTCCAAATTCTTTAATTCTGCACATAAAATTATCATTTATATCCTGACACTGAATGACAAGATCACTCGACTCTGAATACAACTACGATTATACAATCTGTCAAAATAATCTCTCCATTTTTCCTTAGTCTTTTTGTCTCTTACTAGAACCATTAAGTCTTCATTTTTTTATACACTACACGGTACATAAGTTGAGAGATTTTCTCGCTTATTCAAACAATTTTATATATATCCTTTTAGCCTTTTTGGTGTCCAACTTCTCGTACACATCTTTGTAAACTTTAACTCTTGCATCTCGAACAACATTTTTAGCCTGCACCTGGACTCACTAATTACTAATATAGCTACCATCTTTATGCAACTAGCTATTTTGTTCAATATTGTATTTGGATCATTTTGAGCCTTGCAATCTGCTTCATGTACCCCTTGATCTACAAAAACTCCTTAATTACTCTCTTTTGACAGCAACCATTTAGCCTAAGGATCCAACTTATATAAGATCTTTCTAAATCTCCTTTTAATCCGAACATCCAAAACTAAGAGCCAATATTGGGTTAATAAACACTTATTTCTTGCTACTTTACAATGATGCAACTACCTATATATACTCTCCTAGTTAAAAAGAAGCATATTTGACTTGCATTGTTTCTAAACAAGTATTTATTAAGATCAAATCATATGACAAAGCAAAATGTAGAATCAACTTACTTGCTTCATTTGTTCCTTCATAACTAAATCCTCTATGTACACTATCAAGACTATCAAGACTAATTCATACATGTCCATTAAGGTCACTATCTATAAAGAGATTTTCTCTAATGGATATCGTTTGTAACATTTCATTTAGATCCTTTCAAAATTGATGCTTACTAAATTCATCAAAACCTACTTATTGTGCATAGGCACTAATAATATTAAAAATCTCCATACCTAAAATAAGTTTAACTACTAAAATCCTATCATCTTCCCTCCTAACCTCCCTTACATTTCCAAGTCACTGTTTATTTATGATCACACCTACCCCTTACAACTTCTATCTCTCCCGGTATACTAAAATTTATAACTCTAAGGCTCTATGACTCAAACTTTTCTACCTACCCACTTAGTTTCTTGAAAGCACTAACACTCCTAATCATAACATCAACTAACTATCCAAAAATCTATCTATAAGAGGATCTATATTCCACAAGGCTACCCAAATCCTATATTCATGAGTAAAAATTTTCACTTCCACCCACTCATTAAGGTGTGAGAATTCTTGTTCATTCAACATCACATCCGAACGTCGACGTGGCATGAGTTTATTGAAGAAAAAGAAAGTTGTACTGGCATGTCCCATATACAAAATAAGAATCAGGCCCACTGTTTTTTATGTGTACATGAACAACTAACTAGACATTGATGTTCAAGGTGAATTCCTGGAAGAATGGAACCAAACACAACATTTGACAAATTTCATTTATTTTTGACTAGGTATTAATGAATTAGTGCCTGAAGGCTCAAATGATAAGGAAATTGAGTTGTATTAGACCTGTATGCTGAAAAATAGAAGTAGCTAGCTCATACACTCTTGTCGACAACAACGAAACCTTTCAAAGATCATAGATTGAGGTATAAACACAAAATGAATCACTCATAGTAACATTTTTTTTTAAAATTATGCTAGGCAATATCATGCACTGAAACAGAACAACTAAAGCGGCTTGAGCAGCCACATCTTCACCCACTTGAGTGATCTGGAAACAATTCGGTTCTCTTCATGTATTTGTTTCTTCTTCATATTTTATCCCTCTCATACTTTTCTTTGAACTCCAGACATGATTTACATTTCCCAACAGTCAAAAATGTATTTTTATCAAGTTTGGTACATGGCATGGCGGCATCTCAAACTCTTCTTTTCCCAGATTTGTGTTTAGGCAATGAAGTTCCACATGGTAAATTAACTCAAGTTACAGACTAAAATTTTAACAAACCACAAAATTAATCTTTTCCCCTAACTTACACCCTTCTGGCACCGTTCTTCTATTTCAATTTGCGCATAGAAATAATCCTTAAAGGTCAATTATGACATTGCTCAATCTGGCAGGATTAATTAAATTAACCAAATTATTAAAGATGCACACCTTCAGTTCAAGATGAACATAAATGACAATGGAAATACTAAAGTTTATCAAGTATCACAAATTTCATCGTTCAATTTTTTGTGGTAATATATGACGACAACTAGAGAGGAAGAGCAACAAGAAAAGTTCTTTTTGTTCCTTTCATTCTTTTTATTTTTTATGTTCTGCAATGAATGCTACAGTTTGACAGCAACGAAGATAAATAACGAAAGCAACAATCTCACTGGGAGAACCAATGTCCAGATGTCAAAAAATAGCACCTCTGGAAGAATGTATTAAGAAACTACAATCAACATGGCATGAAACATAGCTTCAAAAACGATAAAAGCAACTGGACAGGGAATATAGCTACAAATGAAGGCATCAAACTAGGTTTGATGATTCGGACCAAGTACAGTTGTGCGAGATGTTTGTTAGCTAGCGAGCAAATTGATTGGGTTTAGGACAGGGCATAAATATACAGTGAGAGGATAGGGAACAAGAGGATGGTTTAAGCTTCTAATTTTTCTGGTGATTGCAATTGGCTTTCAGCTGATAGATTAGATCTGAGATTTATCTCATGCTACATGTATGAATAGTACAAGACAAGTATCATTATTGTTAATTTTATTCTCATTATTATTACTGTTTTTATTGTTATTACTAAATTACTATTCAGTTACACTTACCCACTGGAATACTTAGGTATGTCGGAAGAATTCCATATGAAGTCCCACTTTGTGGCATTTCATCTCGCTTATTCTCCTATATTCCCAAACCCTAACCCTATAAGAAAAGAAATGATTGCTAACAAAAAGAGTAGAGAAAAGGGGAATCTCAACCATTGACAATATCACTGCTCCGTGGCAAGCCAAGAGGCTTCGATGACCACACATCAGCACTCCACCGCATAATCGGGGCTTTCCAACAGCAACCATCACTTGTTGCTTCACGCAATTGTAGACATTAGATTGCAAGACCGAATCACATGGATGGAACTTTCTCACTGATGACTCCGACTGAATTTACCATCCACTTGCACGAACCATAAGTTGAGGTAACCGCGTCCTATTCTTGAGTATCATTATCCTGTTAGAGTCTTTTGGTGATTTTGGTTATTGTATTACTGTAACTATTTTAGGGTTTTTGTGGTTTAGGATTCGGGCGAACTAGGCTTAGGGTTATGTTCATACACTTTGTTTGCTAGATCAATCATTAAGAGTCTTCACTTAAAAATTCTTCATCAACTTGAATGGATATTGCACCCAATGGACATTATATGCACTCTTTCTTTATTATGAGCATTATGGTGCCAATTGTTCTCCCAAAAATCATCCTGCAATATGCAGTAGCCAGTTTGTGGAAAGTTCTGACTTCGGAAATAATAGATGCTATGTGGAGTAGGTTAACAATCAACAATAGTAATCTTGTACATGTGCCTCCATAACTGATGCTAAGAGGCTTGGTGTTGAGCCTTGGTGCAAGCTGATAGTAATAAGCCCATAGGGAGTTGTCCAGTGTCTCCTTCGATTGTTATTGCACTAGTTATTACTACATCATACATGTCTTTATTTTATAATAACCTCAATATACCTGCTATCGAATGAACCTAGAGAGAGACACTCAGATTAAATCAAAGGACGAAAGCAATGTATAAAATAGCGATAACAGTAACGTAATGTTTTGCCTCTGTTAGGTTACAAACGCATAATGTAGGTTATGTCATTTTCTATTTATTTAATAAGAATAAATATAAACTATATAATATTTTTCATAAATTAAAAAATAAATTCTAAAATTCTAAAAGAAGAACGTAAAACCATTCAATAACATAGAAATTATTCAAAGTTTCTAACTAGTTTCATAATAATTTAATATTTTAATTTATATAAATTATATTAAGTTCACACCCATCACCAAACAATAAAGCAAAATTTTCAATTTATTTATTTCAATTTCGTTCATCACTAATGCTGTAATTTATATTTTGTAATGCTCATCATATTTTCTAATGCTCATTTTAATTCAGCTAAGAGACAACAATTAAGAATATTCAATAATCGATGAGTAATTACAACAAGCAATCGCAAATTAATGTTATAAATTCCACAAGTAATCTACAAGCAAACATCTAGCAAAGAAGTAAAAAACGATTGCAGTAATAACCTACATGCAGTAACAAATAATCTACAGCAATCTGGAAATTACTAAAAAAACATAACAATATATAATGTAACATAACGTAAAAAAACGTAACATAAAAAACGCATTATTATGGTGCATTGAGTTATTTTCTACTATTAGATGATGTTGAGCTTGTGTTAGATATCATAACGTAATATAACGGGTTTCATACCGTGTTATTTTTAATATTGGACAAAAGCATATTATTATTTACTGCCAATAGTGACATATATCGAAGCAAAACCTAGTTGCACTTTCTGACTAATTAGAAGCCAAGCAGTAGAATACAGTCTCTTAATCAACGGTTAAGGTGGGTGTGACGCCCATGTTTGTTTGTCTACTGCTGCTAAGGATAGCTTTATGATGAGGTGTCTATCTATGTCCAAGTGATGACTAAGGTGGCTCCCATACTACCCTCCAGTCAGCGAATCCTGAGAATCAGAGCATTTAAGACAGGTTGGAACTTTGTTTTGTCCCATTTACTCACTATGACCCTTTTGCACCCAAATGTGCCTACACTAACCAACAACCTCCAACCTGAATGAACAATGTGCATTAACTATTAAGGCGAGGTACAATATTTCATGCAGTTACTCTAGTATCATAGATATGATTCAAATACCATGCATTCTTTTCTGCAACTTTTCATTGTGCATATGTATCACAATGATAAGCTGATAACCAGAGTACCTTGTACAATTCACACATGCGGTGTTTGTGTGTAACTTGCACTATCTCTTCAAAGCAGTAGTTCTTCTATAGCAAACTCATCTCTTTACAGAAAAGGTTGCTGAGAAAATTATTATCAGTGAGTACTGAAAGATTTGTTCACCAAGTAAACCAAGATCAAAAAAAAATCTGTCAAGCTAACCCTTCACACAATCTGCACATCTCAAAGTTGATATTGAAAAATGAGAATCCCATGCTGAGCAGATTGAAGTAGACATTTAATCTGATGTCGTCAAAACATCTGACTTTTTAAAGAAAAGAAAATTATTATTGCAAGGATAAAACCTATAATCATTATACACAAAATGCACTCAAGGGGAAACATGAGCTTACAGTATCCCTTCCTAGAGCTGCATAATGCTGCAAGCCGTTGCAAGAGCCGTCCTATAAGGAATAAGCCTCCAGTTAATATCGCAGTCAAGAATATTCTCAAAAGAACAATGTAAAGTAGATAACAGTTCAACTCAAATAGCACAATGCAGGGGTGTGGAGATATAAGATAAAATAAATGTAGGCATACAGCTACTACAATATCCAATTGAGAAGAGGGTGAGAGGGAGCTTCAGCAGGAAAACAAGTTTTTGAACATTAATATAACAACAATAAGTTTTTTACCTCATATATGACTACCAGCAAGCTTTTTATAAAAATTGGCAAAGAGTTGATGAGAAGAAATAAGAGGCAAGAAACACACATCAAAATCTTTAACAATCATTTTGTAATTTATTATTCATCCATATGTATCATTTCGGTTGTTAACAAGATGCCTGTTAGATTAGAATACTATTTTGCATTTGGATTTAGTTTGAGTTTAGTACCACATCGCATATTGAGTGGTTTATGTGGAATTGAAAGGTCTATAAATATATGTAATTCTCTGACTTATGAATATTGAGATTGAGTTTTGGTTCTCAATACTTTATGATATGGTATTAGAGCATATTTGAGAAATAGATCTCAACCATGCGATTCAATTACCTATCAATCTCAACCGTGCAATTCAATTACCTATCAATCTCAACCATCTACTCAAAAACACAAAAATAAAAAATCCCACCTTACCTGTGGCGGCTTCCTTCAAACAAACCCCCAGCAGCAGAGGCGCGGCAGTAGAGCAACGCAGCAGTAGCAAGGCAGCAACAACTTAGCAGCAGCAGTAGCGCAGCACCAGCAGCGCAGCAGAGCAGCCAACAATGCAACAGCAGAACAGCAGCAGCAGAGAGGTTTACCTTGGACAGTCAGCAAATCTATTTGCCCGACACTTCTTTACTCAAAAATCACGACAGGTCTATTGCTGCTATTGCTCAAACCACTTCACTATACTTTGTGTTCTCCATCTTCTTTTTATGATATCATCAACTTCGGGTGATTTATCTACTAATAGTGCTATAATTACTATCATGACTCAGAATTTATATCCAAAAAATCTTACTACTACTTACTGTTAAGTTGAATGACAATAATTATCTGTTATGGGTTCAGTCGTTCAGAGTATTTGTCGGTGCTCAAAGAAAAATTATGCATTTACTGAATGATCCACCAGATGCACACGATCATTTATTCTGATTGGCTTGTTAATGACTGTTGCGTGATTACATGGCTTCTTAATAGTATGGAAGAAAAAGTAAGTTCTATTGTTATGTTCTTGAAAACTGCAAAAGAGATATGGAACACTCTTAAAAAAGTATATGACAATGAAAAAAATATATCACGAGTTTTTAAACTATATGAGCATTTGTTTACTCTCAAACAAGACAAAATGTCTGTATCCGAGTACTATTTCGCTCTCCGAAGCATATTGGATGAGCTTGAAGTTCACCAGCCACTGGTTACAGATCTTAAGATCTTGAAACAATATCATCAGGATCTAACTGTTGCAAAATTTCTTTCCGAATTGGATTTTTTTTTATTGACCCAGGTGAGAGATCAAATTCTTGTTGGTAATAGTATTCCATCCTTGACAGTGACGTATTCCCGAGTCCTTCGTGTTTCCACTTGTTCTAGTACATCAGCATCTCAAACTCTTGCCTCCAATGACCCTGTCCTATTTTCTGGTTGGGGACGAAGCCGTGACCGTGGTCGTGATCGTGATCGTGATCGTGACTTAGGGGGAGGCCGTGGTTGTAATGGCAATGGTGATCGAAATTCCAATGGTGGACAAAAATTTCGTGAATGTGATTACTGTGGCAGGAAAAATCACACATCTGCATACTGTTGGGAGAAGTTTGGAAAAGCAGAATGGGCACAAGCTACTACTACTTTGCCTCCAACAAAAAATACTGCATCGACAATGAATTCTGCTAGCACTTCAGCATTTTCAACGATGGTTCAGATTGCACAAAATGAACTTGACAAACTTCTCCGTTTTCAATCCACCGTGGCCAATCCGCATGCTACTCATGCACTGATACTAACATTGCTTGCTCTAGCCAACTATGAGTTATAGACTCTGGAGCTTCCTCCCCTATGACAGGTATTAGAAGCAAGTTTGTCTTCTTACATTTTTCAAATAAGTACCCTCATGTCCATATTACTGATGGCTCCTCTTCTTCAGTTATTGGTGATGGAAAAGTTCACGCTACCAATTAATGAACCCTATATAATGTTTTGTTTGTTCCTAATTTTCCTATTAGTTTGTTGTCCATTAACCAAATCACCAAAACTAACAATTGTTCTGCAACATTCTTTCCTACTTACTATATTTTTCAGGAGTTTCAGACTGGGATGATGATTGGTATGGGGCATAAGCAAAGAGGGATGTACTATCTCGACAAGACACCACCTACAGAGTTTGCTGCTTCCTCTAATTCCCTTTTACAGTGGTATCAATATCTTAGACATCCTTGTCTACAAAGTCTTCGTCCAGTTGTACCCACTGCAGCTAGCATATCTACTTTACATTGGGAGTCTTGTAAACTGAGTAAACATCATCGCGTCTCATATCCAAGTCGAATCAATCCACGTAGTATACTTCCATTTGAGTTAGTCCATTCGGATATTTGGGGTCCATGTCGTTTTCTCTCTTTTAAGAGTTTTAGGTATTTTCTTATATTTGTGGATGATTTCTCTCGCATAACACGGATGTATTTGCTAAGTGAGAGGCCTGTTGTCCCTAGTATAATTAAATTATTTTATAAAGAAATAAAAATAATAATTTTCTAAATCTATTCGTATTTTGCACACTGATAGTGCTATGGAGTATATAAAAACTGATGTTTCCTTATTTTGTGCTAATATTAAAATTATTCATTAAACTTCTTGTTCTCACACATCCCAGCAAAACGGTGTTACTGAAAGAAAGTATAGACATATTCTTGATGTTACTCAGACATTAATAATTCACATGCATATTCCCAGATATTTATGGTCTGATACTGTTCTGTATGCTTATCATTTAATAAATAGAATATCATCATCTGCCTTGCATGGTAAACCCTTTTTTCTTGTCTTTATCATGATACACACATGTTTCCTCTTACACTCCGAGTATTTGATTGTACGTATTTTGTTCAAGACTTGTCTCCTAATTTGGACAAGCTATCTCCTCGTGCTATCAAGTGTATATTTGTTAGATACTCTAGAACACAAAAAGAATATAAGTATTATGATCCAATGTCTAGAAAGTATTTTGTCTCTGCTGATATTACTTTTTTGAGTATGTTCCCTACTTCACTTCCACATCAAAATGCCAGTTAGATACTTCTCTCCCTTTACCCCTACATGTCTCTACCACTACCACTGAGGTTGGACAAGTATCGGTGCCTCATAAAGGGGATAAACATGTGACTCACAAGAAACCACTATTGGTTTTTTCTCGTCATCAGAAAATGCCTCCTCTCAGCTCACTACCTGTTGCTCCGCCATCTCCAACTGCAGATCCCCAATAACCACAGTATTATTTTGCTTCTGTCTCTGATCTTTCCATTACTCTTCGAAAGGGTAAGCGCTCTACTACTGCTCATTTTATTTCTCAATTTGTTTCTTACTTTCTTATAATCACATTCACCCAATGTTCTGCCAGTTTGCCCTTTCTTTTTCTTCAGTTTCTATACCCAGGTCATTTCAATAAGCAGTGTTAGTCTCTGCATGGCAGTTGGCCATGGATGAAGAGATGCAAACCCTTGTCTCTCGTAGAACCTGAGATTTGGTTTCGTCTCCGCCTGATACTTGTGTTGTTGGTTGTCGCTGGGTTTACTCTGTCAAATATAAGCTGGACGGCTCCATTGATCGCTATAAAATCCATCTTGTTGTGAAAGGCTTTTCCCAAACTCATGGTATTGATTACTTTGAGACTTTCTCTCTTGTAATACGTCTGAACTCTATTCGCATTCTCTTCTCTCTTGTTGTGAATCTTAATTGGCCATTATTCTAATTGGATGTTAAAAATACTTTATTATATGGTGATCTGTAAGAAGAGGTGTATATAGAACAACCTCCAGGGTATATTATTCAGGGAGATAATATAGTCTGCAAACTCAAAAAAGCAATTTATAGTTTTAAACAGAATCCTCGAGTCTGGTTTGAGAAGTTTTCTACTGTAATTGCTGGTATTGGATTTCAGCATTGCCACTATAATCATTCTGTTTTTGTCCGGCATACTCGTTCTAGTATTGTCCATCTTACTATGTATGTAGATAATATTCTACTAACTGGGAGTGATACAATAGGTCTAACTGAAACAAAACATTATCTCAGACAACATTTTGTAACTAAAAATATGGGAAAGTCGAGATATTTTCTTGGAATTAAGGTAGCTTATCATAAACATGCGTTATTTCTCTCTCAAAAAAAGCATGCGCTAGATCTCTTGGAAGAGACCGGTTGCCTTGGGTGTAAACTTACTAATACTCCAATGGAGTCAGATTTAGACGTGTGAAGTGAAGATAGTAGTTTGTATGAGAATGTCAAGCAGTATAGAAGAATTGTTGGCAAGTTTATCTATCTCACAGTCACTATACCTGACATTTCTTTTGTTGTTGGACTGCTTAGTCAGTTCATGCATAAACCAAGCGATATACACTGGAAAGCTGCTCTGAGAGTTTTGGTATATATTAAGAGTTCTCCTGGAAAAAGATTATTTTATAAAAAATATAGACATGTTAAAATCCATGCATTTTCAGATGTTGGATATGCAGAAGATAAAAGAAATAGAAAGTCAATAACTGATATCTTACATTTGTTGGAGATAATCTACTCACATGAAGGAGTAAGAAACATAATGTAGTGTCTAGATTTTCAGCTAAGACAGAATATCGGGCAATGGCACATACTACGTGCGAATTGTTATGGTTAAAAAATTTGCTGACTGAATTTGGATTCAACTCAAAAGATCATATGCCTATGCACTGTGATAATCAGTCAACCATCTATATTGCTCAAAATCCAGTGTTTCATGATCGTACTAAGCATATAGAGGTAGATTGTCATCTGGTTCGAGATGATTTGGTGAAGAAAACAATGTATAATCCATTTACTCCGTTAAAGCAATTGACCGATATTCTAAATAAAACTGCATCACCAACTGTGTTTTCTAATCTATGTAACAAGTTGGATATGATTGATATTTATATCCCAACTTGAAGGGGAATGTTAGATTAGAATACTATTTTGTATTTGGATTTGGTTTGAGTTTAGTACCACATCCCCTATTGAGTGGTTTATGTGGAGTTGAGAAGCATATAAATATATGTAATCCTCTGACTTATAAATATTGAGATTGAGTTTTGGTTCTCAATACTTTCGGACAATGCCGATTACTTTCTGAAGCAAATAATGGAAACATATCCAAAAAGCAATAAAATTTCTCTGACTTATAAATATTGAGATTGAGTTTTGGTTCTCAATACTTTCGGACAATGCCGATTACTTTCTGAAGCAAATAATGGAAACATATCCAAAAAGCAATAAAATTTAAAAGGCTGAGACACGTCTTCTCTGCTCTATCTTAATTTGGATCGTACAAGGTCCACTTTATGTATTCTCTCCTTTCCTATGGAGTAGCTGCACTCAAACCTATCCACAAAGCATTCCACAATGGTCAACCTTGGGCGTAAGCTTGAACAAACAACGTGTTCATTGATATAGTCATATAGCTTTTATATATTGCATAGCAATTGTACTTTGACTGACCAACCACCCTCAAGCCTAGAAACAGAAAGGATGCTGGTACTATTTGTCCAATACTACTTCCTCTAATTATAATAATATCCTGATTCCTCCATTCTAAGTTCTTAAGGGCTATGATTAGTAGACACGAGCAAGATATGTGCTCCTACATGGATACAGGATCAGGCACAGCAATCGTCCAAAAAATTCAGAAATGAGGGCACGGCTGTACATGTATTTTACAATCATATAAATATGATCTTACATACACTTTTTAAAGCAAACACATTGGAAGTGTCGGAGATGGACATGCATGTCATGTCCCGGTGTGTTGAACATGTCAATTATTTGTTAGGAAAAGTGTTCTGCATGTCACAGCTTAAGGGTCATGATCTGTAACAACTCTCCTCTTCATTCTTACAACCCTTGCCCCTTTTTGTCACCTGATCATTAAAGCAATAAAGATGGGCAGATTCAAGTCCTAATATAAGTACGCATCAGCCATAAGAAAACCGAATGTTATTATTGAAAGTCACAAAGTTTGAAGACCTCAAAGCCATCTGGGAGTAGACACAGGTCATGAGCAAACAAACAAAAGACATTTGGCCAGTGATGAAGAAGGAAAGGATCTGCGCTTCTATTTTCACCCAAGCAGAAAAAGAAAAATCAATAACCTAATGATTAGTTGGTTCGGGAGATTAATTTCCAAAGAGCTCACGTCTATAGGGATTTGATGGGTCCATGTCAGAGACAACAGGCAGTCGTTATACCATTCATGCAGGCTGCTACTTATGCGACGAGTGGAATTTCACTATTTCTGATGCCACCTGTTCATGATTCAATTCCCACCCGAGCAATAAAGAAGGCAATTGTCTGCAAGGGATTTTTCTCACTTGTTATTCAACAAATAAAGATAAAGAACAAGGGTCAAGTCAATAATATGATCTAATTGTTATCAATAACATCGAGATTCTAAATATTAGATATCAGATTCATATCAGATGAGGGGAGGGGTTTTCATATCAGATATCGATATTTGGATATCTGATAATATACCGGGCATATGAGCCAATATCAAGTTTCCATATCATTCTGGGAAATCCTCCAGAACAATATATCGGCCAATATACCGCTCATATAAGTTGTTATTTAGAACAATGGATAACATTTGAAGTCATATCAATATGAATTTTAATATCCAGTATCTAGATTACAATTAGGATGTAAAGGATCATCTTTTGTTACGTAAAGATATACCATTCATATATAGAACACACACTTTTTTTCCAATGCAACAAGCATATGTATACATGCATTCCTTTGCCGGGTGGTCTGAAGAAGCAAATAAAGACCGTAATCCCATATTGACGTAATTGGTTAGCAATATGGGGGCATAGTAGAAAACTAGAAACCTCACAGAAAGAATACAATTTCCTACAAAGGTTTGTAACTAGGCAACTATAGTTATAATCAACATCTCTCACGCCAGGCGTGTGTTTATGGTTATGATCCTTATCAGAGAAAACTAAATGGCCCCAACTCCAAAGTACTGAATCGTGATTGAGGATTTGCTGGAGAAACTCAACAATCAAGATAGCACAACTGGTGTGAACTGTTCGATGGTATGGGATAAGCAACAATTAGTCTACTAAAAGGTCTAGAATGGTTGTGAAACCTATACATCCTAGCATTGTATAGAGCCTGACCTGACCTTTTCACCTGTCGTCCTAGACATGCCTGCGCCTGCAGCACATACTAAGCCTGATTGGCTAGCCCTACTTAATTTGAATAATGGCGTATTTCAGAAGTTAAGTGCATGATGCATATCATTTCTGTTATTTAGG
Source organism: Dracaena cambodiana (assembly GCA_036321105.1). Lineage (NCBI taxonomy): Eukaryota > Viridiplantae > Streptophyta > Magnoliopsida > Asparagales > Asparagaceae > Dracaena > Dracaena cambodiana. Next base: position 890,330 of record JAYEPQ010000008.1, read on the forward strand.
ATCAATTACTCATCAAGATGGAATTCATAGAATTAATGAAGTCTGGTCATGGAAGATTGCTTCTGAATTATCTGATAGCACAATACACATATAATTGAAGGGGAAATTTTATAAGAGAGCTATGAGACAAGTGATATTTTGTGAATCATTGTGCTGGGAAGTTTAAAAACGATATGTCAAAAAAAATGATGTAGCAGAAATGAGAACACTATGATGGACAAATGGAAATACACCGAGATAGAATTGGAAACAAGTGCACATGTAAGAAATTATAGGTTTACCCTTATTGCGAATAAAATGAGTGAAAATTATGGTTTGTCCAAGTGTTACAAAGACCAGGAAGTTCCCAAGCTAAGTGAGGTTCTAAGTTGATGTACAATATGGACTAGAGGTAGGTGAGAGAGAAGTTGAGCAAAGGCAACTAGAAAGAACTTGAAAATGCTTAACTTAATGGAGGAGATGGCCCTTAATGAAACTGAATGGATAGACGACCCCAAAATTTTCGGATAAAGGTCTTGTTGTTTTTGTGCATTCCAAAAGCTTGATGCCCCCCACTATATTTATCAGTATGCAATAGAGTATGTTTCCCTTAACATGTGCTATACAGAAATGAAATATTAGAAAAAGACCACCTATGCTTACTAAGACTATATAAATCATCTTCATATTTACTTTATTATCTATGAACTGATTAAGGGATAATAAACTGGTATGCACATTAAATGATCACCTGATGGATTGGTAGGTGTGAGATGATGCTATGTGGTGATGGGCTTCTTAAGGCATCAGAAATATTCATACATGCAGCTAAGCACTGAAAAGGGTCTTCAGCATTTATCCACCAGCGTTTTCCATCCACGGGATTATCTGCTGAATCAAATATATTTTGTATATGATTCTCCACGAAATTCAACCTCCCATCATATGAAAGCTTATCGACACCACCACCATAAATGTTTGCCAAGTGTATTTTCAGCCAACGCAATCCAGACTTTCCCAGTGGTCTTCCCTCAGCAAACTCCAGAATCCCTCTGCATACATCTGAACTTAAATGATTCAAGTGTGAGTGCATAGGGTAGGCACGGCCACGGAAGTCTAGGTTATGAGGATAATAAAACCCTTCCTCATCCTTCATTTTTCTTGCTACCTGTCTCCGGATGATGGTCATCAGCACGCATAGTAATAGGAATATAAGTTATCATAAAGAGTTTAAAGGAAAAGAAAGAATGAAGACAATCTAAACTATACGAGTCTTGTGTGACTGGGAAAGAAAAGTTCTTACAGAGAGTTTAAGCTCTATATCACATCGCTGGGCATGCATTTCATTGTTAGTCTTTTTTGCTTTTCTACTGTTCCACCTCCATTCTTTCATCACAGTTAAATCCTCTGACTCTGGTCTCTCCGGTATAGGAATCTACAAGATATAACAACACAACAACAAATAAAGCTTTAAAAAGGAAAAATATTAAAAGGAAGGAGCGAAATGAAGTAAAACATAAGCTGAACAAGAGAGAATAAGAAAAATAGATGTAAGTACATCTACTTGATGATAAGTACTAAACAAATATTATCATGAAGGCAATTTTACGGATCCAGTTATTATCTAGTGATATTTCGAAATCATTTGAGAATGGACTTTTTCTGCAGTGAAGAACAAACTATAAGCAACTGAACATAACTGAAACACAACATCGAACATTAGCCTGATCTACTCAAATAAAACTAAAGCATTTTATAACAAACTGATATCATCCACTTAACAAAGTAAAAGTCTAGCTTTACTTACATCTTCACGGTCAATCAGACCTGCAACATTTCCTCCTCTACTCCACATGATTTCTAAAACATCGAGAATTCTCCTATTCACCCTCCATTTGGTACTTCCAAGGGTATCCAGTGCCTGAAAAATTGAAATTGATGGTATAAGTCTACTATTACCTTAAACAAAAAGAAAGATTTGAGTAAGGCAGAAAGTAGGTTTTGATAATCTTCAGTAAGAAAAATATACAAGAATTTAGTTTATAGAAAGACTAGTCAGCATTAAGTAATGCATCTATGTGGTTAACTAAAGTCACCTATTTCCTAAGACAAAAACCTAAGGTGGCCTCAGAACTGCTAACAGATTTTCAACCTCATAAAATTGGACATAAAATAGCAGATCAATAGAAAGCTCTGCATATTTATGAAATCGGTTTCATGTGATACCCATGCTAGTATGCTACAGTGTCTTCAATCAATGAAAACAAAGAACGATGTAAACAAATGCCATAACACAGTAACTCCTCTTCTGTGATTTTACAAATGAATAAATAAATTACACCTGCCACTACCAAAAAAAAAAAGAAAAAGAATAAATAGCTTTCAAAGAAGTAGGATTCTAGAAAGGCTATTTTTTGATTTTATGAATTTCATTTTCTGGTGGGAAAAGAATAATTTCTACCTAGAAAGTAGGGCTTGTCACGCGAGAGATGCTTGCATCTGAAGTAGCTATTCCCTTTTCCGCTCAGGAAAGTCAGTAGGAAAATCGTAAAGCGGGTATTGAGAACCCCTTATAGCACGAGATTGGACAGTTGTGATTGGATTCCAATGGTTTAAATTTTATCTAAAAGCTTTAGCACCCCTTCACAAATCACGGTGTAAAATTATAATATCATATCAAAGAATTGATATAGCCATTAAATGCATCTTTATGCAAGTTATTTAAGCACTTACAACAATTAAGTAGATGCTCATATCCCCTATGAAATGAAACAGGAGAATGTGATACATGACATCCAAGGCATATGATACTCCAATATAATAATACACCATGAGAACATCATATATAGTTAATGCATGTAGTACTTCCATGCATATGTGATGTAAATAAGGAAGGAAAAAAAAAAAAAAAAAGTACCTCTGTATGTATACATAATAATTATGTGAATTAGCATGCATATAATCAATAAAACAGGCTCTTTTGTTGTTCAGGACCTCATAAAATTATGACTAAGTGTCACCTTAACCCCAAGTCCCCAAAAAAAAAAAAAACGTTCTTTGTAATTGAAGGACTTGTATTAAAAAAAGGAATATGTATTCTATAACGTGTGATAGCAAACAAAAGATGTCTTTCAAATATACATGGTTAGAGATGAATAAGGCTCGGGCTTTCAATGTTCAATTAAAGAGTGGGGTCATTAGATCATATTAGCAAATGATGTTTCCCATGCACCATGTCATTACAAAGTAAGATTTATGCAAGCAAAAAACATATGGAGAGGTAAATATGAACCAGTTATGGCATCCACTTTTGACTAACTAAAGATTATCAATGAAAATATGTATTAGTCAAACTAGGAAGAGAAGAAAAGTACAAAACCTCAAATACTTTCTCCAGCTGCTTTTTTGGAGTACTCTTAATTGCATCTTGTTGTTCCTTTGATCCATGAGTGCGCATGACATATGAAGGCAGGTACAAATGTCCACCTTTGTCATAACTTTACAAGAAAATTTGAGGCATATGAGTAAGGAGCAGAAGATTAATAAACAAACAACTCATCAGAAAGAGAAAGTTAATAGAGTGGGAACATCCTCACACCACTTCAAATATAAGTTAACAACTAGAATCGATATCTCCAACATTAATACTTTTTCTAGATAGAAATATGCAGTAATCAAGTACAAGAGTGATGTAAAAGTCGCTGATACTGAATGACAGTAAATAAAGTTATAGTGTAGGTTCACATTATTCAAAATGTTTAGTTTTTCTCAGAGATCCTACCCCTTCCACTTCTTCGGAGGTATCAACATTGGCAGGTAAGGGATCACCATGTGCCTAGCCTGCAAAGCAAAAAGTACATTGAAAAGCAAGATTCAGAAGCAGATGATGAATCATTAATAAGAAATATAACCGACCTACATGACAATAAATACGCTGCAGGAAAGACCCTTGGGCAAATCAATTCTTGCAATCATTTTAATCATCCAGCATGGTAACAAGCATTATTCATAAGTTACCAGATATTAAATTGAATTTCTACTAATAGGCATCACGTCACAAATAAAGAAAAGAAAATAAAGTATAAGTAACCATTAGCCAAGAAAGAAGCACATGTTTCCTTTGGAAAAATTAATTGGAAGAACCACAAATAAAGAAAAACAAAAAAAGTATAAGTAACCATTAGCCAAGAAAGAAGCACATGTTTCCTTTGGAAAAATTAATTGGAAGAACCGACATTTTATAAATCAGATACCAAATTAAATTAATAATACTTCATATTTTGGAAAGGCAAATTAAACCAACAACATAATGCACAAAAAACAAGCACATATTTCCTTAGAGAAAATTTAGTGTACAAGCCAACAATTTATAGTTCAGAGCAATGTTGAAAATAACACGTTATGAAACCCGTTATATTGCGTTACGTAACCTAACAGAACCCCAACACTACATAACAACTGCAAATAACTCAATGCACCGTAACAGTACGTTTTTTATGTTATTTTACGTTATATTACGTAATGTTACGTTAAATTACGTTATATTACGTTATTTACAATTATTTTTTAGTAATTTCTATATTGTTGTTGATTATTATTTTGATTATTAGCGAGTTGCTGTAATTTTCTTATTTGATTGGTTATTAGCTTATTTGATTACTTGTGGAATTGCTAACTTATTAATTTGCGATTGTTTCCTTATTCGCTTATTGTAATTCCTCTCCGGTTGCTAAAATATCTTATTTATTGATCTATTGAATTTTTAACTTAACAGAAATCAACAATTACAAATAAGATAAATTGAACATTACAAGATATAAATTACAACAATGATAATAACTGGAATTGAAATAAGAAATTAGAATCTTGTTTTCTTGTTTCAATGATGATTGGAATTACGCTTGCATACTTAATATAATTTGTGAAGATAAATGTAAAAAATATTGTATTATATATTACAAAATGGTTTTATATTCTTTTCTTAGATATTTTTAAATTTATTTTTCAATTTATAAAAATTATTTTATATATTTTTTTATTTATTTTTATTAAATAAATAGAAAATTACATAACCTACGTTATGCGTTACGCTATATGCGACATAGCGTAACAGAGGCAAAACATTACACTACCGTTATCGCTATTTTAAACATTGGTTCAGAGAACCAATTATGATTCATATCTTAGAAGGGCAAACTAAACCATCAAAATAATGCACAGTAGTAAGGCAGAAATGATTCTTTCTGCAGAGCGCCAAAACCAGCAGAACAAAAATAGAGGCATTAACTTACAGTGCTGTCAAGCCCCTGATGAACTAGGTCATCACACTCTATCACTCCAAACTTGCTCCTTAACTTTCTGGAAAAACGAAATAGAAATATCGTAATTCTCATACATCAAGATAACCAGCAGATTAGGAGAAAAAATTGAAAACACCTCAATTACCCATCTTCCTTCGTCACAATTTTAAATGTATGCCTGAAAGCAGGACGAATATCTGGTGGACTGAACGCTGATTGATCGAGTGGTGGTTGCACAAATGCTGATTCTATCAACAATTCTAACAATCGACTTCCTAACTTCAGATATAAGATTAAGATACAGTTTTAGCAAATGAGGCTGAATAGGTGTAACAATCAAAGGAGATAAACTACAAAAAACCTTAGCTTGTGCATCTCGACCCCATGGTTCCATGTCGTTCTCGTTTTTCAGTAGCTTCTGGACCGCAGCCAGCTTTTTCATTTTCACTGACTTAAGCACACGTTTTCGTTTTATTTCCTGCTCTTTGCTAGAAAGCGCATTCTTGTCCACTTCATTATTTCTTTTAGATTTCTTAGTTTTCTCAAGAAAACTATGAATCGTAACCTACATTTTACAGGAGAAGACACCACTTATAGGCGGTAATAGTAGTGTTGTGAACATAAAAGGCAGAAATGAAAGTCCATCACGGAAAAGTATCTTGATAAATAGACATCATCAAGCTCAAGATGAACATGAGAGAATGCAATAGACCAAGTCCTCAACAAAATTTATTGATGATGTGACATATTTTTTAAAAAAAATCTTTTAAAATAAAGATTGTCCAGCTACTTGATCAACAAAGTGACTGCATACACGTCTTTTCTCGGGAAAAATACAACAGTATATTTAATAGTACAAGCTAAGAAATCATTAGACATGCATGTAATTCTACATAAACAATCAAAAGGTGACACATTTTAGCGAAGTTCACAGTGAAATGGAATCAAAATTGATCAAAGGATCCGGCTTTTTCTTCATCTAATGCTTGTCATTTTCAGTTACATTCCAATTTATACAATTGAAGCAATATTTCATAAATCATAATAGTAGAGTTACAAACAAAAAAGGCCAAAACCACAAATCTACTAAGGAACCTAATCTCTAGATAGTCGTTATCAAGATTAAAATGAGCATGGGAAAATGCAATAGACCAACTCATGAAATTGTAAAAAAAAAAATAAGTTTTGACATTTTCCTTTTTTTAATCAGAATTAAGGTTGTCAGTCTATCTGATTGTGGAGTGTCTGAAATTTGCATAAACCTGTCTTATCTTGTTTATCTTAAAACAAGTACATTTATCAGTACAAGCTAAGAAAATGTTCCGGGCACATTTCATTCTAATAATCAAACAAAATGTGATCCATTTGGCCAAGTTTATAATAACGTTGATCAAAGGTGTATGCTTTCACCTTCCATTTTCAAGCATTCCGATGTTTAAAACTAAACTCATGCTTTCATGAAACGTATGTATAAAATCTCATCAATCTAAAAGCAAGAGTTGAAGCCTTAATGCTCCGTCAAATTGACCATATTCATATAAAACATATATACTATACAAATTAAAATTCCAGAAAATTATCACCTCCTGTTCTATCGCCTCTCCGATATGAATGGCGGCCTGCACCACCCTAACGCACCCTTCCTCCTGCCCCATCATCAGCAGCCCCATCATCTTGTGCATCACGATCACGGCCATCTTATCCGCCGGCAACAGCCCGATATGCCGACCGTACGCTGCCTTATGAGTCCTCGCATTCTGCACCCTCTGCTCCTTCTCTATCGCATCTCTCAGCGGCTCGAACCACCCCAAGAACAGGGACTTCACGTACGGCAAGCTCGGGGCGAGCTTCTTCTCCAGCATCTCCCTCTCCAGTTCTTTATACTCCTCCGCCGCCCTGGCCCACGCCTCGGCCTCCGCCTTAATCTGCCTTCTCCTCAAAGCATTGTACCTCTTTCTCGGCGACCCATCATCCTGAGGTGGAGGAATGGGCGAGATCTGAATTGGGTCTTCTAAAAATGCGAAATTTAGAGGTTCTGTCCATTGGAATTGGATCGATTGGTTGAAATTAGCAGGTGGGTCGAGAGAGAGGGGGGATTTGAGAGGGGCGGGGTGGGAGAAGGCGACGGGAAACTTGTCATCGGGTTCGGGTGGATCCGACCCGAGAGGGAAGGGGGAGGAGCGGAGAGAGGTGGCAATTGGGGGAACTAGGGTTTTTTTGGGGTTTTTTGGGGGTTTCCATTGAGGAATTGGGAGGAGAGAGGCTGAGGACGCCGCCAGCTTGAGAGAGGTTTGACGGAGGCGGAGAGGATAAACCTCGCCAAAACCCACACCGGTTGAAATGAAATATCTGAGGGTTTGGGCTGTTAACGGGTCGGATATTGCAATACTATCAAAATGAAGTTCTCATTTGAAGCAGAATTGGAAGGTAATGCAGCATTCAATTAATTATTTATGGCACCCTTACCAATCAAAATCAAATTTCATTTAACATTTTTTTCCCCTCCCTCTTTAATTTTATAACGAATGCAAATAATATTGTCAGATAAAATCTATGGGGTAATCATAAGTAGTGCCAGCTAACGTCATTCTCGATATTTCTACATAATATCTTGAAGGGTTAATTACAGTAAGACTCCATATAGTATGGGAGTTGCATAATTTATTATATCTTAACTTCAAAACTCTCACTTCGATCACTTGGAGAGTAAACATAGTGATGTACCGTCTTTGGTCCTTCGGAGAATAAGTGAAGTGAGGACTGTTAGTTTTTCCTCTTCCCGTGAGAATCGGTAACAACCGATTTGAGAATGATAAAGATGAGAATCGGTAACAACCGATTTGAGAATGATAAAGATGAGAATCGGTGATAACCGAGTTGAGAAAGTTAAAGATATGGTCCATGTATTCCACGATTTTAGGAACGAAATCACGTTCAAAACTACCCCACGTTTTGTGCTCGGTGGAAAACGGCTTCGTGATGGACAGAACCTATTTATACCATGTTTTTTCCTCAGGTTAGATCCCTATGCCTTACAATCTCCTACAGTCAAAAATACGCCATCTAATTGAGATTGTATGAGGTTTAGAAGCACCCAAACCGAAATTAAATACATTCCCTTGAGTGTTTTTATAGTTTGAACTGCAATGGCTGGAGGTATGAATTTCGATTCAATTTTTGCTTCTACTTTTAATTCATCAATGTTCATTTAGATCATTGAATATGTTTAGGATCGATTTATTTTAACATTTGGTATCAGAGCTTCGTTAAATTTTCATCCTCTGCCTTACTTTATTTTTTAAAGTTTCGATTATGTCAAAATTGACATTTCGTTTTTCATTAAGCTGATTCAACGTTTTATGTTTATCTTAGGCCTTTATGTATGATTTTGGGCTTAATATATATGTGTTATTTTGTTTTCTTATTGAATTCAAATAAGAATATATATGTGTGTTTTTGTGATTTATTTTATGTGCTAAAATTGTTTTGTTGATTTGTATGTATAATTTTATTATTTTATTATACATACAATATTAAGTTAAATCATTTAGTACATCAAAATTTTAATTTTGTGTTTATATTGCTTATGGTTTTGTGCAATTTATATGATCATATTTTGTGAATTAAATTAAATGTTGTGTGATCCATATAATTTCAATTAATTAAGGAGTAGCCACAGCATCTTTAATTATGCAAATTATATATTAAGTGTTTTAGGATCACATTATGACATTAATTGTGATTAGTCATATTGAATATAATAGATTTTATCCCACAAGATTTTTTATTATATTTGTATGATTAATTAGGATAAAATATCAAAATATATTTCCTAATTTAACCACATGGATTAGGAAAAGGAACATAATTTGATAGTTTTATCATGAATTTAAGATGAATCTAATTGAATTAGAATTTTAGCCCACAGAAAAGTTTTATGTCACTAGATTCATATTATACATGATTTTACATTGGTAGAACATGTTATATAGCCTCAAATTTTGTAACATGAGTATGAATGTTTGATTTATGCAGTACCTATGAATTTTTCTGATATGAAATGTGATATTCCTGAGCTCAAAGGTGACAATTATAAAGTGTGGAAGGAAAGAATTCTCCTTCATTTAAGTTGGATGGACATTGATTATACTATTTGGAAAGACGAATCACTGGCCATTACTGAGACCAGCATCCCTGATGAAGTTGATCTTTATGAATAGTGGGAGTGATCTAATCGCCTCTCTATTATGTTCACAAAGACGAAAATATCTGCTGGTCTTAGGGGTTCCGTCGAGCAGTATAACAAAGTCCTAGAATTGCTTAAGATTATTGACGAACAATTCATCACTTCAGATAAAGCAATGGCCAGTACCCTCCTTATGCAGTTTTCATCCTTGAAACTCACCGGCATTAAGGGTGTGCGCGATCATATCATGCGCATGAGAGACATAGCGGCCCAACTCAAGACTTTGGAAGTTGAGATGTCCGATTCATTCCCGGTTCACTATATCCTTTGCACTTTGCCTCAACAATATGGCCCATTCAAGATCTCCTACAACACACATAAGGATAAAATGGTCCATTAATGAGTTGCTGACCATGTGTGTTCAGGAAGAGGACAGGCTACTTATGGAGGGAAGTGAAAAGGAAATCATGAATTTGACGACTCCAGAAAAGAAGAAGAATGATCAGGCCAAGGACAAGGGAAAGGGAAAAATCCCTCCTCAAAAGGACATTATGAAGGAGATTGTGTGCTTCTTTTGCAAGAAGAAGGGGCACGTTAAAAAACAATACTCCGAGTTCATGAAGTGGCTTGACAAGAAAGGTACTCAACTCTCACTTGTTTGTTATGAATCCAATATGATAGATGTTAATCACAACACATGGTGGATTGATTCTGGTTCTACGATCCATGTAACCAATTCATTGCAGGACTTCGAGACCTGCGGAAACTAGTGGGAAGTGAGCGAAGCATCTATTCAGGAAACAGGATGCCCTCACATGTGGAAGCCATTGGCACGTGCAGATTGGTTCTAAGTAGTGGTTTCATTTTAAATTTAGAAAAGACCTTTTATATTCCTAAATTTTCTAGGAATTTGATTTCAGTTTCTCCTTTAACTTTTCAGACTCTGGTTTTAATTTATTTTATAAATTTGATATTATTGAATATGGTACTTTGTCTGATGGTCTTTTTCTGCTTAATTTACAAAATGATGATAACCGTACTACTATGCACGTTCATGAAAATGTTGGTACAAAACGATGTGTTGTAAATGAAGAGTCTTCTATGTTGTGGCATCGGAGATTGGGACATATCTCCATTGATAGAATTAAAAGGTTGATAAATGATGGAGTACTTAGTGCTCTAGATTTTACCGACTTTGAGACTTGCATAGACTGCATTAAGGGCAAGCAGACTAACAAGTCGAAAAAGGGTGCCAAAAGAAGCTCTGAATTATTGGAGATCATACACACAGACATTTGTAGTCCAGACTTGGATGCATACCGTGATAAATACTTCATCTCTTTCATAGATGATTACTCACGATACATGTATCTCTACTTGCTTAACAGTAAAAATGAAGCTCTATATGCTTTTAAGGTTTTTAAAGTTGAAGTAAAGAAACAATACGGTAAACAAATTAAGATCGTGAGATCCGATAGAGGTGGAGAATACTATGGTAGATATACTGAGAGTGGACAAGCGACTGGTCCATTTGCGAAGTTTTTTCAAGAAAATGGGATTGTTGCCCAATACAGTTTGCCTGGTTCTCCGGACCAGAATGGAGTAGCTGAAAGAAGAAACCGAACATTATTAGACATGGTGCGTAGCATGCTTGCCAACTCCAAGCTTCCTAACTCCTTGTGGGCTGAAGCTCTTAAGACGGCTGTGTACATATTAAACTGAGTTCCAACCAAGACTGTACCAAAAACGCCTTTTGAGTTATTTAAAGGTTGGAAACCGAGTTTACGACATGTACGCATTTAGGGATGTCCGTCTGAAATAAGAGTCTACAATCCACATGAAAAGAAGTTAGACCCAAGTACCATAAGTGGGTATTTCGTTGGATATGCAGAAAGGTCTAAGGGATACAGATTTTATTGCCCATCTCATAGCACTAGATTTGTGGAATTAAGAAATGCAAAATTTCTTGAGAATGACTTGATTAGTGGGAGCGATAAATCCCGGGGCACTGGTCCTGAGAAAGATCATTCAGATGCTCAGTGTGTCACTTCAAGCAACAAACTGATTATTGTTGTTAACAACACGCCTCGAGTACAAACGTGTATTGAAAGATCAGTCCATGAAGTTCCACAAGCTATTGAGCCTGATCCAGTAGATACTGAAGTTCAACAGATTCCTGAAGCTGTTGAACAACCTGCTGAACAACATGATCCTGCTTCACATGATCACAATGATGCGGCATTAAGAAGATCTACTAGAGTAAGGAAATCGGCGATTCCTAGTGACTATGTTGTGTATTTACAAGAGTCTGACTACAATGTTGGAGCCGAAAATGATCCTGAAACGTTTTCACAGGCCATGAGTTGTGAGAATTCAAACTTATGGTACAATGCCATGAAAGAAGAGATGAATTCAATGGCATCTAACAAGGTCTGGGATCTCGTCAAGTTGCCTGATGGTGTAAAAACTATTGGCTGTAAATGGGTCTTCAAAACAAAGAAAGACTTACAAGGCAACATTGAGAGACATAAGGTAAGACTTGTTGCCAAAGGATTTACTCAAAGGGAAAGAATCGATTACACGGAAACATTCTCTCCTATATCTAAGAAAGATTCGCTTCGAGTAATTATGGCATTGGTCGCCCATTTTGATTTAGACTTACATCAAATGGATGTGAAAACGGCGTTCCTTAATGGTGATCTAGAGGAAGAGGTTTATAAGAAACAACCTGAAGGATTTTCTTCTAGTGGTGGTGAGCACTTGGTCTGTAAGCTTAATAAATCCATATATGGATTAAAACAAGCTTCATGTCAATGGTATTTGAAATTCCATGATGTTATCACTTCATTTGGTTTCGAAGAGAACGTCATGGATCATTGCATATACCAGAAGGTCAGTGGGAGTAAGATTTGTTTCCTTGTTCTATATGTGGATGATATTTTGCTTGCAACCAATGATAAGGGCTTGCTATATGAAGTGAAACAATTCCTCTCGAAGAACTTTGATATGAAGGATATGGGTGAGGCATCTTATGTCATTGGCATTAAGATCCATAGGGAAAGATCTCGAGACATTTTGGGTTTATCTCAAGAGACCTATATCAACAAAATTTTAGAGAGATTTCGGATGAAGGATTGTTTACCGAGTGTAGCACCCGTTGTGAAGGGTGACAAATTTAGCTTAATACAATGTCCCAAAAATGAGTTTAAGCGGGAACATATGAAAAACATTCCATATGCTTCAGCTGTTGGAAGCCTGATGTATGCTCAGGTCTGTACCAGATCTGACATTGCATTTGTTGTTGGGATACTGGGGAGATATCAGAGTAACCCAGGAATTGACCACTGGAAAGCTGCAAAGAAGGTAATGAGATACCTTTAAGGTACAAAAGATTACATGCTCATGTACAGATGGACCGACAATTTGGAGGTGATTGGTTCTCGGATTCAGACTTTGCTGGTTGTGTTGATTCACGCAAATCAACATCTGGTTACATTTTTATGCTTGCCAGTGGAACTGTATCTTGGAGGAGTACGAAGCAGACCTTGACAGCTACTTCCACTATGGAGGCCGAGTTTGTATCCTGTTTTGAGGCTACCTCGCATGGTGTATGGTTGAAGAGTTTCATGTCTGGGCTTAGAATAATTGACTCAGTTTCTAGGCCATTGAAATTGTACTGTGACAACTCAGCTGCTGTGTTTATGGCTAAGAATAACAAGAGTGGAAGTCGTAGTAAGCACATCGACATTAAATACTTAGCCATTAGAGAACATGTTAAAGAGAAGAAAGTGGTCATTGAGCACGTTAGCACTGAGTTAATGATTGCTGATTCTTTGACTAAAGGCATGCCACCAAAGAATTTTAAGGATCATGTAGTAAGAATGGGACTTGGTCCCGTGATGTAATTTCTATGGTACGTACATTTGATATCTTTTCTTTTAATGAAACTCTTATTCAGTTGATGTTTTCTCATTTGTTTTGTGCACATTCATTTATTTTGAGAAATGTCATTAAGTTAGGACCTTGAATAAACATTGGGTTTATTCATTAAGTTTTATGGGGTTGAGAGACACAATGCATCGTAATACATGGAAGATAATACTCGTCATTAGAGGACCTATCGCCATGATTCATGTATTTTGTTGCTCATTATAGTGAATGATGGAATATATGGACCAAGTGGGATAATGTTAGTTTTTCCTCTTCCCGTGAAAATCGGTAACAACTGATTTGAGAAAGATAAAAATGAGAATCGGTAACAACCGATTTGAGAAAGATAAAGATGAGAATCGGTAACAACCGATTTGAGAAAGATAAAGATGAGAATCGGTAATAACCGATTTGAAAAAGTTAAAGATATGGTCCATGTATTCCACAATTTTAGGAACGAAATCACGTTCAAAACTGCCCCACGTTTTATGCTCGGTGGAAAACGGCTCCGTGATGGACATAGCCTATTTATACCGTATTTTCTCCTCAGGTTAGATCCCTATGCCTTACAATCTCCTACAGTAAAAAATACGCCATCTAAATGAGATTGTGTGAGGTTTAGAAGCACCCAAACCGAAATTAAACACATTCTCTTGAGTATTTTTACAGTTTGAACTGCAATGGCTGGATGTATGAATTTCGATTCAATTTTTGCTTCTACTTTTAATTCATCAATGTTCATTTAGATCACTGAATATGTTTAGGATCGATTTATTTTAACATTGTTTTTAATTCATCAATGTTCATTTAGATCACTGAATATGTTTAGAATCGATTTATTTTAACAAGGACTCGTAATCGTGTGGGAGGAAAAAAAAACAATTTTGCTCACACCGTACCTTCTGTTTGAACCTCCACTAGCTACCCATCCATTTATTTCTATCTCATCACCCCCTCACCCCCTCCCCGCACACACACACTCTCTCTCTCCACCTCAAGAGATTGTTAAGTTGGTTCATTGTGAATATAGTCCTACATTGGATAGGACAAAAAAATTTTATGAGTTTAAATACAATATTGGGGCCTTGACCTGATAGCTTAAGTTTTTGGATCAAATTGGTTCTCAGTTTTGTGTTTAGACCCATCATGCTCCCCCTTAACAATTGGTATCAGAGCTCAGTGAAGCCGATGTTTGAAGCCTACATCGGTTGTTTGAAGCCTAATAGGGCCAGCTTTGTATGGTTTCCAAAGTTAATGGAAATTGTTGTCGGGTCACTAGGGCCAGGTTATGGCCTAAGGGGGGTGAAGCCTGATATTTGAAGCCCACATCGGTAGACGAAGTTAATTTGGTATACTCACAATGAAGAGGGAAGATTGTTAAATTAGTTCATTTCCATTCCATTTCATCCAGATATTACTTTATGATGGAAATGAAAAGGCTTCTGTTTTATTTCCCATTATAACACTCTTCTTCTTTCTCTTATTTCCATTCCATTTCATCCATATATTACTTTATGATTGAAATGAAAAGGCCAGATATTAATATCTAATTGATTTTCAATTTGTTCGGATATTAATATCCGACCAATAGACCGTGAACGAGCGAATTAATAAAAAAATAATTATGGCCAACTTGTAATTTTGTAGAAGTTTTAAAGATTTTGCAATAAGTACGCCACTCTATAGCTTACAGCGCAGGATCTTACTATAATTAATCTTATTTTAAATTAATTAATCAATTAGAGGCTACTTCTAATTCCCTTTCCCTCTTAGATTCCATTAATTTCCCCAAAATCGAGCGGCGTCTTCAAATTTCTAGGGTTTCGATTTGTGCGGCCATGGTGAGATCCCTTCTCCAGTTCTCATACCTTTCTCAGCAACTATCTATCTCTCTCTCTATCTATGTTTGTAATCGCGTGAAATTAGGGATTTTTGGATTTACCTCTTTTTTTGATAAATCATCTTAAACCCTAATTTGTCTGTAATTTTCAGTTATTGTACTGTAGAGAAGTAGAAGAATTGAAGCTAGAACTGTAAGCTACTGAGCTGGAAGAAATAGATAACAAGATCAAATCTTTTTACTTTTCTTACTTGTACGCTCCTCTTTGTATGTAACCCTAATGACAAATTTTCAGTTATTGGAATGTAGAGAGATAGAAGGATTTAAGCTAGAACTGCAAACTACCGAGCTGCAAGAAATAGAAAACATGATCAATCTTTCTACTCAACTGTGTATTAAGAGCAGAAATTTAAATGAATATGATTGTAAGATGTAGAATATTATCACAAATGATAGAAAATTAGAATCAATAGCCTACAACAAAACCAATTTGATATTGGCTTCTTAATATCTGGGCGTATTCTTTTCTCTGTGCATAGATCAACACTCATGAGTTGCAGAAACATCCAATCAGCATTCACGGGCTAGCAGTAGAAGCTGATGTGGTAGAGCCTGTTTTGCTTTATATTTCAACTTTTTAGTGGTTGACTTATTGGTTGATATCGGCTGGAAACAAAATGCATAGTAATTTTTTGCATACCATATTATTTGTGATCCCAACCCAGTATCGTCGACTGATACACAAGTTGTAGCATCATTGTTATAAATATCGACCACTATGAATGATATACGGACTAATATATTGTTATAGAGGGTCTGTTGATATAATACAAAAATCCGATATTGGCTCATATCTCCAGTATAATGTCCGATATTCAGCTATCTTATATGAAAGTTTTTCAGTATAAACTCGATATTCAATATTTAAAACCTTATATGGCGTTCAACATGTAGAACAATACAAGAGATATTCAAAACTACATTTACTGGTCAGTGTTGTTTGCGGGTGATGTTTAGTTGTGTGGTACTAGAAAAAGAATAATTTACGAAGTGGAAATGTAGAGAAAAATATTTAATCCGTAGGATTTAGAATTAACAAGTTAGAAGAAAGTATCTAGAGTGCACCTTAAGTAAAATTACAAGAAGAAATACTGGCGTACTACATACCAGGAACGGTCATTTGCATTGCTTGAAGCCTTGGAATACTTATTCATTGTGGTATTAAAATTGAGAAGTTATTTACAAAATCAAAACATGAAGGTTGGAGTGGATAAGTACCATCTCATGCTGTTGTGTGAGAGGTCTGAGGTGAATCTTTTTTACAATAGGTCATTACTTTTTCTTCCTAAGGAGATAGATGGTTAAAGTGTAAAAATATTTTTGAATTATCATTCTATTATAGAAAAGCATGTGCAAATTCATTATGGATGTTAAGAAATTAAAGAACATGTCTAGAAATGAGTTTAGCCAAATTGAAATGTTAAGATGGATGAGCATTTATTCAATACATTGCTGAAAGATAGAGGCAACTTTAATTGAGGATGAGGAAAAATTTCTAGACATAATTTGGCCCTATGCAATGAATACTGATGAGTTTAATGTACAAGTTAGGAATAACAGGACCATAGTTGATGATGCAAACGGAAGGTAAACAAACAGAAGATACATGGACATTGTAATAATTACTAATCATTAGAGGACTTGGCCCTTGATAAAGCTCAACAAGAAACAAGATTCATGTGGGTATCTTGTACATCTGGATGTAGACCCCATCATAAAGAAATAAAAGAAACCAATCTAACACACATTTAAACATTGTTCCTTTGCTCTCTAAATGGAGGGGTCAGTTTTACCTCTTTTTTTTTTTATCATAGTAACTCAGAAACTTGAAGGTTTTGAGAAGTGATGGAGATGTTAAACCATTGAAAATTTACTTTCATTATTTTATGCCATACTTTGTTCACTTACATCATTTCTTGTTTCGTTCTAAAAGTAGATGCATGTTTTTATTAGATGTGCAAGCTAAAGTGACTGCAGAAGGCTCCCACATTTACCAGATGTTGGGAGTCGCATGTATACATTCCTACCCACGCATTGTGAGATGCTGTTTTTGCAACTTCAGCCCATAACCTCCATGTTGAAAAGGAACAAGCCTTGCATTGTGCCAAATGCTAATGCTTTCCCTCTTGGTGGCATTACGAATAATGTTGTGCCTCAAAATTTTTATGTGATATGATCAACTATATCTGTTTACCTATTCATAGTTGGTTGTTTCCATAATTTTTTACGGGCCATCATATGTGTTTGCCCCTTCCCTTTTCTATAAGTTAGATTGCCAGTTAGTATTAAATCAATGCTCCTTGAGAAAGTGATTGCTCTTTTATATCTGTCTCACTAAGAGAAATCAATACCTGCGGGAAAGGACTAGATTTGCTGTTGTTTTCTATTAGTCTAGACTGTCTAGTTTTTGTGTACCCTGTCTGAATATGAAACTTCAGAAAATTTAAAATTCAATTTCCTTCAAGTGAATGAAATACCCTTGCATCCGTGACCATAAAGTGTTAAATCAAGTGGGATAGTTGCCTTTGGATTGTCTAATGGTATCTTGTTGATTTGTACAGTTTTACTTGGTTAACTTCTTGGACTTTAGGCTAGGACTTGGTTGGATTGACTTTGCTGGGACTTTTGGACATTTGGACTTAGGCTAGGGCTTGGGACATTTGGACAATTTCTTGGACTTTAGGCTAGAATTTGGACTACTGAAAATTATAATAGTATGTATTGTGAAATTAACTTATATTCTTAATTTTTGTTATAAATGAAGTAATACTTTCTATATTAAATAATATGCAAAATCTAAATAAATTATTAAATTTGCTTGATTGTGTGGTGTTATTTATTATTTTATGGTATGTTAATCATATCAAAATTAGTACTAAATACTCAGTTATACTAAAATAATTAGTAATTTATTATTTATTAGCATTACAAGCGTAAACAAAATTATATTATATTATTAGGTAATTGTAATTATTAAGCAAATTAATTAATAGTTAATAGACAACATTCTAAATTTTTGATAAACCCATGTTATTTATTTATTTGTTACTATGTTAAGTGGACCAACATTCTAAATTTTTGATAAACCCATGTTATTTATTTATTTTTTACTATGTTAAGTAGACCAACGTTCTAATTTTTGATAAACCCATGTTATTTATTTATTTTTTACTATGTTAAGTAGACTAAACTCCGCCAGTGCTGTGCTTAAAGATTTATCCTTTCACTGCCTGTTCCAAGCCAGAATAAAGGATGAGGGTTGTGATAAGCCGGTGACAGCCAGCGTAAAACATTGTCACATATTATGACATGAGCCAAAATATGAATTTCGTTGGGCCGTTCTCTATTGAGCGACGCGCTACATCGGAGTCCGAGTGTAGTAAAAAATGTGTAAAGGTTATTAGGTGGTCGCTCAGAAGTGACGCGCCACATTGGCGTTCGAATGTAGTGTCAAATGTAAGAGTGTTCCCACACCTTAATAAGCAAGTGGGGGTAAAAAAGTTAGCTTATGAACAGAGGATTCGATTTGTATCGTGGAATATAGGTTCTCTTACAGGTAGATTATCAGAGTTAGTTGATACTATAATTAGAAGGAGAGTTAATATTTTGTGCGTGCAAGAGATTAAGTGGGTAGGTGAGAAAGTTAAAGTCATAGAGTTTGGGGTTATAAACTTTGGTATATAGGTAGGCATAGAAATCGTAATTTGGTAAATGTAATCATAGATAAATAATTACGTAAGAATATAGTGGATATTAAGAGGAAGAGTGATAGAATTTTATTAATTAAAACTTATTTTAGATAGAGAGATTCTTAATGTTATTAGTGCTTATACCACAAGTAGGACTTGATGAATCTAGTAAATATCAATTTTGGGAGGATTTAAATGAGATAGTATAAGAAATACCCATTAGAGAAAAACTATGTATTGATGGTGATCTCAATGGGCATGTAGGAATTAGTCATAATGGATTTGATAGTGTACATGGAGGATTTAGTTTTAGAGAAAGAAATAAAGTAGGTAACTCAATTCTAGATTTTACTTTGTCTTATGATTTGATTTTAGTCAATATTTAAAAATAAAGTTTCACACTTGATTACTTTTAAAAGTGGATCGAGTGCGAGTCAAATAGATTTTTTTTTTTAACTAGGAGGGTAGATATAGCTAATTGCATCGATTGTAAAATAGTGCCAGGTGAGAGTGTAGTTAACTAATATAGACTCTTAGTTTTAGATATTCAGATTAGAAAGAGACTTAAAAAGATTAAGTATAAGTTAGATCCTAAGGTTAAGTGGTAGCGATTAGAAGATAATTAAATTTTTTTTTATAGAGTAGTACAATAAGCAGATTGGAGAGACCATGGGATCTTAATTTAACATGGAACAAAATTACTAGCTGCATTAAGAGGGTAACTAAACATATATTTGGTGAGTCGAGGGGCGGTGCTACACTATATAAGAATACATCATAGTGGAATGAAGAGGTAAAAAATTCTATTAAAATCAAGCGGGACTTTTATAGAGATTTGAAGAAGAATAATAATAATGATGGGACAAGGTTTGAGAGATATAAACTAGCTAAGAAGAAGGCTAAGAAAGCTGTTCGGGATGCAAAAACTAAATTATATAAATAAATATATGGGAAGTTGGATAATAAAGAGGGAGAAAAGAATATATATATAATTGCTCAAATAAGAGATAAAAAATCTAGAAACTTATATACTATAAAGTGTATTAAAGATGAGGATAAGAAAGTTCTAGTTCGAGCCGAAAAGATTAAAGAAAAATGGAAAGATTATTTTGATAGATTATTTAATGGTAGTTTTACTCAAGATTTGGGAGTTCTTATTATTCAGTGTGAGGATATAAATTGTAGTTTTATGTGCAGAATTAAAGAATCTGAAGTAAAAGATATTTTGAAGATGATAAAATTAAGAAAAGTTGTTGGTCCATAGGAGATTCCTATAAAAGTATGGAGATACTTAGGAGAGGTTGGTGTGAGGTGGCTGACAGAACTTTTTAATAAGATTTGGCAAAGTAATAAAATACCAAATGAATGGAGGAAAAATACCCTAGTACTTCTGTATATGAACAATGGTAATATTCAGAATTGTTCTAACTATCGTGGAATAAAACTCATGTGTCATACTATGAATCTTTGAGAAAGGGTAATTGAACATAGATTAAGGCAAATTGTTAAAATATCAAAAAACTAGTTTGGATTTATGCCGGGGCGATCGACGACAGAAGCTATTCATTTATTTTGTCAACTTATAG
The DNA here is from genome assembly GCA_036321105.1 of Dracaena cambodiana. Classification (NCBI taxonomy): domain Eukaryota; kingdom Viridiplantae; phylum Streptophyta; class Magnoliopsida; order Asparagales; family Asparagaceae; genus Dracaena; species Dracaena cambodiana. The sequence goes on from JAYEPQ010000008.1 coordinate 910,900, forward strand.
AGCGATTCCGAAAGAGAAATAAAGATTTACATATTGTATTTATTGACTTGGAGAAAACCTATGATAAGATATCACGAGAGGTACTTTGGTAGATATTGATGAAGAAAAGAGTCCCTATCAAGTATATTGACATAATTAAGAACGTGTATGATAGAGTAGTGGCCAATGTCAGAACATGTGGTGGTCTAACAAGTTATTTTTCTATCACAATTTGATTGTATCAAGGATTTGCATTGAGTCCGTTCTTATTTGTTATAGTGATAGATGAACTTATTAGAGCTAATCAGGATGAGATACCTTGGTGTATGTTATTTGCCGATGATATTGTTTTAGTTAATGAGACAAGAGGATGGATGAATGGCACATTAGAATCTAGAGATTTTAGAATGAGTAGATTTAAAATGTAGTATATGGAGTATAAATTTAGTAAACGACAGACCGTAGATTATAATGCTGTAACACTGGATGGACAAGAGATATAAATGATCAGTCAGTTTAGGTATTTGGCTTCTATTATTCAGAATAATGGATAGATTGATAATGATGTTAATCATATGATACAAACTGGCTGGTTGAAATGGATGAGTACAACGGGAATTTTATACGACCTTAACATTCTGTTAAGACTGAAGGAAATTTTTTATAGGACTGTTATTAGGCCAGCTTTATTATATGACACGGAATATTGGACTTTAAAGAACCGTCATTCACAGAAAATAAGTGTAATATAAGTGCGCAAGCTCTGCTCGATGTGCGATAATATTAGGAAAGATAAAGTGATAAATGAAGATATTCATACTAAGGTAGGTGTATCTCCCATTGATGAGAAGATGCGATAAAATCGCTTGCAATAGTTTGGTCATGTGCAACGTAGGCCTAAAAGTATACCGGTTCGACGAGGGAAGTTTATCAATATATGACAAGTTAAAAGAAAGAGCGAAAGGAAAACCGAAAAAAATATGGATAGAGGTGATACGAAAAATATGGATTCTAGAGTCTAAATAAGGAGATATTACATGATAAAAATGAATGGAGAAGGACTATCAACGTGATCGATTCAGCGTGATTCTTTTTTGGTTCATGTAGCGTACCCCAGGTACTTGGGATAAAATGCTTAGTTGTTGTTGCTGCTGTTGTTGTTGTTGTTAAGTAGACCAATAGTAGCCCTAAATAGTTAATTTTATTATAATATTTTTTTTAATATTTTTTATTTATTATTATTTATATAAGAGAGAGAGAGAGAGAGTCCAAGAAAAGTCCAAGGCTCTTCTCTTGGACCTTCTTTTTTGGAGGAGAGATGTTGAACTACTCCAATATACATGCTTGGACAATTTTTTGGACTGTCTAGAAATTATCCAAGTCCTAGTCTGAAGCAACCAATACAGCTAAAAAACAAAGACAAAGTTGGAGTCCAAGTCCAAAAACCAATGACACCGAAAACCAAAGTCCAATAGAAGTCCTAGTCCAAGTGAAATTGTCCAAACCAAAATACCCCCCAAACAAACAAAAAAAGAACATTGTTCTTTGGAAAAAGCAGTAACCAAAGAAAGATTAGATTTTGACCCAAGTCTAGTACTTTTCAAGATGATGGCAATCACTTGAGAATAGGTAATTACTTTTCAAGACGATGACAATCACTTGAGAATAGGTAATTTAGTTACTCCAGCTTTTATTCTGGTCCCTTTTGTTACACCAGCATATATGAAATTTTGCACATGTGTGTATTGGTTTGCGTTCCATTTTACCTCAAACACACCTCATCAATTTACTTAATTCCTACAGAAAATGTCTCTCTTAACAAGAACATAGTTTTCACTCCCTTTATGTGGGAGTGCGCTTCAAGCAAGCAATTAAAATGTATGAGTTCTAATTGCTATTTGGCTACAATGTCTTGAAAGGACTGATCATAAATTGCAATATGATATTCTTTAATGATTTGCTCACTGGCTACAATATCATTGCAGGCTAATAGGCACACCATCATCCTTATGCAGACATCTCCGAACAGAGCAACTAGAACGTTTATGGATTATGATTCGATAAGCCAAGCAATGGATGGTATTTATCTTTCAGTCTTCCGTTTTGTAATGATTTAGGAAATTCTTATATAACTTCCTAGATGATTTTCTTAAGCTGAGATATTTGATATGTCTGATGGCATTTTTCTCCCCCATCACATTTGGCAACAGTATGAACCGAGATATAAATGCATAAACATGTTGATGTTCCTAAATTTAAATGTTATGTATTCCAAATTTCGTTTTTTCCCCCTGCAAATAGTAGTCCTGTGATTCCCAACTTTTCCCGTATCTATGTCAAGTGCTGAATAATCATTTCTCTCTTTTAGCTTGTAACTCCTATCTTTTGAAGGTCCTGTTGTTTTGGGACCATTTATCAACCATTCAAACAAGGATCTTGCCTAGGTGTCTCTTACCAGATTTTTGCAACCTGATGATGTGTTCGACGTTACTTGCTTGCAGCCTTTTAACCTAGGAGAATGCTAAATAATCTGTTTGTCTTTTCTTGTTTGCAAAACTTTCTGTTCATAGCAGTCATTGTAACTGAATTTACAAATAATTCTCTCCACCAGGAACCCGCTAATAGCCTTGATTTGACAGATCTTATGTTGCATGACCTACTTCAAATATTTAGCTTTTTTCTCATCGCTTTTAAGTTAGAAATGCTATAAGTTAAACATGTGAGACGGGCATGCCTTGGTTCCAGAATTGTCTGATGCAGTAATCTTCGAAAAAACACGACACATTAACTGAGTCACGAAAGTTCTAAACCAAATTATTGCACTGGGACTTGCTGTTTAAGCTGAATGTACATTGTTGGCATAGTTGCAGTTGTTTCCATACAGACGATATATATGCATTCCTGAGTTGGTTAAGGTTCCGTATTGAATATGTGAGAGGACAAATGACACTGTCATCACACGTTCACATTCAAAAGTGTGGCCTTTTTGATTGTTCTAAACTCCTTTAGAATAAAACATGGCTTAGCTTTCAAAAAAGTGCTAACAGCAACTGAGTATACTGATATTGTGTGAGTTAATGAATTAGATTGTCATAGGAGTGTCCAGCATGATGGATAATCCTCCATTTTTTTTTTTAAAGTAATTTATCCATCTCATAATCCCTGACTTCTGTGTCAAGGCTATGGAGCATTTCTGCTATCAGCTGTGAAACACAACTTAGAAGTTGAGAAGCCTGTGGAAAGAGATTTTGAGCTTTTACAATCATAGCAATTTCATCTATATGAATTGGCGACAATTTATTGAACAAGGGAAAGGGAGGCCCTGCCTAGGCTAGTTGGCAGTTTTGTACTTATCAGGTCATGCAATCAAGTCCATGTCTAGATCAAAGAGAGGAAGCAATGAGGCAAGCATTTTCCATAGCCCATTGGGATATGCAACTGTTTGTGCACACTTAATAAATCCCAAGAATTAAGAAAAGAAATATCCCGGGAAGCAGAGGGAATCATATTTCTATTTACTAGCAAGATAATCATATTTGATAAACAAAATACTACGATTTATGGAAACATAAATGGATACTGTCTTTTCTCCAACACCATGTGTTGAAAATGACAATCCTCCAAGTATAAAACCAGGATCATGTCTTTGAGGCTGCTATCGAGAATTAGATATACTTGAATGTGTTTATTTATGGTCCTCAATCTGCCTTATTTTTACATTAGCACTCCCAAATTCTAACTAGTTCATAGTAACCCAAAGATCATATTAAGTTAAATCACTTGTATCTCTGTCTTCTCCTAACCCGTTCCTTTCACATTCTTACCTTTTTTTAGGGTTTTAAAGATACATACCCTCTAAATCGTAGATATTCCACACACACACACACACACACCCCTCCACCCACACGAACATCCACCCACCTACCCCGAAAAAAATTAATATTTAGAGATACAATAATCAGAAACTCATAACTGGCTGCAAAATACCCCTCTGTTAAGCAAATGGAAAATAAAGAGAAGATTTCCTTTTCCAGCTAACTATAAATTCTCTCTTAATACTGAAGCTACCCCTTTTTGAATTAATGATTTACTTCTCTGTCTGTCACACGTGCACACCCATGCAGACACTCTCCCTCCCCTCTCTAAATCACTGGATTACGAAAATATGCTAACATTAATAGTGATGTTGGAGGAGCAGGAGCTTCTTACAAGGAGAAACAGGAAAGCACCTTGAAATTGATCATGGTGCATGCTAATTTTGAGGTTACATAATCAACAATAATTTGTGCACTGCCTTACCCATCTGTTTTTGTATTAGATTGATTAGTTTGGTTTTATTCCCAACATCCAACATTAAGGAATTGTGAGGAGATTTGATACAAGTTTCTATTTATTTTCTTATGGAGGATTGCTGTATGACTTAAAGTTGTCCGAGTATTTTCCTCTCTATGTGTATGGTGACAAAGTACTTTCTCAAAAAAGGCAACGTCAGTCAGTGGTGTGTTGAGGCAAAATAATTGGGGGTTCAGGCTTCAATCGGAGAGAGAGGGATCAGTGGCAACAATAAGAATATCGATGGAGGGGGTAGGAGTCGGACTGCAATCAACGGAGATTGCAGTTGGCCTGTCGTCAATGAGTTAGGGCTTTGTTAGAAAAAAAGAAAAAAAGTGCTAGGAGGGCTTTGTTAAAGAAGGGGAAAAAAAAGTACTGAACAAATTAGTGATGTTGGTTCTGATTTGGTTGGTGATCCAGAAAAGGCTATTGGACACAACCTACCGACTGTGCTCCAGAGTTTGCATGTAAATAAAAAGGTGAAGAGACAGCTCAGGGAAGGCTAAGAGCAGCCACTGTCTGAACGAGCTACAAATGTGGCCGAGTCTCAATCAAACTTTAAGATGGGACACAATTTTGTTTAGTAAATAAGATCAGGGATTTTAGTCCTTTTATGTTCTAGATGTCAAAAAGTTTACAATTTTTAATGGAAGGGGTACTTTGAAGCCACTTATGAGATCTGCAGGCTAAATAACGAGATTTGATAGGCATATCTAAATATATTAGATTTTGGGGGTATGTATTAAAATAAAATATAATTTGGGTGAACTTTAACTATTTTAATAGTAATCAAGAGTCATAAAAGTCTCCATGTCTGCTGTTATCATTTCATGTTAGTCTTCTAACCCAGATAGGATCCAATTTCTGGAGTAAATTGTCCAGAATGCTCTATGCCATATAGCTTTTTCTCCTAACTCACAACTTCCTGTGAACTCTCCCAACTGGTACACCATTACCATTCCTCAGCCCTTGGAAACAGATTGTGGATAATTAAACTATCGAGCAGATCATTGTTTCCTATGCATCATTCATCCATACTCCAATTAGTTCCAGGAAGTTTACTGTCCATCCAAAACACAAAGCATAGTTAACGTAGTTGGTATGGAATATGGCTGTTGTATATTTGTAATTTATGGTTTAGATGAAGGCCGAAGTTGTTGCCAGAAGGAAGATATAGGCCATATGGCTGTTGTATATATGTAATTTATGGTTTAGTTGAAGGCAGAGGTTGTTGCCAGAAGGAAGATATGGCTGTTTCCATGAATGGACTGAAAGGGATAATGTATATAATTAAGGTCTGTGACTAGTGTTCTTTTATGCTGAATAGGGGAGCAGATTTTGACTGGAGTTGGGTGTGGAATTGGAATACTGGAGTACTGGACTGGGTTAAGTGCACGTAATAGGAAAAAAATGATTCTCTTTTCATTATTCCATGCAAGTTATGCTTGTATAACCTATCCGATATATACTTGTATAACCTGTCTGATAGGTTTATGATGGTAAGAGCAATCTGTCCAACAGGTACAAAGTTAACAGTGTCAATTGCGGTTCGAGGAGGTTTTTATGAAGAACTTAATGTTATATGGGCAGACTAATGTAATTTTTGGTGTTATTAGGAGGTAAATATTGTATCAAACATTCAAACTATATTTAGAAAACCATTATAACGCGAGAAGGCCATGGCATGCTGGATGCGCTATACTTCTCACATTGGTGGAACCCACTTATCATCTATCTGAACTTTTACTAGAAAGATATGATCTATCTAATGTTTTCTTTCAAAACAGTTTCTCAAAATAATAGATTTTAAAAAAGGGTGACAATCTATAGACACTTTGTTTTCAAGTTATGCACGTGCAGTTGTGTGGGCACATCCTCCAGCTGCACGGGCTCCACTTACCAGGCCAAACACAGAGAAATTAGGGTCTAATCGCCTAGAATAATCTCATGCCTATTTGCAGATACCCCTTATAAACTAAATATTTTTATAAAATGCATAATTTTCATGCAGAATTGTTATCATTTTACAAAAAATATTTTGATTCAAAAAACTAGTTCAGAAAGCCAGAAATGCAAATTCTCCATGTAAATTTAGGTGCATACTCTTGTCTAGGGCTTCACCAAGTGCCGATGGGACATTGACAAGCTTTTTTGTCAAATACAATGGATGCATCATGTTTGAGGACAATCTGTTGAAAAAATTGCGAAAATGCCTGGTAGTTTTGAGATTTGTTGATGGGAATTTTACTTCGATGGCTAGGTAGACTGAATGTTTCAATTGGTATGGGTCCTGAGAGAAATATTTAACGTTTTAAAATTTAACTTTGTTATGTTGTTGTCAGTTTTCTTGTTTCTATGTCCCGCTTTCTATTTCACATATTTTCTTTAACCAAATGGTTGATATTTCTGGCTCATGAAACAGGAATCTGCGCACTTTATGAGAGAAAACTCAAGGATATTAATCCAACCATCAGTGATATTACCTACGACATTGCTGATCTCTACAACTTCATCGACGGCCTAACAGATCTGAGTGCACTCGTGTATGATATCATTTCCAAGTGAATATATGATCGATCAATTTATTTTTGTTTCTTTTAGTACATACGTGCTGATTTCTTGCTTTTTGTCTTCAATCACAGTTTCGATCACTCTCTTCAGGCCTATCTACCAAATGACCGGCAATGGATAAAACAACGCATGTTCCAGCACCTTAAGAAACTTGCTTCGCGTTAACTACCCATCTTGAGAGAACCAGAAGAAATCGAATGAGAAAGTTAAGTTCTTCTCAATCTGAAAATATTTAAAATATTATGTAATATTTATTGGTACATGTTTGGGTAAATGCCTTGTTGGTTGTTTTGGAAATTGACTGGGGTTTGTGTTCTGACTGTTTGATTATCATAACTGAAACCAAAATATAGCAGTGCTCATACATATATATATATAAAAGAAATGGTGTATTTAAGGTGCCTACATAGAAAAGTTGCCTATGGAGTCGTCTTATATCTCTACATCAAGGCTGTATGTGGAAAATCTGAACATTTTGTCCTAATATCCATGCTCTAAATAGGTGATGTATAAAAAATTATGTAATTTAGACACTTTTTTTTTATTATCGATGAAGAGATGTTATTTGTTATAATATTGAAAAACCGTTCATTTTGTACCCCATCCAATATACGTTCAAAATGGATTGAAAATGTATAATTTTTTGTGTATATAGATCACAATTAACGGTTTGGATCGTTCACAAACACTCTCTATGTTGAGATGTAGAAGCGTTTTCATAGGTAATTTCTTATGGAGGCATCTTAGTTATACTTTTTCTATATTTATATATAAACACATACATATGATAAGCGTCTTTGTTTCTTTTCCTCCTTTAGAATAATATTCAAATCAATTGAGTGCCCATGGAAGTTGTTTGCTATGTCGGCAAAAGAGGTGATTTTTGCATCGGCCTAAGAAATCTTAAGAGTTTCCAAATGAGCACACCAATTTTTCTAGTGGGCTCATTTTATAATATTATTTTAAAAGTCCGGACAATTATAAAGTGGTTTTATCATAAAGTGGACAATTATAAAGTGGTCTTATCAGGATACTAGGAAAAAAGGTGTGCTTCTTTAGAAAACTCCCGAAATCTTCCGTCTCAGAGAGGATCAAGATAAAAAATTGGGAACTCATAGCAGCCTTTTTATTTCAAATTACATTCCATCAATATTTCACAAAAGCTACAATAATGATTGTTCTTAACAAGAAATTGGATGGTACAGCAAGTTCACTTTTTTGGCGCGACATCAAACGGTACCAAAGATAGACACTCCTCTGATATTAATGATAACAAAAAATAGAGTTTGCAAATTGACAAGTGGTTGCGTTGGGATTCTAAGTTTGAATTCTAATGTGATCGTCCAAAAAGTTCCACGTTGGAATAATTAGTGGTGTATGTTAGGGATAAGTAAAATTCGGTTAAAACATAAATAATCAGAAATAATCGATCCAAATAAGTAAGATCGGACTAAATGGAAATAATTTGCTCGATTTTCGATTTCAAGATTTGAAAATTGAGACTGAATCGTAGCCGATCTGTTATTTAAATATTTAATATATATATGATAATAAATTCAATATAATTAGATATCTTGAAAAGATATATTTACTAGAATAATCAAAATTATAATTATACTTATAATCAGTTCGGTTTGGCTTTATCAAAATTAACAAAAACTTAACCGAAACCAATCTAGTGTATGCGAGTATAAAATTGCAATGCTATGGGTAATGTTGGGAAAAATTGTGTGCGCGTAGGAGTAGGAAAAAAATAATAAATGAAATTGTAATTGCAACATTAAACTTTGAAGAATATATGAACTCGTACTCGTGGCCTCTTTTGGATCAAGCCTTGATGCCCACAAGTACACATCAATTCTCACACGCAACTTCCAAGGGATTTCATGAGAAATTGCATCTCATCTCCCCTCAAAATTCTCTTTGGATGAGGATAGAGAAAGCTTAGTATGGTAGGTTAGAATCTAGCTTAAGTAGCTAACCCTAATTTGATCGATTAACATTGACAAAAAAACACACAAGTTTAGTTTATATACTCCACTAAATAGCTCTTTATTTTAAATTATCATATCCTTAGTTTCAAAGTCAAGCAAATAAAGTTAATTACTCATCTCTTTGCATTCCTAAAATCAAACTTAGAAACTAACTTAAATTAAAGGGAGATGATATTACTGAAACAAATCAACGATAAAATACTTTTACACATCACCTTAGAGAAACTCTTAATGAGTTTCATAATGATTTATATGACAATTGGTTATTTGAGATTCTTGATCGTAATTTCTAAAAGCAGTGTTGTTGGTGTCGCGACCGAAAGAACTCCTAGTTCTCGTGCAACTCATATATTATCAAAAAAATTCTCTTTATTTTAATTTGAAATTGTTATACCAATAGATATTATTTTTTAATTTGGGAAAGGTTTTGAATTTAATATCGATAGAAATTCAATTAGGATAATGTTGTGAAAGAAAAAAAGGTGATAAAGCAATTGTAAAAGAAAAGAAAAAAGAAAAAAAAGAAAAGAGGAAGGGTATTTTTTTAAAAAAAATTAGGGGTATTTACTGGTTTGTCCCTCAAATCTTTATATATTATGATTTTGGCCCCCAAATCTTCATATTTAGAATTTTGCCCTCCAAATCTCATAAGTTACAACAATTTTACCCCCTGTGTTAGGGAAAGTCAGAGAGGGGGTAAAATTGTTGTAACTTATGAGATTTGGGGGGCAAAATTCTAAATATGAAGATTTGGAGGGCAAAATCATAATATATAAAGATTTGAGGGACAAACCAGTAAATACCCCAAAAAATTAACATATATATTAAGATCCATAATAAACAAAATAAAATATTTTAAAAATAAATAAATAGAGAAATATCACATCTCTCAACAATCTCAGCTCCTCCATTCTCTCTCTCCTTAAGGAGATGAGAACTCTTTCTCCTCTCTTATTCCTGAAGTTTCCTCCCCAAATACCATTTCTTAACAAATAAATTTTTTTTTTAAAAAATTGCAACACTTAACAGATTGCTTCGCTGAGAAATCCCTAATTCCATACAAGTCTTCTATCTCTCACACGGCTTCTTTTATCTCTTATTCAGTTCTTCTCAAGAGTTTTCTTGCAATCTTTTCCCAATTCGATCGATTGAAGAGAATTTTCCTTCACCTCCCTCTGGGCTTTCCTCGTATGCCTTAGAAACCCTAGAAAGATCCGTTCTTCCCCCTTCTATCGCCGGAAAGTTAGGGTTTTTATCGGCCGCTCGTCGGTGGGTTTCCTGTTGATTCCGGCGGTTTCAGTCGTATTGCTTTGTGGGTTTGCGATAACTAGGGTTTTGGAGAGTTGGGTCGTCCTCAAAATCGTATCTTGGCGGTTGGTTGTTTCTGTCGTATGAGCTTTGAGGAGAAGATTTGTTTATTTATTTTTGGTCTAGAAAGAGAGCAGCAATGAGTTCGAATTCGGCTATCACCGCCGACGAATTCGTCCCCGGGAGGACTCTACGGGTCAATCTCGCCGAGAATGGCAGCACATTCGAGGTCGAATGCGACGGTTCGACTCCGGTCGAGGCAATTCAGCAGGCGATCGAATCACAGTACAGGGTTCAAATGGCCGATCAACTCTTGATGTGCGGTAAATTCTTTTTGGACCGCCCTCAGCAGGCATTGGCATATTATAAGCTCCCTCAAGATGGCCGCGAGGTTTTTGTCATTAACAGAGCTAAACTTCATCTCGATTCCCCGCCAAAAGAAGTTATCAATGTCCCTGAAGTTGCAGTCCCTTCAGCCAATTCGCCCGCCCACGATTCCCACCCATTCAGCAACGTCCCTGACCCTGCATTGAACGCTCTGGCTTCTTACGAGGTGCGATTCCGGTATCACTACACCCATGCAGAAGCTTACTACAGCTGTGCGGCGATGAAGCTCGAGATATGCAACAGGCTGCTGAGGGAGCACCAGGTGCAAGAGAGGGCATTGGAATCCCTCAGAGGGTGCTTGGAGAGCAGGATCAGGATATTTTACCAGAGGTATTCGGAGTTTGTACGGTATTTCACTCAGCAGCACAGGGTGCACACGGAGCTGTTGATGAATTTTGATAGGGACGTGGAGAGGCTGGGCTCGTTTAAGCTCCACCCGGCGATTCAGTCCGAGGGACGCAAGTTCTTGCTGGATCTCGTGAAGGTGGATGGCTTGAGGAAGTGCGCTAAGGAGTGCTTGACTTCTCATGGGCAGTTTGAGGAGAAGGTTTCGAAGCTGAAGACGGATTTTAGGGAGCTGAAGGAATCGGTGGAGGGTGTTTTACCAGTAATGAGCTCTACGGATAGCAAGGAATTGGAGGTTTTTATAAAGAATCATCAAAAGATTCTTAGTGAACACAAGATTATAATGCAGACGTTAAGGTTAGTGAACATTTCATAGTAGATGTTGCACGGATACGAGATTGGGAATTGCATTAGTTTGCATTGATTTTGACTACATATGAGTTCTTTTAAGGAAGTAGAATTCAAAACATTTATCTGTTGCATTGGGCATGTGGGTGGTTTTAAAAAATAACGTAAAATCTGTTGAAACGGCTCACCTAAATAGATAACCCTGTGGGAGGTTGCTTTTTGGATTTTGCCTACCCATTCCTCTGATGTTGGAACATTGTAAATGCCTACTAACTAAAGTCATTATCCGTTGATTTTCTTTCACTTTGTAGTTATTCTCTCTTCGTATCACTTGTCTAGTTAATATTTTGCTTTAGCTTATATATATTTTCAAACATCACAGCTAATCCCAAAATATATTTTATTATCCGAGAATTCAGTGAGACGTCCCTCCCTGGTTTGGATGATAAGCTTTGTGAGATAGTGTGATAGAGTTTGGGGAATGTAATTAAATTTTTTTTCCCTCTCTTTCCATATAGGAGACTATTATTAAATAATTTTGTGAAGTACTCTAATCCTTAGGCTGCAAGCCTGTGGTTTTTAAAGAATTCCTCCTCGCTGGAGGAGGGATGATACAAGCTTTTCATTCAACCTTTTACATCATCCAATGATGCAAATACTATAACCATTAGGCTGCAAACTGGCATCATTTCTTTGATGAATACATTAAAAGGTGTCAAGAAATGAAATATAAAGTTATCTCCCTTCTATAAAGGATTATCTGAGAGAAGCATCTCTAGAAACGACAGGTTCTACTGAGATACTTCTAGTCTTTGTTACTGATGCATATTGTAATTTGCATTAAAGCTCGATAATCCAAATTAACTAAGTAATTTTGATTTGCAAATAGATGATCTTTGTTGATCAATAGATAAGATTTGTTCTGAAACAAGGTAATTAAGCCTTTCTGACTTTGAGTGATATCGTAGCTTCGTTTGATGGTGGGAGGTAATGAAGAAGAAGAGTAGTAGGGTGTCGAACATATCCTGAATTTGAAATCCTTCCTTATAGAATTATAGTGTGTATATATTTTTGCATTCAACTCTTTCTAGGACTTATAAACATTTTAAATCTCAGAATTGATATCGATATTGATATCATTGATTCTCTAATGCATCAGAAATCAGCAAAACTGGACATAATATATCAGCAACGTTGGAAATCTTGTCATGTGGCAAATTTCGTTCCAGATTTCTTTCATACAATTTAGCATATGGTTTTCAATGCATGCATATCCCTTTTTCGTCTGAAGTTAAATGCAAGTATGTGGTTCCTATGTGCTTGTATGCAGCAAAGATGTCGGCACTGTGAAAAAACTAGTGGATGATTGTGTGAACTGCCAACTATCTTCCTCGCTTCGTCCTCATGATGCACTTTCTGCTCTTGGTCCTATGTATGATGTTCACGAAAAAAATCACATCCCGAAAGTGGAAAATTGCGATAAATTAATGACAAACCTTCTAAGCAAATGCAAGGGGAAGAAAGATGATATGAACTTGTTGGTGCATGCCTGCATGAAAAAGGTAAAAGTTGCTCTGGTTGAGATCACAAACCAAATGAACCGGCTTCATGGATTGGAAGAGATAATGGAGCAGCAGGAGGCGGCTTTTGAAAATATAAAATTTGTCAATGGAGTTGGTCATGCCTATAGAGCTTGCCTTGCCGAAGTAGCAAGGAGGAGGTCATCTTTGAAGCTGTATATGGGATTAGCTGGGCAGCTGGCAGAAAGGATTGCAACTGAGAGGGAAGCTGAGATTAGAAGAAGGGAGGGCTTTTATAAAGCGTGGAGTAAGTATATACCACATGATATATTAGTAGCCATGGGCTTGTTTGATTCTCCCAGTCAATGCGATGTTAATATGGCTCCTTTTGATACAAAATTACTGGAAATTGATGTTGCTGATGTTGATCGGTATGCTTCTCAGGCATTGGTAGGCTTGCCATTGAAAAGCAATAAGCATAGATCATCAAAAAGCGAGTTAGCCACATCAAGTGAGAGCTGCAACTTCAATAAATCTGAGAGCTTTGATGGGTTTCCTGTGGGCAGTGAATTAGTAGATATTGCTGGAACTAGTAAGATTGAAGTAGAGAATGCTCGGCTAAAAGCTGAACTAGCTTCAGCAATTGCCCTGATCTGTACTTTCAATGCAGGAATTGGGTTTGACCCATTTGACATGGGTGAACCAGATGAAATGTTGAAGATCATGAAGGAAAAAACTGCGGAAGCTCTGCAGTCGAAAGATGAGTATGTAAAGCATCTTCAATCTATGCTCAACATGAAACAAGTGCAGTGTTCCTCATATGAGAAACGCATTCAAGAGCTTGAACATAGATTAGAGGATCAATATGCTCAAGGGCAAAAGAATTCAGACAAAGACGCATCTGAATCGGTCCTTTCTGCCTTCAAGACTGATGGCTACATGGAAGGTATGTTTGGGGATAGGGAAACTAACATGCCTTGTGTATCCACTGTCTCTATGGATGAGGTGTCTTCTACATCTGCACTTGATCCACGGCATGATCTTCTAACGGGATCAACAAGCAAACCTGGTGTTGATGAAAACATGATAGATCTATCAGGCACTGTGAATATGCAGTCATCAGATTCTGCACGTAATTTTATGGATGCATCCATGCAGGAAACACTTCAGGATGAACAACATGTTGGTGATAGTGACAATCTCCGAGCCAGTAATGCAGATAAAAACTTACTTGGAGATACAAACACGGAACTCAAGAGGACTGTAGCCGACAGTTCTTGTAGCAGCACTAAAGATGCTCCTGAAATGTTACCTTCAGGAGTTGAAACTGAACTTGGCTTGGAGCCGAAAACAAGGGAAACTCTTGTATTGGACCTGCAAAATGCCCTGGCAAACAAATCAACGCAGTTCATTGATACAGAAAATCAGCTGAAAGCTGCTATGGAGGAGATCAGGTTTCTTAGGAAAGAATTGGAAGTTAACCAAACCCTTCTTGATGAATCTCAGGTATGGTGGATGATATTATTTAAGGCTTATCGTTCAGGGTTTCATTGTGTAATAAAACACGAATGGTTGGGGAAATGCATCTGATTTTTTTTTAAAAAATTTTTTTTTTAAGATCGTCTTGTTCTGATATACTGTTGTACTACACAAACAGATTATGGTTAGCATTAACCCCACAGTCATTGAATATGCAGCACAATCTTCGCTGCATTGGGGTTACTCACTTTGAAATTTCTCTCGCTTTTTGCTTTCATTGTTGCTATTTAATAGATGAAATAAGTTGTTATTGGTATTTACCAAGACTTTTAGTTTTACAGCCCATAACTCCATCTCTCTCTCTCTCTCTCTCTCTCTCTCTCATTGTTAAGTGCTTGTTAAGAATATTTTTTCCCCCGTATGTTCCATATTTTGTGCTATTTGGTTGGATATATGATAAGTAAATGAAACTATGTGCAATGTAATTATCAAATTTGCAATGTATATCTATGTTAGGAAATAATCAGAATCAACCAATTTATTTATAATGAGTAAATGGATACATATATTTATAGGTGTCTCAACGGCATGCAAATAATCCAACAAGCGATGTAGGATTAAATCTAAGCTAAAGCCAAATATAAAATAGTTTTCTAATCTAACACTTTTCCTATCAAGTTGGAGTATATTATACCCAACTTGTTACGCAGACTAGAAAACACAATATCCATTTTCAATAGTACAGATTAACTTGAAATGGATGAACAACAACAATAATAGTAGTAGATGAATCACTTGAATCATCATAGCACGCCCGTCACTACCATGGTAGGCTTTTGTCATACCATCGAAAATTGATAGGTAGCTGTAGATGAACTTTTTTTCTTAGAAACAGTAGTAGGTAGTAAATAAATTTTTTTTTAGAAGCAGTAGTAGGCAATAGATAAACCTCTTTTTTAAAAACAGTAAAAAGCAAAGAAAAGAGTAAAGGTTTGCATTAAAATTAGATTACACCCTTGCAGTTGAGAAGGGACCAGCCAGAGTCTCTGCAATCACGAAGTATAGAAGAAGTAGAATCTTAAGTAGATGCGGAATCAAATTGGCGATGTGATTACAGAGTCGGAATCAAAGTCAGTATCGGAGTCGGAGTAGGAATTGGAGTTGGCCATCGATCAGGATGGTCGAAATTAACGGCTGAAATTTATTTCATAATATTATGAAATAATCAGTACTAACCAATCTATTTATTATGAGTAAAGGGATATATATATATTTATTGGTGTCTTAACACCATATAAATAATTCAACAAGCGATGTGGGACTAAATGTAAATTAAATCCGAATATAATATAGTTTTCTAATCGAACAAATCTAAATGGCTACCTTCAATTGGATCATCTCAAAGAGATTGGATAAGCACTGTGTATCATGTGGGATGGATCATGTTGTGAAACTTATATTCCATCCATATTAGATAGTTGTATAAAAAGTTTATATTACACATCTGAGACTAAAGTACCTAAGATTAATGACAGCAGGGAATAAAACTTGTTCTGCTCATTCTAGCAGATACTTCGCAAATGCTGTGTCAAAACCTATAATTTCAGAATTATTATTAACTATTCTGATGTTTAAATTAACGATTCTAGGTAATATAATTTGGGACATTTGCTGATCTTTATTGTTTTAAACTTCTTGTCCTACAAGCAGTTGAATTGTGCACATTTGGAGAATCGTTTGCATGAAGCAAGGGAAGAAGCTCAGACAAATCTATGTGCAGCTGATGGAATGACCTCTAAGTATAATTCACTGCGTACAACTTCTGTGAGAATGCGCGGGCTATTTGAAAGGTTCCGTAGTTGTGTCACTGCACAAGTTGGACTGGCAAGTTTTGCAGACTTGTTATACTCTTTAGCTCTTTCTATGGCCAGGTATTTATACTCTTCTTGATTCCACTAATCTTTTATGCTGTACAGTGTTGAATGTTATCACCAAATTTTGTGTAGTTGATCTTTACCCATGATCAGCTAAAGATTATTTATCTATTATGTTGAGTTATTTTCTTATTGATTATTTTTTTTCCCAAAAGTATTGACGGCGTCTTTGAGTTTTTTCACGGTCATTATGTATTGACTGGTAGCACCATCTCCAGCCATACACACTATCACACATGGGTTTGGGGTGGATTAGATATTAGTGGTCATGGTGCAGATGAAATTTTTATTTTTAATTCACATATGTTGCCCAAAAGCACGTTGATTTGGGTCTATCTGCCCTCATTATGTGGTCAGAGTGCATAAGCAGATCTATGCGGATTCTATGCCCATATAGGCCCACTAGACGGTGTTTATGCATTTCTTTTCCTTTTTCTCAGTTGCCTGAACGGAAACTATCTTATCCAATCTAGTCCCTTCATATATATAAAATTGACAACAATTAAAATCAATGTTAGAACGATCAAAATAAAGATTAAGACTATTATTTATTTTTTGGTGCAGGCAAGTGTCTTGTGATGGAGCTCAAATCCTCTTGATTCAAAAACTAAAAGTGGCTTTTGAGAACTCAAAGTCCTAATTTTAGAAGAACATGCTAGGATAAGTACTTGTAAGCTGTTTCAAATGCTTGTAAACATGAATGGATGAGTGTTACTTTTATGAGATGTTGTGAAGGCTATAGACTTCTAACATATTCTTGATTTTCTTATAAGTAGTATTATAGTTAATGTTTAAATGTTTGCCATATTTTTTTATGTATCTTCTTTTTTTGGAATTGTATAGCATTTAACAAATGTAAATGTGTGTATTCTTATATTTATATATAGTAAAAAATATTTCCGTGTTTTCGTATAACACCACAAAATCTGTTTATACATTATGCACTTCTTGACCACACACGTAATGGAACTATTTAGATCATTGGTGCTTCCAACCCTCTTAATGTGCAGGTATATATACCTGCCAACTCTCTTGACCCTGTCATCAGATAAAGTTACCGAATCATTTTTAAGATAGTAAATCTTGCTTCAATATTGTCTACCATCTATATCTGAACCGATGGTGTGATAATTCTCCGATGTTGTTGATTTGCATCTCATATGTAAACTATCAAGCATTTTGCTGAAATTATTTGTATTAGACACTGTAGTTATTGTGATTAATAAGGTTTTTTTTTTTTTTTTTTCCCATAACTCGTCTTGATTTGCCTCTGTGGCTTATACTATTGGATTTCTGTTTTATGCTGTATTTTATTTCAGTTCTGTCAGCGAGGATGAAGATGATATTACTGCAGAATTCCGGTTATCTATCAAGGTTCTTTCAGACAAAGTGTCCCTTTTGTCCCGTCATCGTTCTGAGCTTTTAGAACGCTGCTCCAGAACTGAAGCTGCAGTGCAAGAAAAGACCGAGCAGCTCAAAACTTTATACACAAAACATGAGCTTGAAAAGCAGGTTGGTTGCCCTTGTTTTCTAAAATCTTGAAGAGAACCATTTTTGGCCTTAGAAGGTTGGAAGCGATTCTCCTTTTCATGTATTTGTTATATACTGAAGTAGGGTGAGCATTGATCGGTTTCGGTTCAGTTTTTGTCAATTTTCGAAAAACCGAACCGAACCAATTAGGAGTGTGAACCAAAACTGAAATGCTTTGGTTCAGTTAGGAATCAAATTAACTTGTTTCAAAATTATAATTTTAATTGTTTAGTAAGCATATCTCTTTAAGGAATTCAATTAGTGTTAAATATGTGTGTGTTTGTGTACACACACATTATACACACACACATGTATACATATATATATTTATGTGTGTGTTTGTGTGTATGTGTATGTTTGTATGCATGTCTGCATATGTATATGTGTATGTGTATATGTGTGTGTAAATATATAATTTTCAAATAATTCGATCTATTCGGTTTCTTTTCGGGTTTCAAAGCAAAACTGACCGAATTATTTCCGTTCGGTTCAGTTTTGCTTATTTGGGTCGGTCTAGATCGGTTATTTCAGTTTTAACTAGACTCTGCTCGCCCTTACACTCAAAGCTTGAATCTCCATTCGGTCCTTTACCAAAACACAATTTAAAACATTTAGACATAATTCAGTCGGCTTTGATCATATTACGAGTTAAAACTGCAAGGCAACACGAAACATCAAAACATGAAACTTCTTTATTGGTGCGGTTCTGTTTTCAGGCACGCAAGGAAAAGATATCATTTGTTCGGCTAGAAGTCCACGAACTCGCTTGTTTCGTTCCAAACTCTGCTGGACACTATGCGGCCATCCACCGGAGCTGCACCAACTACTACCTCTCGGCTGAATCTGTAGCCCTCTTTACCGAGCCGTACTCTGGACGACCCCCATACATAATCGGCCAGATTGTGCACATTGAGCGACGCACTACAAGGACTGACACCGACACCAAGGTGGACGGTATGAATCTTTCTCCAGGTTCCAGTGACATGACAAACCCTTACGGCCTCCCTGCTGGTTGTGAATACTTCGTAGTGACAGTTGCGATGCTACCTGATGTGATTAGTTCGTCGTCGCCTTTCGGATCTCCGATCGTTGTTGGTTGAAATGAAGGAAGATAACTTTGTGCAACTGTAAATATTGTTACAGGCACGTGATCTTGTGTACAGATAGAACTCTTGTTTATGTTGCTGCTGCTGCTGCTCGTGTATATACAGCAGCCAGCCTACTCATCTGATGCAGTTAGGATTGTGAATACTTTGTGAAAAATCTTTTAATGGAATTTATTAGGTCTTGTGGATGCATGAATATGAGAGAGAGAGAGAGAGAGAGAGAGAGAGAGAGAGTGATACTTTGATTTTTAGATGAAAACATAAATTTATAAGTTGACAGTGCCAATTGAATTTAGCAGCTTACGGATGATTCCTCCGCTTGTGGGAGAGTGGATTCGAATCTTTCTTGATGATACTACTATTATTATTTTTTAATTTTTTACGAACTAAATGGATTTGACTAAGTTTTATGATTGATTTGTGGACTTCGATGTTACTAGCTGGAGAAAAATTCTGCACATAAAAAAGGAAAATTGAATGAAGCAAAAATACAGAGACATGATCACAAATACTACAGTTTCTCTCGTATAGGATTTCATAATGAAATCAACAAACATCATAAACTCTATTTAAGAAAAATTCTTCAATCAAACAAATCTTAATCTTCAATCTGGTTCCCTAACATACTGCATAATCATTCAATTTGGTTTCCTCAATTGTTGCGGAATCTATAACACATTATGTGAATATAATAAACGTCTCTTGAACTTAAGCATTTTGAAGTTTCTGATAACAAGCGAAAGTCATGAGGTACAAAGATAACAAATGACAAGCAAAAGTCACACAGAATTTAATCAGAAAATCTATAACATCACCTTCCAATACAACCACGGTACCCGAGAGTCGAGAACTTCGGAATAAATTCAATACAAAGGACAAAACCCAGAATTTTCACATGCCTTGCTCATCAACATTAAAGGTTGTCATTTGTACAGCATAAACAAAAGCAGGCACAACATGCTACACCATCCGAATGGAGATATAGATAGGGTTCAAGATATTCAGCAATTTCTGAGCCCCCATACGCTTCATAGGGGTCCCAAAAGTACACCTAATAGAGTTCTATTCACAAATAGGTGCACACAGATACGCCGCAACGATAAATTCATCTCGCTTGGTTGCCAGAATCCTCAAAGATATTGAACAAGAACTGCGGCAGCGATGCAATCCTAGGAAGATGCGTGAGGAGCTCACCGTAGGACTCTTTTCTCGACATGCTAGGCGTTCTGCAGCCGCAGGGGTCATTCGACTCCTCTCCCCCATCCGGAACATGAAGCAGCGGTTTCTTTTCCGTTGCCTGTTCTTCATCTGAGGTGTCTTCTTCTTCGCGTACTGGAGGGTTGTTATGCTCTGTCTGCAGAGTTGGAGCTGCCGCAGGGTCCTTGTGCTGGATCAGGCAGCAGAGGGAATTGACCCTTGACATGAGAGATTGTTCGTCAGAGGCAGATGTAACTTGGGAGTCACCTAGAAGGTTTTGAGTCAGCTCTTCTAGCACAGATTTGCTCAGCAAGGAGTCGGTTGGTAAGAGCGGGCTGCCTGGAGTTGTCTGCCCGGCTATGCAGTGTCCAATGTGGTTCACCAGGTCGCTCATAGACATTGATGACTGGAGGCCAGGAACTCTAATCTGATCCCAACGCCCAGGAGGTCCACTCAAAATTTTGGCTCCACTACTTGTAGGGTTCTCTTCTGTTGCACGAGTATCCATTACTGAAACATAGTTCGATTAACATATAGTGCTGAGAAAGCATCAGGAGAAGACCTTTTTACACTACAATTGATCAATTAAAAAGAAAACAGAAAAATGGCAGAAAAACCAAGGAGCGATCTGAAGCCTTATCATCTATAATCAAGTCACGATGTCAACAGATACTCATAAGTTGGACAATTAAAACTCAAAAATGTGAAAAACATGGAGGCATCAGCCTGAAAAAAAGGAAAGAAAGGTCTTTATGGCACATGGATTGGGCGACGGAATTGCCAAAACAATAACCAAGCATAAAAGTGCATGCTAGGCATACCTTAGAACAAAAACATTTTGTAAAACATAATTAATTTCCATTTATGCCTTTTATTTTCCAAACGTTTTGATGTTTCTAGCTTCTAGGACATATGTAATATGGGTATTCCACAGAACTGAAGGGTGTCTACGACCGATATGCATAATGGCAACAGATGATCAAATCAAAATGGTCCAATATTGAAGCAGACATGTCAGTTGAATATGAATGTTTTAATTTTTCCAAGAATATATGAACAACTGAGGTTAATAGGGAAATTCTAAAAGTTTTCAACAAATACTTGGTTGAAGTTTAAGAGACAGACAAGTACAAAAAATCTGTAATGGTTCTGACATTGATCTTTCTCTATGAATATGAGCATATACTATTAGTAACAGAAAGGAAATGCATAAATGACTTCTGCGAGTACCTGAGCTTGGTGAAGGGGTTTCCTGTGACATGCTGTCTGTTGTTCTTCCAGTAGGAACCCTTACTTCAGTCTTTGTGGAAGTTGATGGAGCTGCAAGAGGTAAGACAGGATCCTGGAATCCTGACCTTGTTGGACCAAATCCATCCTTAAGATCATCCAAACCATGGGATTTAGATTCGTCATGATCCTCAAAAACAGAACACCGGGACTCAAAAAAAGGGGATTCTAAGATAATCTCTGGCTGCCGGCTCAGTGAGTTTAGGCGAGGATCACACTGGATGAGCTTTTCAAAATGCTTGCTCAATAGGCCAGGTGGGCACTGTAAAAAATGCCTCCTGTGAAAAGAATTCAAGACCATTATGAAATAAAAATTCATGCTCACAATCCAAAAGGAACTGTGTCGGTAAATTCTAAGTCATAATGATTAAAGGATAACGATGGTGATTGTTGCTTCTGGTAAGTGCCATCCGTTTATTTGCTAATTCAGATTATCTATATTTGACTACTTGAAAGTAAATTATTTGAGTGTATTAACCGTATATATTCTAATTCAGCCCTGAAATATGAAACTCACCCTTGTAAGCTTTTCATGTTACTAGTTTAAACTTGTCTGGTCAAATGAATCAACTGGTACAAACAGATTAAAAAAATATTTACCTATGAATACTTGCTTGACCATTAGTGAAGTCTGAAGTAGCCTGCCACAGGGTATGTTTCCTAGGTTGCGGATTGGTTTCTCTGAAGAAAAGAGGTTGCCTAGCCAACTGAATAAAACAAGCATCAAAATATGTTAGAAAATCAAGATGATCAAGGGAAAGGGGAAAGAATGAAAAGCTAAACCTTTTATGCCACGTGTTAATAACAATTACCACTATGTCCAGGGTCCCAGGTCCATTTTCAGAGCAATTTGCCTTCAGACCCATGATATCTGACCACTGAACCTCAATTTTGTTCTTAAGACCACCATCAAGAACTTCCCACACAAGCTTATGTTTTGCATAATAGCACTTGGCCACTAGATCACCTTCATATCTTGATACACACTGTTTGTATTCAATAGGCAATTCAGCGCATTTTGTCAAGGAAAAGATTAAAAAAGAACAACAAGAAGAAGAAGAACTAAGCCTTTTACCCCAAGTACTTGGGGTAGGCTACATGAACCAAAAGAGAATCACGCCGGTCATGCCAGATTGATCACATTGATAAAAGATTAAAAAAGAGAAAAAAAAAAAAGATACTCGTAAAGCTATTTGGTATTCCACGTCCAAATAAGCAAAGATTTTCCTATTCCTCCACTATCTACTAACGAATAATCCAAAATGGAGGCTAACCAGGCCAATTGTTCACGAGACTACCAAACCCAAAACAACCCAAGACAATCAATACTCTACAAATGTCTCCCATGTAATATACACGTAAAGAAGCTAACTAGATTGTAAGGTTGTACCTTAACAAACCTTGCTCTATATATAGGATAATAAAACATGATATTCTGGGTTTAGAAATTGGATGCCCATAATGTTGAATAATCTAGTAGATATGTCAACTAATAACAAATTAACATAAAAAAAAAATTTAAAACGGTAGAATTGCATAAAAATAGAAAAGGTTGCTATTACCTCCCAAGAACCAATTCTCAAAAGAGAAGCAGGAAAATTTGAAGCCTTTAACTTGTCAGTAGTTCCTGACATGGCGGTAGACTTCAGGTCCTTCTTTTTCCCAGCCTCAGAACCCCCAGTGCTTGTGACACATGAACCTGTAGCTGAATTTCCTTGAGAAAGCTTCATCTGAATCAAATCCAATAGAGACGGACTTTTCCTCAAGCGTAGACCGAGTGGACTAGGTTCATCAAGCAAACTGCATTGTACGGATTGTGGTGGGACCATTCCAGTATCTGCACCCCACTGTAGCGGAAACACAAGGCCATGATCTCACAAAAAAAAGAAGAATGATGAACATATATCAACACATCCTACCAAACTAAAACAATAGTATGTGTCATGAGGAGAGCCACAGCCCCATAGGGTAGGACTATACATAAGTGCACTTGCACAACATTAAAATAACCAACAAAAAAAACCATTATTTGATTTGACAATTTCATACAAAGCAAGAATTAGAACAGTACTAACCTGCTCTTTTCCAATAAGAAAGATAGATATAACAACACGAACAAAGTTAAAACTAACATTATACTTACAACTTGAACAGAAAAGTAATACTACTTTACACATAATGCAAATATGATTAGCTTTCGTCAAGTACCAATCAAGTCTACATATTTATCCACAACCAAAGCAAAGAAAGAATCATGACATACAAAGGGAAAAAAAAAAAAAAGATCTTTTGTGACCCCCCCCCCCCCCCCCCCCCCCCCAAACCAAGCACCTCCCACAACAAAAAAACAAAAAAACAAAAATACTAACAATAAATGTTTAGCTAGGCAATAAACCAAAAGGGGAAAACTAAATCAAATTGAAACATCCAATACTAGCAAAAAAAAAATGTGATCAACAATGAGAAAATAATAGATGCTTCTAGTTTCAATTTATAAGGTTCTATAATGAACTAAAATTTGTGTTTACTTTCGAGTTAACCTTACCTTCGCATTTAGCTTGCATACAATCTATTGTATCTACAATAACATCGCACCTTATTTAGGTGCACCCCTTCCCATATTAGTACCAGTGTTTTAAATAGCCCTGTCGTATTGGATATAGCGGCCAATCGTATTAGTACCCGTGTTTTAAATAGTCCTATCGGCCAATATAACGGTTGTGGACCCTACCCGCTGTGATATCAATACTTTCAAAGTATTTATTGTTTTCGGGAATTTATCAATAATATATCGGGTCTCTTTCGATAAATCAGGCGCAATATTGGCTCAAAATAGTGCCTGCTATTCTTTCGCATTTAGCTTGCATACAATCTATTGTATCTACAATAACAATGCACCTTATTTAGGTGCACCTCTTCTCATATTAGTACCAGTATTTTAAATAGCCCCGCCATATTGGATATAGCGGCCAACATAACGGTTTAGGACCCTAACCGCTGTGATATCGATATTTTCAAAGCATTTATTGTTTTTGGGAATTTATCGGCAATATATTGGATCTCTTCTGATAAATCGAATGCAATATCGGCTAATAACAGTACCTGCTATCCAATTATTATTGGATAATTGGATATTGGGTAGAAAATTTTCAAAACAAATCCGAAAGTCCCAAACCCAACATGTTTGCATGTTCCTAGGTTAGGTATTCAATGTTCCTAGGTTAGGTATTCACGTGATTCTCATGATGTGTTAGTAAAGATTCTACAATTGGTTAGTGGATTATAGATTCATAGACTTAATGCAATATATGATGTTTTATATAGCTTTATGTGATGTATGCACGTATTATTTTATTTATACGTGATTCAGAACACGTGGACAGTTACTAACAACCGATATCTGCTATGAATTTTTTCCGTCTAGTATATTCTTTAAAATACTGATGATTACCCACATTAAAATTCGATTAATATAACTGCAAACATTTATCCACTAATAACTAAAATCTTTTTCGAGACAAGAGATTAATTAAATCAAACATTCATTACAATTAAATATCCATCAATATTAGCAAACAATAGCAACCAAACTTTATCCATTTCCTTATCAAAACCCTAGAATTAACCTCCTAATCCCAAAAAAAAAAAAAAATCTACTAAAATGATCTAATCTAATTCAGATCTAACTTTAAAAGGAGGGAAAAAATATCAAAATATCGAAAAAGGACCTGTTGCTGTTGAAGAGTAGCGTAGCCCTTGGGCTTCTTGTTCAGCGGACCGTCCTCCTCCTCCAACGGATCCTCGATCTCCAGCTTCACTTCCGCCGCCGGCGGCTCCGATTTCGCCGGCGGTTCCGCGTGCAGCGACCGAAGCCTCCCGAGATTCGCCAGCTGAACCATCTCTGCCTATCAAAATGTCCACCGGAACCCTAGCTCGATTTCGATCCGATCGACGAAAATGAATTTTGAGAGGACGAATCAACGAGGAAATAATAAAATATTTTTTATGTGGGGTTTTTGTGTGTGTGTATATATATATATATAGAGAGAGAGAGAGAGGAGAAAACGGTAAATTTATCGGCGGTGATGGGTTACTTCGCGACTTAGATACTTAGATGGTGAAATAAAATTATTTATTCACTTAAAATAATAAATAAAAAACTCTTCGTAGCCATGTGCAATAATTTTATTGGGCTATCAAAACGACGGACTTCACCTATTTCTCTCTCTTTTATTGGGCTATCAAAACGGAAAATACACCGACAGTGAAGGAAGTTTCCTTCACCGCCGCTTCGCTGGCCCAATAAAATTATTACACGTGGTGTCATTTAAGAGAATTCATTTATTTGTTATCTTGAATAACGCCCCGTGTTATAATTTTATTGGGCCACCTAAGTGGCGGTGAAGGAACTCCCTTCACTGTCGGTGTATTTCCCGTTTCCTCATATATATAATTACGGTAGGTGTGCTGCCAGCTCAGGAAAAGTTACATGAGTTAGCGGCAAAACTATAATTATCCAATTATTTTCCTTCAATTTTTTTAACGATTACTATCTCTATATTTTTAACTTCTTTCGGATTAAATTTCATAAATTTTGGAGTTTATTTACTCTTTCATTAAGTGCATACAAAATGTTTTATTCATTAAAAATCGTTAATTTTGTATTAACTTGATGGAGGAACAAATCAAAACTAAAACCCAAGAAATTGGGTATGAGTGAATCCTAAGAGGTCGAGATCATAATCCAAAAGTTTTTTTTTTAAAAAAAATATTAGAGATAATAGAAATGAACTACAGCTCAGGTAGCTTGCGTGAGCTGTCAGCTCATTTCCATTAATATATATATATATATATATATATATATATATATATATATATATATATATATATATATAACTCTATTAGCCCGGCACCACGTATAATAATTTTATTGGATCATCTAAACGGTGATGAACACTGTCGATAAATTTCTCGTTTAATATATATATATATAAGTATTTTTTTAACTGGCGCCAAATATAATAATTTTATTGGAACGCAGGAGGAATTCGCTTCAAAGCAGATGAATTTCCCATTTACTGTATATTTATATAGAGAGAGAGAGGGGCAGCGCATGTAATTTTGGTGTGACCAAGTACACATGCCGCGAAGTTGTTGAGCATGTGGCAAATTCACCCCCCAGCGGCGGACAATTACGAGACTGCCCTCCGAAGTTGTTGTATTTATTTTCTCCTCTTCTTCATTATTTATTTATTATCAGTTAATAAAATATTATCCAGTGATAACATACTGTTTATTATTCATAAAGATGCTTTTGCGGTTTAGTGTATAAAAGAAACTAGTTGAGTGGTTGTTTTATATTGATTCGGACCAAAAAAATATCAATTAATCATTAATTTTTTTCATTTTTGCGTAGGCAAGGGTTTTCTTAAAGAAAAGAACTTGGATAAATAATATGTTATAAAATATAACTTAAGATAGTTAATATGTTCATTTTAGATTACACTATTTTATTTTGTTGTAATCTTGCAGTAAAAATTGCAAGATACAGTGTATGCTGCAAAAATTCAACAGAATGCCGCAACAGAAGCTATAGTGAAAATAGTGTAGTCTGAATTGGAAATTATTTCCCAACTATAAAATGCGATCTAATATTACATCTTCTAACCTATACACTGAAAAAGAAATTATAAAACCTCTATAAATTTGCTGTAAATTCAATTCTGAACCGTAAAAATGAGAATGGCGAAGCCTGCGAGTCAATTTTTGATTTTGTAGGTGAAGGAAGAGAGGCGGGTGAAAAAGCGGGTATGTACGTGTCGGCGTCGGGGTTGGTGGTCCCCACTGACACCGTCAGCAGCACAGCCCAATACGTATGCGACCGCCTCTCATCGGGAGTTTTCAAAGAAGCACATCATTTCTTTGAGTCCGGACAAAAAAACATATAAAGAGGTGGGCTCACTAGAAAAATTGGTGTGCTTCTTTAGAAACTCCCCTCTGATCCATCCAGCATGGTAACCCCAGGTGGGGTCCAGTTCGGGAACCATCCGAATCCTTTGCGAGACAACAGCTGGGGGATACTGCACACGTGGCAGCACGCGGAGGGCCGAGCATTTACACGTGAGCGTCGAATTTGATCCCGTCATCCATTTCGGATTAAGGGGAAATGGGAAAAACTTCATTTCACGTAAGTAAACGTGCACCCAGTTTTCACCAGCTCTCTTACTTGTAGGACCCACCATTAAGTTCGGGGTATTTTTCATTGACAGGCCTATAGGATTGGGCCCATTTACATGTTCCGCTCCAAAACATAAAAAACTAAATTAGCGCAAAAAAATTTCTGCTTATAGAGCTCCATTCCATTATGCTCAATATATTATTACAGGAAATAAGCTATGTGCACAACAAACTTACATGTGTTCGGAGCAAAAATCTACTCTTCAATCTTAGCTTAGAAGGTATATGTATGTAAAAAATTATATGATTTACATTCTTCATCATCGATCAAGAGATATTATTTATTTTATTGTTGAAAACTGTTTATTCTGTACATGTCTAATATAAAATCAAAAAATATTTAAAAAATATATAAAAAAAATTATGCACCATCAAATTTTAACGGTGAATATCACAATTAATGTTTTTAATCATTCACATAAACCATCTATATTGAAATTAGAGACGCTCCACATGACAACTTACTCTAGAGATACATTAGATATACTTTTTTCTATATACAAATACATACATACATAAATATTTGTCGTAATATAGCCAATACAATACACCTTATTGATGTGTGGCTTTCCAGGCTACTGAAAGCGACGATCCAATATCCACCTACCTAGATACCGGGATGATTTAGAAGTCTTATAGATTGGAGCGAGCCTCACACACATGGCTGTTGCTTTCTCAATCTTTCTCACTCTCGCTATTCCGTCTGTTTTCTTCCATTGGTTAAGAAGAACTGGTCAAGAGGCTACTCTACCTAACTGTCGTGCTTCATGTCGTGCTTCATGTGTGCTACTTGCCTTGTATGTATATCAAACAATTTCACTTTTTTTTATTTCTCTTTTCTTCTTGTGCCTATTCTAATGCCATAAATAATCAACCCATGTCAGCACCAATTCCGAGATTCTAAATCCTTGGAATGTAAACTAATTTTCAGGCTTTGAATCGAAATTAATCTTTTACTGAAGTTGCAGGAACAGCTAAAGGTGCCGCAATGCTGGGAACTGGAGTAATTTCCATGAGAAGCTCCTACTCTCCAATGAAAGCTCAAGTTTCTTCCCTCCAATCTCAATTCAAAATAATTTGACTCGAGCTCAAGCCAGCAATCTGATATTTGGATTCCATTGACCTCTAGAGTCACACTCCAGACCCTGAACTACATCGTAACCATCAATATCGGCGGGCGGCGTGGACACGTAGCAGATATCGCTGTCCTGGGTATAACGCAAGCCCTGCACACACTGCTATAGATTTTCAACACAACCCCCTCTACGGTCTGATTCCCTGCAACTCCACTTCTATGGCAATGGGTCATGAACGGATTGGCCTCGGGGATGCTAACGTTGAAGAATCCATCTTAGGATGCAGGAGGGGCAACCACTTATCGATCATAGTTAGCAAAAGTTCAATGGGGAGGGTGTCTTCTCCTACTGCTTTGTCGGGAATTTCTAAAGGAGCACACCTTTTTTCCTAGTGAGCCCACTTAAAACTTTATTTTTATTTACAACTTTGTCATTTAAATCTAATATTCTTATCTTCAACCTCTCTATTCTCTCTCTCTTTCATCTCCTCCACCGCTGTCGACCCTGCTCTACTCCGACGGCGAGATCAAAGGTGTGCTCGTTCTTCAACGCAAACTCTAAATATTGATCAAAAGTATACTCGTTCTTCACCACAAACTCCAAATATTGATTTGGACTAGACAGTCCGGATTCACTATAGTGGATCTTGGCTTACAATCCTAGATCCACTATGGTGGAAGTGAGGGCAGATTTGAATTTTTTGGTGTACTCATTAGAAATTAGAAAAAATTCTCTTTTTCAAAAGAGATGGTGGGCTCACTAGGAAAAAAAAGTGTGCCCCTCTGGAAACTCCCGATCTAGAGGGTTTACAACTAGACACGAACCTAAATCTCAGTAATGATCCCGACAAGAAAGCCACTTCCATAGCGTATACGCGAATGGTGCATAGGACCTTACAGCTCTAGCATTTTCGATACTGAACACTTGGTTTGATCTGAGCAAGTATGATCAGGTCAGGTTGCCAAAATTAAGCATAGGGTTCAAATCCATAGATGTATCTAGGCCAGTACATATTCTTCATGTTAGCAATATTATCATGCAGAACTATGATTAGAAATGACAGAGAAATGTAGCATTGAATCCTCCTCTTAACTAATCATTCATGAAGTACAGTGTCGTGGATCCTATAATGATAGATCTTGTGGTTCAATCGGGTGATCTCAAAACTATTTTCTTGTGGACTTGTGTAAGTTATCGAGCCAGAGCAATATACAACTAAGTTCCCTCTAATTCTTAAATCTTTGAGTTCTCCTCCAAAGAATAGAACCATGATATCCTTGAATACAAAGAATTGCCAGGAAAGAAAGACTGGGAGATGTTTTTTACCTTTTTGCGATAGATGGAAATTGAAGAGCAAAACCCCAGCTAGAGACAGTACAGCAGCAAAGTACTCTTCAGGATGTGCAAAGAGACCAGCTTTCGATGACACCCTTCAGCATTGCATATCGAAAAGAGCTGTATTTTATCTTCTGGGGCCATTTTGCGAGTGTATATAAGACTTGCATCACAATAAATATGCTCCTCATTTAAAGCATGGATGCAAATAGAGTTTCCCTCTCAGCAACTTTTAACCATAGCATACAATTTCTTGATCCCTTCGGGGGCCTTGGAGCCATGCAAAGATCTCTGCATAAATTTATCTTCCAAAATTTCCTGGAAGATTCAAAATGATCATCCCCATCTCTTCAGTTATAATTCATTCATAGATGAGACTTGTAGTCTTTGATTCGAAACTCCAATCTCTTTAATCATGTCGAAGAAATCAGAATCAGACTCACCAACAACATTCCGTTCTCTGCTATGCTCCCCATTCAATTGGTTCAGAATGCTCGCGAAAGAAACGCACTGGAGTTTCGTGTATGGCGTGCTTGTTGTCAATGGCATCAGTCAGGGGCTCGGTGGTGCTGTCTGCAAGGTGGCGTCCGATTTCTACTGGAAGGATGTGCAGAGAGTGATGCCGTCGGAGTCTCAGGTGTATCAGGGAATCACTTCTCTCCCTTGGATCATTAAGCCTATATGGGGACTTCTCACTGATGTACTTCCAGTCGCTGGATACAGAAGGAGGCCTTACTTCATTTTCGCGGGTCAGTCAGTTTTGCTAGTTATTTCTTCTGAATCTATGACTGGTTCATCCTAACACAAGTCCTCGCAACATGCAGGTCTGTTGGGGGCAATCTCTATGTTGATGTTGTGGTTTCAGAGCGGATCGTGTACTGTCTTTGCAGTGCTGTTGCTGACTTCAGGGAGCGCTGCAGTAGCGATAGCAGATGTCACTATTGACGCCTGTGTTGCCCAGAATAGCATAAATCACCCTTCGCTCGCCGCTGACATGCAAAGCTTGGGCGGATTGAGTTCATCGGTTGGCGGGCTTCTTGGTTTTTCCATAAGTGGAATACTCCTGCATGCATTTGATTCTAAGGTCAGCAAGACTTTCTATAGCAAAAACTTGTTTTATGCTAGCTTGACATTCCAACAAAAACTTGTTTCGTGATGAAAGGGGGTGCTTGGACTCTTAAGCATACCTGCAGCATTAGTGTTTTCTGTCGGAATGGTGATGAAGGAGCTACATATACCAAATTTTGCATATCGACAGGTAAATTTAGCTTATAACTTCCAGGAACGATCCTGTGACAATCTCTTCTTATATCACCGCTCATCATTCAGGTGCATAGCAAGCTATCCCAAGCAAATCGGACAATGTGGGCGACACTAAAATGCCCACAAGTTTGGAGGCCGTGTGTATACATGTACACATCTCTCGCCCTCAGCTTGAATATCCAAGAAGGAATGTTCTACTGGTACACTGATACAACAACTGGCCCATCCTTCTCGCAGGTATTTTCAGTTAATTTTCCAGTGTAGTTATAGATTTTCAAACTGTGATGCCTACTTTACGACGCAGGGGACAATCAGCTTCATCTTCTCCACTGGCTCAGTAGGATCTCTCCTCGGCGTCCTCCTCTACCAGAAGTCTCTAAAGGACTGCCCATTCCGCTGCCTGCTCTTCTGGAGCCAGCTGCTCTCAAGTTTCTCAGGAATGCTGGACCTGATACTAGTGCTACGCCTGAATCTGAATCTTGGCATGCCCGATAAGCTCTTTGCTGTGATTGATGAAAGTGTGTCACAGATGATTGGGCGTATGAGATGGATGCCGATCCTAGTACTGAGCTCAAAGCTTTGCCCCTCGGGCATAGAAGGGACCTTCTTTGCTCTGCTCATGTCCATAGATCACACTGGCCTGCTCACATCATCATGGGGTGGTGGTCTGTTACTCGACCTTCTGAAGGTCACCCGAACTGAGTTTGACAATCTTTGGTTGGCTATCTTGATTAGGAACATACTGAGAATAGTTCCGTTGGCTCTGCTCTTCTTGGTGCCTGAAAGCGATCAACATTCAATGATTCTTCCAACCAATATTCTCATGAAGACTGAAATCGAAGAAACTCTGGCAATTGAAGTGGATGAAACCAAAACAAAACCGCTCCTTGGTGAAGCCTAAAGCAAACGGTAGAGAATCACTGGACATCATGCTCTAAATGACCGAGGATTCTTAGCATCTTCGTTTTCAAAAGCTTATATCGACTGGTCCTCATGGGGTAGACTTTGTCTTGAGTTTACCGTTGAAGATTGTCCTTCAACATTTAGCTGAATTTTTCAGCAATCGGCCAACTTTATGTATAAGATTATGATCGTTATGTCTTATTTTTGCCTCCAATCTCCTCTTTTTATCAAAATATAATATATCAACATATGGACTCACTAAGTATAGGAGGATATAAAGATCATTTAATGCATTATTGATACAGGCAACCTGTATCCTAACACAGATCTAACATGTAAGAAAGACTAACCTTGATTTGTTGTCGATTAGCTTCCAAAAACATAACCATATATTGTGCTGCAGACACCCATTCTGAGAATATTACGAGGAAAAAAATATGAGTTCCCTCTATAAAGAGAAATTAGAAGAATAACTTTGTTTACTTACTAATGTGCAGATACCCTCTGGCTGGTTCTCAAGCATTCTGCATTTTTTTAGCATCCATTGGTTCGAAGCTCTGCTGTTCAGTGTAGACTTCTCCATCCTTTCGCAGCTTTTGCAGTTCCCCCTCTGAACGCAAAGAATTATCTTGTTCTACTTTGAAATTGTAGGCGTTTTCATGACATAACAACAAACACTGCTGTAACCTGTTTATACAAGTTCATACGAATTAATTGCAGTGAAGGCAGAACCATTCTATGCTCAATCAAAACTAAAATGAGGAGAGAAAGGACATCTGGTTAGTCTACACGGAGTCGCCATAGTCTCCAGCATCAGTTGATAGATGAGCACTCTATTGTGTATGTCATGTACATTTACAGTCTTTCAGTGAAATGAATCACGAATCATGTACTTTAGTTGTCACATACCAATATTTACTTGAAAACTATATTTACATAAAAAACATAATTAAAGGTAATTATCAGCATTCTAATGAAATACACTTGAAAATACTCACCCAGCATTGCACGGATTTCCCACTTATTCTGTTGCTCGACAGAGTTGCCATAGTCTTCAACATCAATCAGAGATGAGCATAAGACTGCTCGATCCACAAATCACGTTCGCAATCAATTGTTGGCTACATTTCTATGAAAAACAAGGATCAAGAGTAGCCAGTAACAGTTTAGACAAAAATACTGGGGGCAAAAGCAGCTGAGCAATATAATGGAAAACTCAAGTAGGCACAAATGCAGTATTATCTTTCTTATAGACACTTGGACTGTTTGCAGGATTCTTCATTGGGATCCCAAAACAGTCCTGAATCTGAAAGCAAGCAGTGCATGCAATATAACCAATGCAACATAGAATCAAAGGGGCACTTCTATTAGAAAACAAAGGGTCACAATAAATCACTTTCAACGTAATAAAAGGCACATAACACTTTGAATTGTACTTTAAAACAAATTTGATAAAGTTCACTTCACAGACACTCATAAGAACCCCCATATTCCACCAACCCATGAATTCTTGACAGTATCAACAACCATGAAATCAAAAAAAAAAAAAATTCAAAGTTGCATATCTTCTCAACCAAGAATGCGCTAAACCCTTTAGCTTAGCCGCTGGGGTCTGGTCAGAGGAATTTCCATTTCCCCTTGCGCAAGGAAGAAGCTTTGGCTTCACATAGGGCCCTTTCAGCACCTGACATTCCGGCACATGAAGCAGCCCCCAAGGTGATGGCAAAGTAGAGGTAGATGGTGCAAAGGAATAACAGAAGAACCAGCATAGTCAGGAGAAATCGATGGCGATCAAGGATGGCAGACCAACTGCCCAACTCATCTCGATGTTTTTTGAATGATGATGGTCTCCTATGAGGAGACAATGATGAGTCTAGAACCATAACTTTATTTGAGAACTTGCTTCGCGTTTTAATTTATTATCTGTCACCAAATCCTGCAATACAAGAAAAGAAAAGAATCTTCTCATT